>OY755082.1:18640631-19083958 GCA_963576655.1 Gastrophysa polygoni
TTTCGAGATAAGACGCAGTGTTGATGACGATGCTCGATCATGAGTCAAGCCGATTTGCCTACAGACGTTGATTATTGACGAACATCCTATTCTGTTGTGCTATGTATATCCCATACTACTGACCTGTACTTACTTGTACATACTTGTAGGTGAAATAACAACTTACGTTCATTGCTATGAAACCCTATACTGCGAGTACAATATTCGAAGGTTTGTTCTGTTCCTTGGTTTTTTAAGTAATAATGGAATATAATATCAATCAATATTTCTGATTCCAGAATTGGAAAGGAGGTACAGAAGAAATTCACCAAAGATTATCAAAGATACTCTTCATTCAAAAAGCAAAGGTATGATCTTTTTTCTACTCCCCCATCCACAAGTTTGACGGGTAACTATTAACTTGTGTTCCGGATGTTTCAACCATGATCGATATTCATTCGAAAGTGTTGTTGAGTAATAACCTGTATTCGGAAACACTCCCATGGGAGAGACGAAAATACAAATATCAACGATTGTGGTTTCATCACAAACAAGTGCAACACAAAGAGTTTTCTCTTATGTCATCTGTTCAAAATCTCGACAGTTGGATTTTCTCCAACCTCAAGGAGTTTTATTCCACGAGAACGAAATTGACACTGACGAGTGATTGGATATATCTCTCTCAGATTAGAATAACAAATTCAATGCCTCATGAATATACATTTTCATTTCGAAAATCGGGCGGTATTCAGGAAATTCCGATATCTGTATTGATATATGAAATAAATACAGAGAGGTTTGTACAGATTGAGACATCACCTTTTCTATATTCAAATACAGACCTGTATCTTCGATTGTGATACCAAGAGTCATGTTCCATACGTAATTTCCACCTGAGTCTTTCGATAATATCGAACTATTCAAAAAATTCACTTCAGCCATTAAACTTTATATCTATAATAATTATAGGGACTTCTTGAGAATTATAGAAACATAAAAAAATGTGTATATTTATTATTATTCGCTAACTTACAGCCATGTTAACTGCACTATTGAATTTTGATTCACACAATTACTGCCTATTGTAGTATGTTTTACTCTGTTCCTATTAACCCTCCATTTTTATATTGTACATACTGTTCCGTTCCTTCTTCCTATTTCTGACTTTGAATTGTCGGTTTTCATGTTATGCAGTTTTGTTTTGTTTTTCTTTTATCTCACTACACAATACAAGTGTGAACTCACTTAGAGTGTAGGCGGGAAAAAAAAACATTTGAATTTTTTCTTCTTCCCAATTATTATCAGTAGTATTATAATTGATTTGTATTATTGGAATAATTGTATATCCATTTTGAATTATTATATTATTATTATTATTATTATTGCCAATGAACTTTTGACAGTTTTTTTTCTACATGTCATAACAGGTATGTTTGAAAATATCAGCTAGATTAGATTTCCCAATCATGTTGTTCTTTTCCGAAATAGTTTGTCCCATTCAACCACCTCCTCCTACCACCTATCTATCATCGTTATACCGACATCCCAATGCATCGGCTCGAATTTGAACAGCCCTGTATAACTTGAATGAGCTACCAGGCTTCACTTTCGCCCTAATGCACGTCACTGTGCTCTCACAGATGAGAATATTATTCAAGCTACACAACCTTAATGCATCTTAATAACGGTCATTATGTAGAGCGCCTAATCTGGAGATCTATCCTATAGCCTATCCTAACCAACCAACTATTTATGCTAATGCTGTGAAGCGCTACAAGATGATGAACACAACTACTCACACATGCTCTTCTTATATTCGACCTTTCTATTGGGAGTATGTTTTTTCAGCAAGGTGGGATTGAATTGATTGCAGCCTGTGTAGGGTCTCCATTGAGAGCTCTTGATGCTAATGCAGGTTTGACATGAGTGGTAGTCATAGGTGGAGCAGTAGAGTGATAATGATTGCGCCTTTAGGCAGAAGTTATTCGAGTAAGAACCTACTTGTTAACATTCTGAGAATTTAAATATCGACTGTTGTGGATTTCATGATTACCTAATCGAATACGAAATGGATGATCAAAACACCACAATAATCTTTAAAAAAGCCTCAATGCGTATCTGAGTTGTCATCTTCATCCATGAATTGTCAGGTCTACTAAAGATGGCAAATCAGTTGCCGACATACGTATTGAGACTTTCCTGAATACTGGTTGTGTTTTGAGGTTTCATTCTCTAGACAAGTCCTTATTCCTGAAGATCTATAATTTTCAGATGATATTTAGAAAAAAATCTGAGTAAGGCTTCTCAGGTATTTTGAATTTTTTTGACTGGAACAATCTCTGGTGGACTTCGGTGATGTTTCCCAAACGTCAAACAGTATAAGTCGATCAACAAGAAAGTAGAGACGACATCCATGGGTTCCACATCAGCAGTCCTTGTAATTGAACAGGGTTTGCCAGAAAAGTACCGACAAACATTGAGGGGTCCGCAAATGAGCCGTTTGGGCTGTAGAGCGAGAAAACTAATCAGATACGCAAATAATCGAATGAATTTTTGACTCGGTTTTCAATACAGTTGAACACGAGCTGTTGAAACATTTCCATAACATGAACATTCCGAAAATTCCTATCTTGGGATCGTCGTTAATTTTATCATTGGTGGGGACAGATTTTTGATCTGCCCCAGATCACAAATATACTTAAATGATTGAAATAATTCCTATTCAATGTTATAGAGAACGAGGAGCGAGAATATTACACAAGAGCTGAAAAAAAAAAGTGTTTTCGTACTGAATTCAAAATACTGGTAGTATGAATGATTTCAGTTTCGGGTACATCTTGTATCATTCTCTTCACGAAATCTTCTTGCATGGGTTGACCAAATGCATATATTGCGACTGAAAATAATTGAGACTGATGAGAAATCGGGATTGTGAATATCATCAGACAAATTTCGATATTAACATTGAAGCATTCAAGTATCTGATACAAATTATATATGTAGGACATCGGAAAGATATTTCTAATCAGCTATGATATGAATATTCATAGGCCTTCATCATTCAACTCTCATTAAAATCATGAAAAAAATGCTGGTGAATGATACCAGACCGATCACAGTGGCACTAATGACTCGATCGATATTCTAATGGCATATCTAGA
This sequence comes from Gastrophysa polygoni, assembly GCA_963576655.1. Taxonomy (NCBI): domain Eukaryota; kingdom Metazoa; phylum Arthropoda; class Insecta; order Coleoptera; family Chrysomelidae; genus Gastrophysa; species Gastrophysa polygoni. The sequence goes on from OY755082.1 coordinate 18,643,772, forward strand.
CAAAACACAACACCGACAGTCTCTGAGCTTCATATTACCCTGGATAGTTTGAGCTGTTACTGTTTCAACAGGGCAATGATTCAATTATCATTATTGAAATTTCATCCGCACTTTATTATTCCGTCACATACAGTGTTTCATCAACAATTGGGAATATTCTTACTCAAGGATCCAGAGTTCGAAATATGGAGATTTAGCCAAGATCGCCTAGGTCAAGAAAAGGGTCCCCTGCTTGGGTGCCTAGGACTTCGAATCTGATTGACGTATTATTGTCACATTCGGTGGGTACTAAACACCTCACTAAATCATGTTGAATGAACGTTTCTGGCTTCACTATGAGAGGCGCTCGACAGGCAAGTGAATTCTACGCCACTGGCAGAATTCGATTCTTCATTTCTTCCTACGTGTATATCCTACTTCTTCATGGCGATAAACACACTATTTCTCGATATATTTCGAGCTACACATGAATCTGCACGATAATGTAGACGAATGATTAAAATAGCCTTCATTCATCTGATTGTGATGTTCTGATAGCATCTATTCGTTTGAAGAAATTTCGACGATGACAATATAATTTTTCGTCCGTGAGGGTTGTAGTCTCATTTGCATAATGGATTCAATTCAATGACCTGAAATACCAACATAATTGATGAACATCAGAATAAGAATAATTTTGCAGCTTCATTTTGCAACATACCAGACCTTGAGTCTCATAAATTGGGTTGAAAAACTTTTTATAGTTTCAGATCCTGGATAAGGGTGAGAGAAGAAAGATTCCAATCCAACACATCAATCACGTTATAATGGAGACAACAGCAATCACACAACGCAGTCAAAGGAACTACCTTCCTACTTAAGAAATACCTATATAGTCTAGAAGTACCTATACCTATCAAATTCCTACGTACCTATACCTATCAAATCCCTCCGTTTTCACGGTTTTGTTGCACACCGCCTGCTTGAGGCTCGCTTACAGCACAGTGCATCATTTACAATTTATGACTTCCATCTCTAACGATATATATCTATATATATATATATATATATATACACAATAATGAAGTACAATTTCCAACCTGGAATATATCGAAAAATAATAACTTCATCGCTATGGAACGAATGAAACGATATTCACATAGGAAGTTTCAAAAATCCCAAATTCATGATGATAATGCAATTCCACCAGTTGCTCTTGTCGTACGCCTCTGGCAGAATTCGATTCTCCATTTCTTCATACGTGTATATCCTACTTCTTCATGGCGATGTACACAGCCAGACACCTTCATTCGAAATGATTGATTTGGGTGTGAAGCACCTACATATCCCAACAAATATGACGATGATACCTCGAATAGTTTTCAAGTTCTAGGCCGAAATTATTATTATGGTACACCATCGTACTCAGACCTGACAAACAGTTGATCTAGGTGATTTCGGTTGAATATTCATATTTTGAGCTCAGGATTCTATAACTGAAATATTCCCAATAAGTGATGAAACACACTGTATATTTTTTTTTGGAGACACAACTCGAAAACTGAAGAGATGATTGGTTCTCACGCTGAAGGAAGAAAGTGGACCATCATTGAAACATTTTGGCAACTGAAGGAAATATTAAATGAAGTGAATATAGTGAATCCATTGAATTGAGGGAGCATTACATGAGAAATACGTCCTGAAAAAGTGAACCAGGAACAAAGGAGAAAACGTATTCCTGTCGGCACTGGGATGAAATATCGTCTTCTCCGAAAAACCTCATACTCACATATCCTCCATAAGGAACATGTGCGAATGATTTTCCAAAATGATCGCCAACTCCTCAAATACCGCTATGTTGGTGTCTCCAGCAGACAAAATCAATTCTCTTCATCACAAAGAGCACTAATGACTGTTTCCTCATGGAACAAAGGCGTACTCTTTCTGTGGAGAAGCTCGCGCCCAAATACAAAAGTTCGCTATCCTCCACCAAATGTCAAACATTTGTTCATTTCTCGCTATCTTCAACAGTGAACACACAAAAGGGGCGATGCACTCTCATTTTCCTGAAGGATATTATTCAACCTTGATGGTCTAGATCAGTAGAGACATAAAATCTGTTTGCTTACGTCAGTATGCTTCGATACTGGTATATTTTTATTGATCATAAATGAAATGATAATGATCACAACCTGAACATCCTTTCACACTAGTGAATTTTATATACGAAATTCCATCCATTATAAGTGTTCATTTGGGGTTTATGCCTACAATAGTGACTGTGAAACATTCTACATAGTTGTGCATTCCACATGAATTGTCATTTTTGTAATGGTAACAAGTGCATAACAACTGAGTTATGAACACTTCATCAATTCAATGACAACTGTTCTGACAGTCTCCAGAACATATGTCACTCCTAGAATCAGTTGGGCAACATTACAATAAGGAAGGAATTTATGATTGATTTGGATTTTTTAGATTCAAAACTTGTGTTGGGCTGATGAGGCATACATCTATAAACACATATTCTCTGCCTAATCACTCTCGACCGCCGCTGCTATCGAATACTCCAGAAAGTAGAGAACTTCTTGTTCCATGGTTATGGTTCTGGTTCTGTTTCTGATTCATGCTATCTGTTCTAGGACAGGCTTTTACTCACTTCTCGCTCATCTATTATCTTGAAATCGTCTCAAAACTGATGAAATGTGGATTCGAGAAACATCGTGATCGATTATCGTGATACAGCACCAATAACTTTCCCTCATGAGCGGCAATTAGAATAGAATAGAATAGAACTCAATTGATCCATGAAATACCACAATCATATGATGTTGGACGGGTCAGTTTGTCTTCAGTAGATAGTAAAATAGGAATTTAAATGAACATCGAGTCGAATATACATAAGATACAAGTGCAATACAATACAATGATATGTTAGTACACTCGGAAGTCAAATGAACTATGGATCTATAAAATATATATAATATAAATATATATATATAATATATATATATATATATAATATAAATTGTTCCAAAGTGGGCAACATTCCAAACTGAACATACCAGTTATTTGATGACAGCTGTGTCAACCTATGACAGTTTGTGTTTGGGCGCGGTATAAATATGAACTACTGCTTCGTTGCATGAAACATAACTAGTTAATCACAAAAAATATTTTCGTTCGGTAAATGTGTTGCACCGGTATATTGCATATTGTTGTCGCCACCCCACATCACCCAAAACAGCTTTCATTCTGTACATATTTGTCGTATTGATTCATTCAGACAGTTAATGACATATACGAGTGACTTTTTACCGATGTCAGGTCTGCCTGGTCTATGAACGGTATTGCCTTTGTGCTACAATATTGTATCAAAATAAAGAGCATGTGTGTTTTCTGGAAGGGTTGTTCGGTTCGTTGTAGAAATACAATCATTGTTATCGTGCGTGATATAGTCTGCAGCACAGTTTATTATCGACAGTGTGTGACACATTTTGTTTGAAAATTAGAAAAGGTGTATTCAAACAGAAACAAAATCACCACAACAATCGAAAATGGAAATTTGATTGGTGAAATGTTCTTCAACGATGTGGAACAGAACTAAGGAAATTTCATGCACCTTTTGAAAACAAGAAAGGAAAACTCATAACGTGCATGGCACATCATGTGAGCAGGCGGTGGAATATTAGGGAATAATAATTATCCTTCGAAGTTTAGAGCATGTTTTTCATGAATACTGTCTGTTAGTTGATAGAGCAGATGGTATATCCATTTATCTAGATACATTTGGGGAATTTTCTTCCCTCGTTTCTGAAAAATTTGAGAAGGAATTATGATAATTATCTCGATATATTTATAGTGAGGATGAATGATCTGCCTCAAAATGTCACTGAGCTTGAAATTCTACCTTCAGATATCTATAAGAGAATCTTTCTATTGGTCAATGACACACAACCTGTTTCGATTTTTCATTATTGTATACATTTTGGGAATAAATCTGCTCCCGTTTCCAGCACAAAGAAATAATATTTTTCTTGTAATATTTTCACTGATAGTCTTTGACACTGGGGATTGACAAGGTCAGATAGACAAAATTTTGGGGTACCGTTGTTCTTTCATCAATTGATCAAACTTGAATCTACCATTTTTATATTCAGTTTCGAAAAGCAAATGCTGAGTTCTATCTATATCAACTGAACTAGCATATCGCAATATTATTTTTTCGTTCAGGAGAACGCAAGCAGATTTCTAGAAATATATCGATTAGGATTATTGAAATTTCTATATTCATTCTTCAGAAAAGAAGAGAAAAAATCCAAAGAATCTAGAGAAATGAGGTATTTCCTAGCCTGAATATCTTATGGTTGCCTAAAAAGGTTGCTACAGAAGTCATTAGGATGAAACGTCAAAAGTTGGATTCGAATGTTTTGTGTGAAGAATATTTGAAAATAGGGTAGATAGACAGAACACGAAATGACTGATTGTCATTATACGACATCACATCGAATCAAGAACCAGGAGAAGTTTTCATGACGATATTCGAAACTACTGATTCATATAGGGTGATTCCTATTCCATAATTGTGCAATTGGGAAATGACAATATTTTATGATTTTTGTAGATTGAATGTCGATAGAATTGAGTGAACTCCTCTGGATTATCAAGGTATTCGGTCAAATATAACGAATAGTCAAGCAACTTCAGCAAGTTACCAAATCTGATTCAGTTTCTTCATCCAGTAGTCAAATATGAATTTTTGTCGTATTTCAAGGTTCATCTTCATTATTCGAGTGGATTCATTGTGCATGTAGTGGAGTTGGTGATATTTGATCAAATGGAATCTTACTATCTACGTCAGCAATTTCCAAGTCATCATCAGCTTGGGATGCGTGCATTCATTATTTCAATGGATTATTCCTCCACCATTCCTTTTTACACTGTCATTTTCGAATCATTCCGTGACACTGATGCGAATCATTGTGAAAGTCCATACTTGAATGGCAGCTATTGAGACATCCGTCGATTTGACAGCATTTTGGATGGAAAATGGAAAACATTGTCACGGAATGGATTCGATTCGACTGGTCCATTCTGAGGAAACAAAGGAGTGTTGATGGAATTATTCGAGGGTAACTTACTCGGAGATCATGTGCTGGCGATCATCAGAAGCCCCTTTGTGTCATCATGGATACTGCGTGACTGTCATAAGCGAGTGACTCTTCAACAATAGCTGATCTGGCTAGGTCTTTTGTGAGAGTGAAATGTTATCAAAATATCGAGCATGTGTGTTAGTGTGGGATACAACAGGAGAACTGGCAATAAAGAGATATAAATTGTTCGCATATGGATTATTTCAATGATCACTGTTTGAATTCAATTTTCCACCATCAAATTGACTATTTTGACTTGATTCAATCAGAAGAGGAGAGATGGTCCGACTGAATGAGTATAAATATACTGGTGATCTGACCAGATTCTCTTTTCATGATCAGATGCTTCCACCGTCATCAAATTGAATATGTTGTATGTTTAATACAATTGGCCATTGGAAGTATCGATATGCATGAGATTTTGTCCCCGTGAACTTGGTCATAAAATGCATCCACCTCCCAAGATACAGTCATCGTAATAATCGATCATTTCGGACTGTGGTAAGGCATCAATTCTACCGAGAATCTGAAAGCCAACTTTCATTCAGGCGTTCCATCTATTCTATTCATTCTCAATCTCAGAAATCACGACCACTTCAGCTCATTTTTGTGAGCGAAAGTCACTGGTCTCAACAAAAATGCAATAATCTCAAAAACTGTCAGTTGTATCAAAGAAGAATGCCCCAAAAAGACATGAAAATCAAGGAGCAAATCAAAAAAGAAATGCTAGAGACCAAAATATTATATTTTTACATAACTGTGATTCACTGCAGACAGTTACTGCACGGAATCGGGCCTGGGCAAGAATTGAATGGAATTCATAAATAAACAGAAGCTCACGAATTTTCAGGAGAATCAATGGATGGTTGTTGCTATAGTTGGAGAATCCGAAGATTGTGGAGTTCTAGAGCAGGGTTCTTCCAATAAAAGAATTCAGAAGCCACGAGAAGATTGAAATGAAAGATATGAAAGATCAGTGAGTGTAAGTGATCTTCGATTCACATTCTCATACTAATTTTATTGAGTCTTTGGCTCTGAGGTCTGAACTTGTGGTGCGGGTTGAGAAGAGAGGGACCATTTGCTTATAGTGGAATCCAGAAATGCTGCAATTGGATGATATCAGTAATATCAGTTATATGCTTCCTCCAGCTTCCTTGGGTCAGTCTGAGAAATCATCCATTAAGTCTAGAAATGTGAACAGCTTCTCATCTCTCATGATTTTCGAGAGATACAGTATTTCATTCATTCAGAAGTTTCGAATTTCCCCGAAGTCGAACTGAGACAAATATATATATATATAAAACCAAGTATCGTTAGGAAAGCAGCAAGTTTAAAGAGTACCCTCTTTGAGAATATCCAAGCTTTCGGAAATTTATTCTCTCCATCATCAGGGACTACAATGAAGTGTTATATCAGTGGACAATAAATTTCTGAACTCAGTAGATTTACATCTTAGTTGAGATTGTGAACGACGATTTCAAAATATGTTGACATTATAATTGTAAAACGACATTCAAGTTATGAGTGTTTGAGGTTGAGTCTTCCTCTTCTCCTTTTTATGTCATTAGAAAATCTATAGTATTCGTCAACACCAAGGGCTGTGTAATCAATGATTTGGATTTGGATCTAATTGTAGTAGGTATGCATGAATTTCACTGAGGTGGTCTATATCACTTCTTTCATCAATAGTGTTGGAATTTTGAACAATGAAGGCCATCTCGAGGGAGGTTCGTTTTTGGTAATTTAGTTCAATTGCTAGGATTCTCACTGAGTCATAACTCATGGGATGATTCATATTGTGTACATGGTCGACGAGAGCACATCTCTCAGGATGCAGTCTACAGTCACTATTGTGGTAAGAGTTTCTGTAGGACAACGTTCTTCTAGATTGCCCTATATATTGTTTGTCGCACTCACTGCAGGGAATACTGTAGACACATCCCTCTGAGAGGTGATAGGGGTTTTGTCTTTCACACTGGAACAGATAGTTTTGATTGATAAGGTTGTTTTGTATGAAAATTTTGAATTTGGAATGCATTTGCGTATATATATATATATATATATATATACATAAAATTGAATGATATGATGATAAGAATATAATATGTATAGTTGATGGTAGTGTAACCATCAACTGATCACACAATGCCCAATTTGATGATGTCAAGTACCACTGTTCCTATGAAGTCGTCAATATCCATGCTGGGTGTCACCACCAACAGTGCTCTCTCATGGGACGATCATGTGAGGTCCATTGCGAAAACTGCTTCACAAAAACTTGATATTCTATTCTAGAGATTCTTCACATCCCAGCAGCTGCTTATGATCTACAAAGCACAAATTCGACCGGTCCTGGAATACTGTTCACATGTTTGGAGCTCAGCCCCCAAACATACGCTGAAGCTCTTAGATTCAATTCAGAAGAGAGCTATTCGCCTAGTCGATGATACAACACTCACCAAATCATTGACCTCTCTAGATCATCGTAGAAAGGTCGGCGATCTATGCCTTTTTTATAGGTACTTTCATGGTCAGTGCTCAACGGAGATATCATCTATTATGCCACCACGCGTGATTCCTAGTAGACAAACCAGACGAGCTCAAGCTGGTCACTCCTACACTGTCAGGCTCGAGACCTGTCGAACATCGCTATACCAAGCATCATTCCTCAATAGGACGACAAAGTTATGGAATTCTTTGCCTAGTGAAGTCTTTCCTGATGCTAACAACCTCCAAACTTTCAATAAAAATTCCAACACCTTCCTACTCTCCCAAAATTCCACATCATAGGTTTCCCTTTCGTGTTGTCCACAGATTAAAAAAAAAATAAACCTCACTGTTAGATCAGTGTCATGTTACGAAAGATTCTCATACTGAAAGATATAATTGGTGAGAAAGCGTGAAAAAATTGCATGCAGAAATCAAAACGATCATAGTAACATAAGCGACTCACGACATACCATCAAACGCGCAAGTACTCATCGACACAAAAGGAGGAAACTTCAATGTGTGATCGTCGAGGTCTTCATGAAGCAATGATTGAAAATGAACTGCACGCGTATGCGAAAGACTACCGATCGAACCTCTTTGTCTTCACCAACTTGTTGGCAACGCTGTTATGTTTATGTGTCTTGTTTCCCTGATTTCAGCCAGTGGCGTACCGTCCTAATGGTTCCATGACTTGGAAATATATTTTATCTATAACTTTATTATTAAATATTGTTCTATACGGAGTGGAAGCGTCGTGTTTGTTAGTTAGGAAGACAAACAAATTCCTTTTGATTATGAACAAGCTACGAATGTACTCTCAATGAAAACATGTAATTTCTCTCTGTATTTGTCAATCAACATTCTGAAAAATGAAACATCATTGGAAATATTTGACCAGATTCTTGTCAGTACCTGTAATTCCCGATATTATGTTCATTTGAAACAAGTGCAATATCATATGCATTCAGACAGTTGTATAAAATTGAATTTCCTTATAATTGGCACACAGATTTCTCCGCTTTGATAAAAACAAAAAACACAGATTTCATACTTTTAATATTCATATAATACAACAAATTTATTCGGATAATGATGACACATTTTGATTCATTACTGGAAAGAAGGTGTTGGTTCAAATTGAACTGCAAATAATTTTTGGATTTTTATACGAAACAATATATCATTAAATACAATGACAATAATTCACAAAGAAAATAAATGATGTCGCTCGTGAACATAGCTTGTTGTTTTTCTGTACTGTATTGGAAAAATGTGATGTTGAAACGAGTATTAACTGCAAATTACCTATCAGATGCGAACTGAAATGCTGAATGGCATGGTAGTGGATTTGCATCTGGCATCAAGTATTTTTTACCACTTTTCTTTGTTATGACATCCTCGAATCGAGATGATCAGAACATACATAAAGATATTTGCTCAGACGATTCTCCTGCCAGCCAAGAAGAGATGCCCAAATTTTCCTTTTTTCACTATCAGCGGGAAACCTGAAGTAATAGAGAAATAGGTTAACAGGAATAAGTTGCTTAGAATTTTTGATGCAATGAACAAGAAAGTCTATGCCATGGAAACATGAACACTACCTAAATCATTAACAATCATGAATAAACAGTACCTAATCATCATATATTCACGCCACTGGAATAACAAACAAATTTGGAGGTTAGGTATTCCAACTTACTTGTGAAAAGAAACATCAGGGCTGGAATTGTCAAGTTTTTTGCACACTTGGCAGTGACGGACCATATTGTCCAAAAATTCACTCTGAATTCCACAATATCTATTCAAAGTCAATAAAAACAACACTTCAAAACACAAGATCACTCGTCTACAACACCGCAACGAGAAATGGGCTGATCGTAGTTTCGTAATAAAAATCATTCCTACAATAGGCGTGGCCTGGACGCGCCGATGTCGCTTTGCGGGTGACAAATCCTATGATGCTACAATGTGATAGTTCACGAAATGAATATTTGGTAATTCCAACGTGTACATTTCAGGTTTTCATTATGTATAAAAATACCGTTCAGAAAAATGTTCCATCGAGACTGTATTACTTGCAATACAATGAAAAAATGATATGAACGTGTCAATAATTATTGCAAATCTCGTTCTCAATCTGGAAATATGGCAACGACACTTTCCAATCGGTCACAATAGTATCCTACAGTGGACCAGATATTGGCAATGTCTGATCTTCTTCAAATGTAAATAGTTCCGTCTCCTCAGGATAATAAGTCTATGATGGGTACCTATATTAAATGAACATCTCAAAGGCGAAATGAATCGACATATCTTTGGAAACCGTGGTTTCGCCCATATTACATAAAAATTTGAGCAAACGTGTATGAGGAGAAGCTTTCTGCGATTGTTTTTTGTTCTTAATCACCAACTCACACTAGAGGTCGTAGAAAAACATTTCATGTGGATGTTTTCCTATTGGAAGTCATATCATCATTTATATCATCGTTACCATGTAATCTTGTTTGGGATTTCTTGTTGGAAATCAAATCCAAATTCCATCGGAAAAAAATGCCTTAAGGACTTCACATACACATAGTTCACATACATAAGTACACATAAGTTCAATTTCGATCATATTTGAATTTGATATGGACTGTATTCCCAACTAGAACTTGGTACTGTCTTTATCTCGGAAGTCGAAGAATGAATGGAACATTGGTGAGACCCGTATATTATTAATTCGAGAGGGAGGTCGATGACGTGTTTAGTGGAATAGTTTCCCTCGGAATAAACATCGACTGGCCCGAACTTCTCACTTCTGTCTACGATTTCGAAAAAAAGGAAGTGATAAATTTCAGATATGACAGAGTAGGTGATTCATGTGTGATGAAAAAAACAAAGCCTGAGAGGTTTCAAAAGAACCTCGCTGGAAAAGACTTAACGAGGATATCTTCAGGCCTACTGAAATTCATGATGATCATACCCCTATTTAATTTGCTATGATTGTTACTTATGTGTAGTGAAATAAGGAAGTTTCGAACAAACCTCGCATGAAACGGCCCAATGTATACATTAAAAATACATGTTTCATCTGGTCCATCTTTCCGAATCTCAGTTCGAACAGCACAATGATATCTATTGCGTACGAAATGCAAATACGAGTGGAAAACAATATTTCTGTATTGTATCGTATTGTATTGTATTGTATTGTATTGTATTGTATTGTATTGTATTGTATTGTATTGTATTGTATTGTATTGTATTGTATTGTATTGTATTGTATTGTATTGTATTGTATTGTATTGTATTGTATTGTATTGTATTGTATTGTATTGTATTGTATTGTATATATTGTAGTTTTGGTCATTTAGAGCCTTGTCCCTATTTGCATATTCTTGTGTGATCCTCGAATTGTATATTCATCCTAAACAAATTGGTCACTATCGATGAGAGAGATTCCGATCGACAGCATCTGATTATTGAGATTATTGATGAAGACAGTATCATAGATGTTCAATTGAAAACTGAAATGCACAACGCCTGGTATAAGAACAAGCAGATTGGAGTAGATATACTGTGAAAGCTGTCTGATCATTTTCATATACCAGAAATTCACGTCATTTCCATCGATGACTCGGATGATAATTATGATGTACTTGTCGACTTGAATAGAAAAATTCGATTGCGAACTACCGTGGACTTGTTGATGTTAGGTTGAACACTGTCAGAGGCGAAATTTTGTGATCTACTCATGCTCACGTTACTCGATCCTTTCATATCCAGTCAACATTGCTTTAGTAATAAAAAAAGTTAGCTGAAAGAGTGATGATTCACTGACTTGTTGACAGTTCATAATAACCAATTAGTTATGACTGGTGCACATGTGTTTCCTAAATGATTTTATAATTCGAATCCTTCTTCGATGCATTTCTATAGACATACAATGTTGTTTCCATGAAATTATACATTGGAAATAACGGATGCATGAACCGATCGTACTTTTTTGGTGGTCTTAAGTCCCGATATACAGTGTATATCGGGTATACAGCCAAATGGGATATATCCGATAACGAATAAATGAGAGCGTGTTGGGAAGAACTCTCAGACACGTCGATTTGTATTTTCAGATGCGCATTTCTTTTTCTGAAAAAAAAAATAATTATATAGGGTGTATCATGTGACACTGACCGATACCAACTTTCTTATTTCAGATACAACCCCGTGTACAATGTCCCATACCTGTCTTCAAATGTTTCAAAAATATTAAGTGTTTTCAGATGTATCACGAAAACTAACATTGAAAGAAGAAAATTATTTCATTTCTCGAATAATGTAAAAAAAAACAAAAAAATATCGTTCATTTCGAGAGATGTTCAAAATGTTCGCCGCGAACGTCTTGCCAACATGCTAATCTGATATAGAAATGTCTTCTAACGTTACTCAACATCTCAGGCGTGACTGATCTTGAAAAAATGCGCATCTCAAAATACAAATCGACGTGTCCAAGCGTTTTTCCCAACACGCTCTCATTTTTCCGTTACCGAATTCATTCCATTTGGCTGTTCCACACAGTATAATTATTTACAAAAAAAATTCAATCGATCAATTTCTGTTTGGCGATAGTTGATGTTCTTAGTGAAACGAATGCCTCTATGTTCATCTAAGGAGATGAAATCATTTCCTTATACTACTGTTTTGTGAGGGTACTAGTTTTGAAATGTATTCATTATGATCTGCGTTGTTTCTTTCACAATGATAATGGAATGAGGATATTGGAGTAGGGTTTTTGAAATATTGTTCATTCCAGAAAAGCATATATATTCAGAGGGTGTTTCAAGAACTCAAGAGTTTATATATTTCTGCCAATTAAAATCTTCTGAACAGCATGTTTGAGTTTTGCATGAGTAGGATGTATATAATATGCGAATCAGATATCAAATGAATGATAGGGTGGTTCCTCAATTCTTTCCTCGGAACAAATGATCACAATTAGTGGAACACTCATTCTGAAGACTGCGAGAACCAACAGATATAGTGAGTTCAGAAACGACCTGGTGGTTATATATGAGTTTCCAAATGAAAATGAAAGGGAACTATAAGGCAACGATTGATACGACTGTGTTGATGTTCTCAACCCTGATTTTGTTAATGAATATAAGGGCAATATCATAACAATGATTCAAGTGAATTGACAATGATAACAGAGTTATCGAATATCGAATATATGTATCAATTATTCCGAGTCCATTCCATCCACAATTCCACATCTTCGAACTATGTAGCAAGTGATAATGTATACATAAATGAATTATCTCAAATCAGGATTCGGAACTCGTATCTCGATATTCCATTATTCAACACCTTGCTCTCCTTCACTACATATCGAAATAGATTGTGAACTAGATATAGAGGTGCCCTGTTCATAACATGGAATGAGTTGATCCTAATTACGAATCCTATCAAGGGCTGATCAGACAAAAATTTCCGGTTGTACTGTGGAAAATCTGAATTCAGAAATCAAAAGAATGCTTGGAATATTTGATGATTATTGATGACACCTCAGGTTTCAATATTTGTAGTGCGAACTAGTTGTGATTCAGCTGATATCTATATTTCTTGTGATGTATAAGAGTTATCATCCGCGAATGTTAAAGACGAGTGTTTATCATAAAGGCAACTTTTCACGTAACATAAGTATTTTGAGGTAACATTCAAGTTTGCTCTCGATATTTCGATGAATCATAACAAACATCTGGAGCACTGGAATTGTTATCTACTTTCATCATGAACATAATAATGTAGCAATGAATCATGTTCTCCCCAACTATAATAATGATGGATATTATTCATATATTTATGCACCCCATTCAATCAAGTAATACAATATCAAAAATACTGGGTGAACATGAATGAACTGAAGCAATGAAAGAAATAATGAAATATGAATTATTTCGTGAAGAAACACGTAGCGGCTTTCGTAAAACCATTCTGTCACCACCAATCATGCAGCTAAACAACTACAGGAGGAACCTCAGGATTCTTCAGTAAGTAGGAAACGAAGGAATTGAGAATAACGGAGATTTCCATGACATCGCAGGAGGAATGTATGCAAAACTATAATAGGTATTCCCAAAGCTCCCAGATCCGATTCGGAATAGAGTTAGTTGCCCAGTCGGTGATACTGCACACACGGATTCATTGATCTAAAATATATCTAAAATATATCTCCCTATTTCATTGATATTTGCATGGTCGGTGGTCAGCAGAACGATTCCAAGTAGACAAACTAGACGATCTCAGGCTGATCATTCCTACAATGTCAGACCTGAGATATGCCGACGGAAGTAGAACTGTACTATCTAGAACGGCAGAGTTATGGAATCATTTGCCTAGTGAAGTCTTGAAGGAAGAAGGCAGTTTGGCAGGCAGTTGAGTTTCAGGAACACATTGTAATAATGATAATATTAATATTCATCCAATTGTTGGAAAAAAAATTACACAGGTTTGGAAATGTGAATCTATAGAATGGATAAACATGGGCTCCACAAGGAAATCAATCCGCGCGTGGACTTGCCGATATGAATCATTCATATTGAAATATGACGATGATACGATTATTTGCGGTATTTATAATACTTTTGAGTTGAAACAATAATTATGTTCATATGAAATGAAATGGTAAGCACGGTATACATACACATGTTTCAATTCTTATTCATAGACACACACACAGACACCAGGGCATACATAAATATTTAGGTACTCATTCATGGTGTTATGTTGATTTAGGTTGAACCATAACATGTTCTGGTTGTGGATATGAAGTTCTGTAGTTAACAGAGATGGCAAGTATCCAAGACTCAATTTCCATTTCGAATATTGGGTATGACTTGTTTTTTCTTAAATCAGGAGGTAGTTTGTTGAAAAGTCTGATTGCATCATTCCTCATTGAATTCAAACGTTTTTTTCTGAGATTTCCGTCTCCAAAATTTTGAAATGAAACTATAGTACCTATTCGAAGAGAGCTTTCCAAGAAACTGTAACATCATAGGAGGATCTTTCGAATATCACAGGGAATTTTGGTGAATTGGGAAATAATTATGCACAACTGCTTCTGAACTTATTGCTATTCGAGTAGGTATTGCCTAGAAAGTTCTCGAAAATCAGAAGGATTTCATTCAGTTGTCTTGTGATTTGACAGAAATTATACTTGGAACGATTCCATGACTGAATACCAAAGGAGCCGATCAGCAAGCATATTTCTCAATATTCACTAGCTTGACGAGAATCGATTTCCATCATCTTGAGACGTGACTGAAACATAAATATCCAATGAAAATTCAAGCAATGCTTCCTTCAGAAGACGCTAAACCATCAATCATCCACTAATGATCTACCCCCATTATAATCTTTGTTCTCACTCATTAAAACATGTGTTAATGAGAGAAAATGGAATCGAATATCTGTCGAGGTTTTATTTTTGGCATTCGGAATCTATGTTAATTGGCATGTTCTGGATGATGAAGTTAGTCATTCATCATTCTTGGATCTGTCATGATATCTCGAGAATGACAATCCTGATAACAAATCATTGAAAAAAAATACCGTCAGAATATATCGTATGAAATAGAACTCCTCAACAGATGATTCTCGAAGTGATTTTTTCCATCACAAGGAGTGTATGTAAAAGAAATATACAGGGTATTCCAAAAAACGATGAACTTGTTGCTAGGATATAACACTGATATGACACTGCCAAGTGAGTAAGGTTTGCTCAGTAAGAAGAGTTCGTAACGGCATCCGTATTCAAGATAAGAGTATTGACGAAATAATGTAAACACATTTCTCCGATTATGTCGAGGGTACTGACAACATTGTAATGGAATTTTGGATGAATGTGCTTTGGCAGCTGACGCATCGCATGAATTTGTTTTCATATATCTGACTATCATATAGGGTGCTAGAGTTACACGGTTCCTGAAGAGAATTTTTGAATTTAACTTCTTGAGATTAGCGCATATTCTGTAGTCATCATATGTGAACAAGAACATTATTCATTTTCACACACAAAAAAAAATATTGGTGGAAATGAAAACTATGTACCGTTATCGGAATATCATTATTTCGATTTATAACTCATGAAATGATGGCTAGGGCTGGTGAGAAGTAAGTATCATGGAAAGCAATTACATTTTCATCGGAAACCAAAAAACAATAACATCATTCTGAAGTTGAAGTTGATCATCATTCTTCAGTTTTTATGAAATTTTTTCTCCTCGGTTCGAAAAAACGAGATGAGAAATCATATTTGTACTGAGTACAGATATATGATCTGTCTCAAAATGTCACTGCGCTTGGAATTCAACTTTCAGACACCTAGAAGAGAAATTCCCTATTTGTCACTAACAACCTGTTTCGCAAAAAAATTGGGAAACGGATATATTCAATGAATATCAAAATTCACACTCATCTTATCGGAACTATTGATCGAACAAAGGATCACAAGAGGAACATTGGAAAAACATTACCAAAAACATGAACTATCGAATCAAAACATGATACGAATACACAATTCTATCCTTTTTTCTGAAGAATCGATAGATCTTTCAGAAGGTTGAGGATCTGCTATGAGATTATTGAAGTGATGTTCAATTCTATTTCGCAACTCTTGACGTGAATTTACAAAACGACCAAACTGTGAAGTTCTAGATTGAAATCACATGAACATGAACTCGGAACTCCTTCAACTGAGGACATTTTGAACATCTGGCTCTGACTGATTGCATATGCTTTTAGTGCATGTACTATCTCTTTCCACTTCTCTTCACCGCTATCTTCTTTATACTATTCATATTATCTTCGTAATATTATTGGAATATTATTGGAATGTTCAATTTGTTCGCCTCTTACATATGATTATTAGAAAGTGGACTTTCTTTCATTCACCTGCGATGGATCCAATGGAGTTACATAAGTATTCCATATCGTTGAAACTATACGAAACATCAGCTGCACTACTGTTTCTACTTCAACTTGTTCAGTTTGTTTTTGGCTACCAATCTATATGAGTCACTTGCGTATTGATCGTAGCGTAGGAGGGTTTTTATAAAAATGAGAATCACTTTACTAGAGAGCTTTTAGTGATTAACTTCAAGATCTCAGCAAAAACATATTTATATAACTGACATTCATTAATCTCGATACACCACTCATCATGTTAGCTGCCTCTTTCAAGCCCACACAGCACCTTTCAAATTCGGTCCTCTTAATTCAGAAATAGAACAATCTCCTCTTCGGAAGTGATCTGATATCGAACATGAGCTCCTCAACCCATAGATTTGTTTACAGAACTGTAATCTTAAACCTAAGCTATCTGTCAGAGGAACACATAATTCATTTTAGTGAGCTATTCCGATAGAATTCCTTCCTTCGGCAAAGTGGATGTGTTTGTATACGGAGAATTTTCATGAGCTTCTCTTTCAGATATATTTATAGGTAATCCTGATGAATGTGGTAAGATAAATGGATAGGTACCTGGATATCAGGATTTGTTTTGGGTTTCATGAACTGACAATGAATCATTTAGAGAGGATTGACAACGAGTGACTGCGATATTCGATGCAACATAGATATACTGGGTATCAATGTATTCTCTTGACAAGATATTATTTCCAGAGTTCCGAGGGTGTGAGATTGAAACTATTTCATCGCCTGCCTGAAGAACAAATTGACACACCTGGTGAAGAATGTTTCCTCGAGAATTCCATCGATATACCTCTATGTGGTAAAAATGGAGATCAAAAATCATCTAGAATCTTTCGTGAATGGACATGCAGAATATCTTCAACAATCTGATTTCGGTTGTTCTGCTTTATGACAACTCCTTCCAAACTCAGATTAATCAGATCATCAAAGCTGTATATTCTGAACCCTGACTGCATCTGAAGTCTGGAATAGGTATAAAATCCATATGCATTGAAGAACCTGAGCAAAATGCTGTACGCAGAATGGAATTACAGATTTTTCCATTCTGAGATTCAACAGCTACTGATGATCAAAATGTAGGGAAGTCACATTTTTCAATTTTGTATGTAAGTTTGTTGGAAGGTTCAAATTTCTAAGTAGCTACAGACAATATACGGTATATCATTAGTATATCAACAAAATTCGAAGAAAATCTTTTCGAAAGAGAAAAAAAGGAAATTGTTGGAAATGGGATGGATAGTTCCCATGGAATTCTTTGTATCCGATGGATATCACCTTCGATCATTGAACAGACTAGATAAGTAATCCACACCCCTGGCAATACAGTTTGTTTGGAAGCAACATCTATAGTATCTATCTTTTTCTAAACAAGGATAGCAGGAGCTGATTCTCCCAGCACCAGTGCCGTGTTGTCAGAGGGGGTCGAATTTATTATTGATTCATGATGAAACCAAATTGGAAATCCGTAACAATTTCAGTGGTACTTTTAAGCATTTCTTGGTGGGAAAATGAACATCTTTATAATTCCTCCACATCGTTACGCGAATTTCGAATACATACAATCCTATGGTGATTTTTGTAACTTGCTTGTAATCAATGAACTTATTATGACCACGTCACAAGAAAAGTTCAATTCTCAACGCAATATGAAACAATATACTTACTATTCAGTATACAGTTGTCTACTTATACTTTATCATAAATAACGTTCAGTTTCAATAATGAACATTTATATCTTTGGCGATCAGTGACAGTGCATGTAAGTATATTTACGATTTCAAAGTTCAGTACCTACTAGTGGAAATAATTTTCAAAAAAGTGAAAAACTCGTTTTCAAGGCAAATAGATATGATTGCATATTTGAATGTAATTTTCAAATCTGAAGATGAAATTTGTTTATATCATTTCACGATATCGTCAAAAATGAAGGAGCTTTCATCTTGACCAGAATTCATATATTTTGACGCAAAAAATTGATGTCTGATTATTTCATTTCATGTAGATAGATGAAAATCGATGATGAAAATGTGTTGACAAGTATTAGGACGAAATGTTATATCAACAATAAAATCATGAATCATGTGAAGAAGTAGCAAATAGCAGTGTTTCTTATTTAAAACAGGACTGAAATGAAAAACAACCATAGATAATCACACAAATAATTCATTGATTTTTGAATAGGATTGTTTTTGTTAACATACTTCTTACTCTAACTTCCGTTGAATCTTTCAATTTATTTGCCTCATGATGAAGTCTTACAGTGAAATATTTCTCCAAATTAGTTTGACTAGTTCCAAAAACAGTCAACGGTAAATTTCTCATTGTTGTGTGTACAAGAAGTATAGAAATATCCTTATATTTTTTATCAAAAATATTAATTGAGTTCATCATTATTCTCAGTGATTCTTCAGCAGCTTCGCATATTTTGACTACAAATAAGGAAGCATTTATCAGTTCTACATATTTTACCACAAGACACTGTCGCAGCTGGGTATGAGTATAATCAATATAATCTAATCAATTCAATTTAAATTCATTTTTATCCATTCCATTTGGGAAAATGCTTCAAAATCTCGAATGATACGACAATGGTAACTCGCCTATGAAATGACGTGTTTTGATCGCCGTATCAAATTGTCTTTAACACACCTCACAACGTCTCACCATTATATCAAATCACCACAACAGGAAATAAACTGAGTTTCTGATGAATTCTGAGTACACAAAACTGAACACAAGTTGAATAATATCGATAAATCAAAACGTAAATAAAGACCGATACCAAACAAAGCAATAATCGCCGTCGACTGTCAATGTCAGATTGCGGTGTTGCAACGTTGAGCAAAAAGTATTCACGATACCAATGCTGGTCCTCGAGCCCCCAAGAAAGTAAAATTGCTAAGTCTCAGAATAATGTAGCAGTCTTCTATTAATCGGAACTGATTCATAATCGTCATGACCCAAATTTATTATTATATTTGTGCATTGAACTACATGAATTCATAAGGGACTTTAAATATTATGGACTATTCATCACTTTTTGATGATTGGATATGACAACACTGGCGACGATTGGGTACTAATATTATGATAATTCTGGGAATTCATGTTAGCATCAGAATATTTGTTTTGTGATCCTTCTAGTGAGTTTGTTGTTCGGAGGATATCACCAATACTTTCATGGGTGTATTCAAATTCCACTGAAGAACTGATATTCATCAATTGAATACAGCCGTTTTTCGTTCGGTGCACTGGTTACTCCGCAAATAATTAGATCACTGAATGATTTTCATCGATTGCATTCTTCTTCCAAAAAAGCGATGATTTCGGTCAAGTTCATGGGAATAATGTAGGCACAACAGTCGAAGTCTCCATATCGAAGAAAAGTATGGAATCAAAAATTCAGCGTCCAACATACTCAGACGCAGTCTCGAAAGGAATAGTTTTGGAGTATGCCAAAGGCACGAAAATTAAGGTGACTCCCACAGTTTCACAGGTTTTGACTCTATATCAAGAGGAAGTGTTCGATGTTTTCCGAAAAATACCACCATGTTTATTATATGAAACGAAACGAAAGTTCACCAAATAATCGATAGTGTTCAATTTCTTCAACATTTCATAACTACGACCATAGATGATGATATCTGGTTCCATTCACATGTTATCTCACCTTCGTTGTTGAAATTTTTTATCGTCCTATTGAGGTTTTATGAAACTCGAGAAATAAGGAAAACTTCATATGAGGTTGTGTATGCATGAATTGAATCACCCTTACATCGATAGTTCATCATGTGAGATCATGAAAATGAATTTTTCCGATGTGTGTAAGTGAAAAAATGTATGAATGAACTTCATTTGATGCTGAACACACAGGTTTCAGAATTATCCTGATATCTTCTGAAATAGCTTGGCGATTAAACTTCCAGCAAACCACGTTCATATCAGAATGCGCAAGCGCCATTTTGAGATGACTGCCAGAAAAAAAATCATCATAAAATTGGTTGGAACAGTGTTTTGTGACTGTCTACTGTTCCTGAAAATCAGGAGGATAACGAGGTGAGATCTTAAGCCACAAATTTTATTCATTTCAACTGATTTGAAAGAGAATGACACGCACGCAGTTCTCAATTTGGAGTTTGAAATATTCTGGAAATTGTGAGAATTGGGTTAGAAATCTTTGAGGCAACATGTTCGGAAAGATATCCAGATATGAGATTCGATATTCCACATGAAATACACTTCTCTTCATTTGATTGATATATCAAAGAGCGAAATGTTTTGAATCCAATAGAGGGTAATTCTCCTTTTGCATGCCTAATGGATTTAGTTATATTTTCTTCATTTAGTTCTTTCGATTGAAAATATTATTTGTCTTTCCGAGATGTTTCGCTCTTTTGTGTTCATGGGGAAGACTTCACAGGTGAAACTAGTAGGCCTCTATTAGTAAGAATGAAAGAACTCATGAAAACAATATAAAGGAAAGATGAACCGACAAATCGAAATTACCTGAACATATGCTCACTGAAAACGGACAACATACAGCTGATTGGAATACAGGAATTGTGCTGAAAACGGGAGTAGATTTTTTTTATAAACGTCTACTGAGATGAGTAGAAGTTTTGTTTTCATCAAGGATATACTTGTATTTCCTAATTTCTTCAGAAGAAATATATCACTGTCATAGAGACTATCTCTGTTAGGTATCTGAAGTATCAATGACAAGCGCCGTCTTATTTTTGGGCTTATCACAAATCGGTCCTCACGAATATATTGAAATGATCATAGTGACTCCTATTTTTCTTTCTGAAAACAAGGAGAGATCTCGCAAAGAAACTGAAGAAAATAATTTGCTCTTCTGCTTCTCGCCGTTGACGGATAAGCGAGGAATTTTCAAGAACTTCTCGGGGAAGAGCACTGAAGAATGAAATATTTCTGTCTCAACAAATATCCACCTTTTCAGTCTCATCCAATGATCAGAACAATAAAAAACAGACATAGTTGGAACGGAGCCATCATTCGACTCGAAAATAAACTCCTAATCCCCACATGTAAAATTATGATTTTCGATTATCCAACGCAGTAAAATTTCCCGTTGCCTGCACTAGGAGCCATAAAATATAATATATTCCGAAATAATCCCCTGTGCTCCACCAACTCTGAGAAGACGATCTCTTTAGGAGATGATTTATGAATTGGGTGGTGAGCAATTCCACATTATGATTATTATGGTTTTATCGTACGTAATCATCGTGCACTCACGATATTTATCAAACATACATTAGCCTACCTTTGAATCTATGAACGTCTAGTCTGTGAAAGAAAGTCTCTATGATGTTCCCAAAAGAAAGAACTGCAATTTGGTTGGACCTTCAATTGGTTGATTTCGATATGGTTGATTTTGGCTGATGTCGATGTCACTGGCAGTAAATTCATGAGTACCAAGACAGGTGTATGACGATGTGTATGAGTCTCCTTTTTTTTTTCCTCACGAAATCTTGGGTTGAGATACTCAATAATATAGAGCGGCACCTATTCTGTCAACATGATTGCTGCATTTTCTATTTCTCCAATATTGTCATTTCATAATTGTTCTTAAATGGGTGTTCCGTTTATTCGACCCTGTATTTCATTCCATTTTTGAATTCTCACTGAAGAGCTGATTGCATCGATACACCACACTTGGTGTCTAGCGGAAATGATTACAGAGATATAATGTGTGAAGAATCTAAATTTTTCAGCGTAATGTATTTTTCGTGTCGAAACTTTGCATTATTGGTCGAAACGACTTGCATGTCTTCATCCTAATTTTCGTTTCTCTGCAATCATTTCCGCTGAACCCCAAGTGTGGTGTATCGATGGAATCAGCTCTTCAGTGAGAATTCGAGAATGAAACACAGGGTGTTCCATTTGAAATAAGAAAGTTGGTATTTGCCACTGTCACATGGCGCACTCTATATAATTTGATTATTCTGGAAAACATGCGTATTCCAAAATACAAATCGACGTGTCCAAGCGTTTCTTTCAACACAACCTCATTTATTTGTTGTCGAATTTATTCCATTTGGCTGTGCCACACTGTATGTTGTCGCGACGCAATGATGAAATCATGGATCACCACCCAATCATTCTAGGGATTGGTCTTATTCACGGTGTCTTCATTTTATTGTCAAAACATATTTGGGACATCGTCAAACCAGATGGTCGGGAATAAATTATGGTGTTAATATCATTATGATCCGAAAAAAATTCGAAGAAGAGACTGTCACCTGGTTGTGGACATGAATAATAGCGTGACATTTTAATGTCAACGCATTGTACTGACGAAACAGTTACAGCTAGCTGAGGTTCGACTATTGAATCGACAACCACGGGGGGGCGAACTCACTGTGTCAAATTGGTTCAGATATTTTATGAATTTTTTTCGACTATCAGAGTAGTGATGGATTTTTTTTTTAAAATTCGTGTCGCTGAGATGAAATGAGGAAGGTGATGTCTACGAGTCCAGACGAAGTTGGTTGAAGCTCAAGGTCACCGATGAAAAGGGAACGTCCTATTTATGAAAACCTCCGAACAAGTTTCAAGTATGGACATTCAGTCAGTTTGAAAGCGCTTTTTTCATAGGTGGTCGTAGGAAAACTAACTTCGTCTGCAGAATCCTCGGAAATTATTCCCACAGAAAATATCTTACGGATATATATCCTGAGTTCAGTACTTTGATGTAATATATTCGTTCGGGGAAGAGCAGTAACTTGTATATATTTGTATGAACTACTGAATTCTTCTGAATTCAAAATTGATTCCATCTCAGGGACGAAAACTGTCTTGATCTTTGAAACCAATGTGAATTGTACAATGTGTACTCAGGTCTGGAATATCAATTTTCAATGTATTTGTTGATGTCCATATACTATGTTTTGTACCATTATGTATATTCTTGTACTCTTCATATCTTTCTTGGAACGTGATGTTTGCTCACGAAAGTATAGAAACAAATTCTGACCTATCCAATGTCATCTGAAAATGATTGGAGGGATGAATGAACATGTCGATGTCTGAGAATATTCCAACCGCGCCAGACAATTCATTCAATGGAAGAAACCCTGGATGTATTTCCTCTGAGTATGAGTCCCAGCGAATGTGGATCACCTACGGAGTGTCACATAATATTCAATGATCCTCTACTGGATAACATGATATGAATAGAAAGTTCGGAGAGTATATGCAGGGTGATTCAGATTTGAATGGACATGCAACAACAACATGAAAACAACTATCTATATTGCTAAATAATGTGAATTCATTTCAATATTTGGAAAGAGCAGATCGAAGTAGTGGACAGTTGTGGAGTATATGAAGTAGAGAAAACTGAACAGATCTTTCTAGATTTTTCTGGGATCTTGTTTTCATAAATTTTCACTGTTTCTTGCATCCAATCGGAGATGTATGACTGATATTCTCCAATTTTCTTTTGTTATTGTGAGCTCAGCTTCGAGATTTTGAAATCAGGTGGAACATCGATATATCAGAAGCTGATAGATTCGGTTGTATTTCAACTCTTACCGACCGCCATTATAGCAATCGTCACTAGTCATTTTATCATAGGCATTCTCAAATATTTCGAACATGCGTGGATAGGTCGAGGTGGATCTGGATTCACTATGAGAGCTCCGAGTTATCACCTTGCATGATCTGGAATAGTATACCAAGTTTGAATTCTCTTCCTACAAGGGTTCCGAGGAAATTATTATAAATTATATTCTTCTCCTGCATTCGACACCGCTTATCTCATATCTTGTTTTCGAGGACATACGTTGAAAGTAATTTTTCACCTCGAGATGAGTTGAAGTGAAGTTTGTCGGCCTCATTCGGACTCACTCTGTATATATATATATATATATATGTATATATATATATATATATATATATATATATATATATAATTTCGATGTACATACATGAAATGATATATCTCTTCCACTTCATACTGCATACCATTCATGAGGTTCCAACTCTAATTATTTTTGTCGTTCTCCTGAGTCCTTTGATTTCAGGCATGTCGATTCATTTGAAACCCTGAAATATAAATGACCGTCTGGTCATTCACAGACAGAAGCTGAACAATCACCCTTAGATGGTAGCAAAATGCGATGAAGGGAATAGGAACATATAAAAGGGTATATACATATAAAAGGGTATTTCTCATCATTGAAACCATCATGCGATGAACGATCAATACTATAGTTCTGTAAAAATCCTGATAGTACAATGGAAAGAAGACCAGATAGGAGTGGAAATGAATCAAATCATCAGGATAAGAAAATATATTGATATACATTGAAAAGTGATCACATTAGGAATATGAGGATCCCATCATATTTTTTTTTTTTTATCTGTGGACAACACGAAAGGGAAACCTATGATGTTCGAGGAACATCGTGTTAGCCAGCGGTGGAATTTTGGGAAAGAAGGAAGGTGTTGGAATTTTTCTTGAATGTTTGGAGGTTGTAAGCATCAGGAAAGACTTCACTAGGCAAAGAATTCCACAACTCTGCCGTTCTATTGATGAATGATGCTTGGTATAGCGATGTTCGACAGGTCTCGAGCCTGACAGTGTAGGGGTGACCAGCTTGAGCTCGTCTGGTTTGTCTACTAGGAATCGCGCGTGGTGGCATAATAGATGATATTTCCGTTGGAAATGATGAAATGAATAATAACAGGATTACTTTGGCACTTTATTGTGAATCATTTCCTAGGTCATATCTTCATTTATCAGAAGTGAGAAATAAATATCATTTCAATGTCCCTCGTCACTGTTCAGTCATGTTTCAGAAATTCTCAACCTATCAAGCCCATGAATTTTACAACTACAATCTTACAATCACCTCTATTTATCTGAATTTGGAATCATTATTTTGTGGACATCCAATATAAATTAAGATCAGAAACTCTATCGCCTCGTAAAATGTTCACGAATTACCTATGTTCATTCGGTTTAGGATGATAACGTTCTTATTACCCCATGAATGTCTTTATTACCTGAATTTTCTGTCGATTGTACAACTTAGGTTAAGTGGAAGAGTAGCAATAGCTGAACTTCGCCCACTTTGTATCGGAGAAAAATGAAGACGATTCATTTTTTTTATTAATATCATTGTTATTATTATTATTATCATCATTATCATTATTATTCAGAAGAAGTCGCCGTCACTCTGGTATATTCATAAACCGAAAGAAGTTAACAGGCAGGAAAAATTCGAAAGGATTCGAATTCAACTTTGAAGTTTGAATTGAGTTCTCCTGAAATAATTTTCTCATCATATTTGTCTGTGAGTTGATGTACAATAATTTCAAAATTGGCAAAAAATAGGTCGATATCGCCCAAACCGGATCAATTAACAAGCACTAGTGCCGTTTTCGAAAGTGCTAATAAATAGCAGTGAATTCACAGTCTTGTTCAATACTGAATTCTTTCAAGTCAATAAGAGAACATTTTAGGTTCGAGTCAGTTTTGTTATTTAGGTGAATGGCTAATCCATATATTTTTTCGGTCCTACAGAAACAATCGAACAATTTGTGGCCTTGAATATCAATTTGCTTGAGATTCTCTCCACTATGCTAATGTTCGGAGAAACATTAAACCTCCTAATCATTATCGATGAAAGAAGCATTTTTTTAAATTTGTTGGTTATGCCTCATACATTGATGTGGAACATACTCACTAGCCTTCCTCGATTTGCACTATCAATGATATTCAAACTCTCTGAAATATCTATACTGCTCAGTCTATCACTTGTTGCTCAGTTCATAATTGACTCACTCAAAAAGTATTTTCCTCGGTAATTCATAATGTTGTGACTATTACTCTCGGATCTCCTGAAAACGTTATTGCACTCGAGTAAAAATATATTTCCATATCTCCTGCAATGGATTTTTTCGGCGAATGTAATATTTTTTATATATATGTGTTCGTTTATATCGTCAATATCAAATTGGTGAGGTTCTGTGATTACAATAGTATTTGTATGTTGTAGTGCCACTGAAACTTCGGTTGCTAGCTGGGTGTCCAGCCTATTTGGCAAAAAAATGGCAATTTCTTTTTTGGTGAGAACTTTCTCATTATCCCTAGGAGCAACTTTATTATGTGATCTTCCTCCTCGAACTTTGTGAGACACTCCATCATATTTTCACCATTATGTCCAGCAAACATCAATATCTTTCTTAGTGCAGTATCATAATGTTCAGCTCTTGGAATATCTTGTGTTGGCGTAGATGGAGTGATATTTATATGGTATTGGCGGAGTACTACTAGATTGGATCAGTAGCTATCTTATGGATAGATCTCGAATGATTAAAGCTCATCTCAACTACTCCAAACTATTCGAAGTTGCCTCAGCTGTTCGTCAGGGATCACAGCTTGGCCTCTTATTATTCAATTTATTTATTACCGACATCATTCATTGCTTTCGTCGCGCCGAAGCACTACTTTTTGCTGATGATAAGAAACTTCCCCTAATCATCAGATCCTCTTTGGATGCCCACAAGCTTCAGTCAGACCATGAAAATCTATCAAACTGCTGCTCTTCAAATGGTATGGACGTGAATGCTTCAAAGTGCCATGTCTTGCGCTTTCATCGATCTCAAGTACCTACTACCACTTCCGATTACACCTCGAATGGACATGTTTTGGAGCATGTTTATCAAATAGCAAAGCTTGGAGTTGATCGGACCTTAAACTTCAATCAGCATAAACCTTGGGCTGACCCAAGATTTCACTGACCCAACCGCTAATAAAGCCCTCAATATATCGTTCCTTCGTCTGGTCCCCTCATTGTTCAACTTATATCAGTAACATTGGAAATATCCAACATAAGTTTCTAAGGAACAGCATATGAATCGGGCGTTCTTTGCGATTATGAGTTGTCACAGCAATTACTTTCCTCCCTGGAAACTAGGAGGAAGCAGAGAGACCTGCCTCTACTTTTCAATATTATCATCTGTAATTGCAGTTGTGCTGAACTCCTAGGAAAAATCGATCAACATGCACAGAACCGCCTCACTCGACAGCAACATATATTTTATGTAGAAATTTCATGTTCAAATCACTCATTCAACAGCTGCATTCCCATTATTTCACGATCAGCCAATTGGAACAATGATCTCGAGTTGTTCAACACCACATCACATCATTCCGAAACTCAATTTACGGAATACTGCGCTATAGCTTATTGAATTGTATTGAATGATATATGTTTTTTTATGTATATGTATATGCCTCAACTCAATGAATATGTCTTAACTCAATTCAATTATAACTCAACATTGTTATCTCTATTCGAAATGGGCTTGCCTGTAATGAAGAAATATAAAAAAATATGAATTCACATACATACAGATAGCTGCAGTCGTTAGTGTCACCTTTCATTAGTACTCAAGTAGCCATTTAATTTACTTTTTTGTTTTCCGAAATCAATCCACGAATAGCAGAGCTATGGATTGGGTCGTGTCTCGTCAGTCAGCTTGTTACATTTTCTCTTATCAGTGATTCATTCAAAGCCAGAATGAGCAATCCATTCGGATTTTTCGATAGGAAGTGGAGGGAGGTTGTGTATGTGATGTCTGTTTTCGACATGAGATGCGTAACTCAGACTTTATTTCGCACATTGTTACCTCACAAGTGCGCCTTCGTACATCTCAACGGTAACACGTAAGTTTTCCTCCATAATTGAAAGCTGGTAGAGATTTTTTTTTTCATACTGATCATCATGTAGTTTCACTTCCACAACAGTCTATATCCAATATATCTGTGTTCTCCATATCATCATATCGATAGAAGCATTCACAATTTACAAAATGTTGGTAACCAGTAAGAACTTGATAATAGGCATGTACTCATGTGTTCTCATACTACAATAACATTATATTTGAAGGAGCAGTGTAGTCAAAGTCCCAATGATTCATTTCTACAGTATCGTATCCAATATTTGATTGAAATTTTTATCTGATAACCTGAAAAACTCATGGCTGAGGTTGTTGTTTCTGCAAAAAAAACTATTCAATCAATTCCGTCAGTTTCCGTTGGGCCACTTCAGGCACGGTCAAATTCGACATTGCGTGATCAACATCACGAAACGGATTCCATCACCATGTATGTACATGCATGTATGATGCAAATCGTACTTTCAAATGACAGTTCCGGTATCAGCAGAAATATATATTTGATCTCTGCTCGACGAATATGAATTTTCTCTATCATTAGAATGATCAGAATTGTTCCGATGAAACACAAATTACGATAAGTATCTCCAAGTACTCAATATATGATACGATACATCATTTCACAGGGTACCTGGAAATTTTCAAAAAGTGAGAGTATTTGAAAAAATATTGCTTGAAGTTTCTACAAGATTTTTCCTGAAAACTCACTATTGAAGAAGCTATGAGCCTTCAAAAATGATCATTCTGAAATAATATAACTGTTTTTATTATCAATCGGTTCTTTTCAAATTTGGCATACTCATTACTGTTGTTGCTTTGCAACCATGGACCAGATGAGACTCGACTCCTTGCCATAACTTTCCTCTCATTATTTTCTCGAATGTTAAATACGTACCTTTGAAGAACATAATTGAATACTCGAGAAAATTCGAGAAATCTGACCATCATGAATTCTCTGCTCTGAAAACAATAGCGTCGGATAAGACATGATGGATTATTCCACTCATACTAATTCATTCAGTGTATCAACTAAGTACTCATCTATTTAGTATATAGGTGAAATCATTGATTTTTTGTTATTGATTTGACATGTCAGAATTAGTCTCGAAGCGAAATGAATCAAGAATCAAGGTCACTTTTCAGACTCGGAAGATCAGATTATATTATTCAATACTTCCAGTCAGTTTCGAGCTCTCACGATTGTCGACAACTTTTTTCGAAAGTAATGAAGTTGAAATATGCATATCAACATGCACCTTACAATATCCATCTTACAACACGTGTGACTGGCCATTATGAATGCAATAATCGCATGTTTTTCCTTTGATCATTTCCATACTATGATTGGTCTATACTCATAGAGAAAGGATAGTCTCCTACTCGCTTTCAATGGCTATTATCGTCTTGAATGATTCCGAAACTCGCCTAGGGCTCCGTTCGGGATTTTCATTGTCGAGAATGATGGCCATCGTTATACGCTCATTGAATAATTTATATAATTTTCCAACCAAAACATGGAAGCCGTGTTCTCGATACCTGATGTCAAACCTATAATGCAACATGATTGGTGAGGTTATGATATCTAGAATTCGTCCACTCATTCAGAATGTTTCCAAGTAATGAAATTTGAAAAATTTTGCTCTTTCGAGAATCCGAAATTCGTCAAAATTCTATAGGAAGTCATGAACATAATGATATCAATGGTATCATCAGAAATATCAATAATCCACGAAACTTGAAATACATAATGCAGCGAATCCTGGTTTGTAGACCAAACAAATGAAGAGAGTTGTATCTCATGTGAAATGTTCAAATAGCAAATTGCTTTCGGCTATTAGGCCATCTGCGATACCTGCAAGTATGTATTATTTAACGAAATGATGTTACTCAAAATTGCCGTAACTCACTCAAGTATTCACTAGAAATTCTTGATGAGTTCAATCAATAACACCATACACAAACACACAAAATGAGTATTTACTCCTCGTAAATACTTGACGAGTGAGTGAAGGCATTTTTGATATTTCGCCCAATATAACTCATTCACAGGTATCGGACTGGTGATGGCACAGTATAGAGATTTATTAAACTGTGGTGATGGCATGAGAGCCAACAGCACTTTGCAATTTGAACTGAATATTTTCACACGAACTATAATCTTCACTTGATGAGTGTTTCTTCAAGACAAACTATTCTTCAGATTTTTTCTTTTACACACTAGCACAAGGTGTGTATTACATCATCACATATAATTTCCAGAATAATATATACCTTTTCATGCAAGTTTCGCAAGGAATTCTTTCAGAGTCTAATTGAATATCTCATCAGATTTTCCATGCTGTGAACCACATTGCAATCTCTCCCGGAGTTCGAGACAATACTTAGTTACGCGAGCTACAAGAGAAATTGTTCGAAGGGAAATAGATGGGCGAAGATGAGCTCTGTAAAACATCAAGAACAAATGAACTCACAAGTAGTAAAATTTATTGTATCCAGATGGTATGCTGATGAGACTTCGAGAATCAAATTATTCGCACATTGCACATGCTATCCGCGAAATCTAATCATTGCATGAGCAAAATGATTATATTAGACTTATATTTTTTTCATCATGCTCCCATTTTTTTTTTCGTGCTCATAATGATAATCTTGATGATGTCGTGCCAATCGAATTCATAAATACTGTCTGATTCATAAATACTGAAAATGGGAAATAGAGGTTATTTCAAATGATTTAGTATATTTGTAGTAAGGAAAGATTTCCGATATCAGTAGTAACAACAAACATAATGAATATATTTCTTTTTTCCAGGAGAAACAACGATAGTTAGTTAATGATCAATTACAGGAATATCTCTGAATTATTAAGAACGAATGAAAACGTTTACATATATACATATCATTTCGTTCTCTCGTATTGTATCTGCACCTCCTTGAACTATATACAGTTTTTGTTACCGGCTCGTGATACCACTCGCCTAATAATTCATTTATTTCTCTTTTTCCATAGTTTTGATCTTGAGGTTGTAGTACAATGTTACGATGGAACGATATTTCATTCCTACTGATTTTGAAAAAAAAAATTCTAGTCGAAAAATGAAATCAAATACTACCTACAATGGAGAATCCTGGAACTCTTGTGTGTGTGTGTATTTCCTACAATCTGAGATAATGGCTGCAGGTTGAGTTTTAATATAATAAGTACAAGGTGAGGAATAGTGCTCCTAGTTGAGCGTTGACCTCTTTACTTTTCATTTCTGCTGAGCTGCACTGAGAAACAATCCATTCGAGAATATTGTACGACATTTTCTCCATAGAAAACTCCAATAGGTGTTCATACAACACCAAGAAACGAGATCTGGGCCAACAGGATACCCGCTCAAGACTCGCTTGGGAGGCCGAGAAATGAAAGTAGTTGCTTCTTTCAACTATAGTTCAATAATGATGAGATGAAAATGACCTAACAGGATATCAATCATACATTCACCTACAGGGTGACATGCGACACAATACAATATACTTACAAAATGAACCCTAAGAGACGAAGGAGCTGATTCATGTTGACTGTTGGCTGCTTAGATCGAGACTGTGCGTTTAATTGTCAGTGTGAATAATCAACCTAGGTTCACTGAGCTGCCAACTTAGATGGAACATCATACGTGTTTCCTTAGTTCGAGTTTAACATTGAAATACATATGAGTTCAATTCATAGCCTAATTATTCCAGATTGGTAATTTGGAATGATACAGATTGCGTTATATTAGTTCCTTCCGTGACAATATATTTCCAAATGCGAAAAAAGGTGAGGTTTCTACTCTGGAGTTTCTACTCCACTGCAGAGTATAAATCCATATCTCTTCGCCTGTACCATCTGCCGCGATGGTGGAGATTGTTGAGGCGCTTTATTTGTATCTAAATCATATATCGCTTCCATCGCGACATGGGTTCGAATTCTAGCGTAGACATAACCCCGCTCAAGTTTCGACTCATAAGGTGTTGTTCCCACTCAACGAGGGAGTGCAATTGTGCAAATATAATTCTATTTTCTTATGTGAACATGTCACATTGGTATTAGAGGGAATGAAATGGACGATACAACAGCGGAATATATACCTCTGTGAACTAACGATGATAATATCCCAGTGAATTATCTAAGACAGTCATATTCAAATCAAGGCTATTTCTCAACAGGTATGGCAGTGAGAATAAGAATACACAGAAGTAAAAAATGGAGGATATCTTGCAATTTGAGTCGCTGTGAGCAGGTACCATGAATACGCTCAAGAGTAGAATACACACGTCTCACGATAAGAAAAGGTGGGAATCGACCATATTCAAATCCAATGAAAATCGAATCGAATATATTTCTCCGATTTGGCATAGTACAATTGATTTTGTCAAAAGGGGACGACCTAGGCACAAGTACCTGTTGTGTCGTTGTCTTCCTCAAACAGTTAGAGTAGCTCACAAGATATATCAATCATATGATATAATAATAGTATTTGGTAAAGAGCAAGAAAAGAGGTGGTAACAACTTGAGCATCGTGGAAGTTCTAGTTACAATATCGTGATATCAATCGAAGCACAGTGTGGATGATGAACAATAGAGGTGGAGAAGTTCAAATGTTCTTGATGAATGAGTGTGAAAGGTTGATGAAAGATGTTTTGATGTAACCATTCAGAAAATATCAAATTGTGCGGTGTTGTTGTGCATCTTTTCCTTATTTCATGTTTGACTTTTTCCATTGCGGATGATTTCAATTGCGATATTGCGATATATGCGGAACTCAATATGAATATACTGGCACCTTCCGGAGAACCTGAGTTCAGATCCTTTCAACCAACCAAATGTTTCGTGAGCATTCCAATCCAATTGAGGAAATATGAAAACTCTCCAGAGATCTTGAATCCACCCAAAAAATATCTGTATAATTTCGAACTTGTCCTACTCAAAGTTTGATATAATTCAATCGATGCATCTCCTGAATGAAAACTTCCTATGGAACGTTCAGGAAGGAGATAACAATATCTTTCCATCGAGTCGATTCCTTTGGAAACTGCAGAATCACACGCTCTAACGTTATGTGTCATAGGACATAACATGGTTACCGGTCATGCGATTCCCTTGATGAAATAAACTATACCCCTTGAACAGAACCACGAGTGCATTAATGAAATTACGCATACACTCGCTGCTTCAAAACGCCTCATTTTACTTTGATTGATGATGAATGAAGTTATTAGATTATACTTTGATAATATTAGTGGAGCAGTGCGGTTGGGTTCAGCCGCACTGTACCATACGTGGCCTACAGCCGAGCCTTTGGCCATTTATCTCGATCTGGTCCCTTGAGGAGGGACAGGGAGGTCGAAAATTACCAGGACTGAATTTCATGTCATTCAATTCTATACGCAGATGGAATGAGAATTTTATGTGATATTGTCACGATTCGGTTATTGTTCAGAATCCAGTTGTAATGATACATGATACATACTCTCCGTGAGGAAATTCCTTATCAGGTTGATTCCGCCTCCATTAGTATATCTCAGATGTAATGCACCATGAACCTAATGTTCGATGTGCGGAAATTCTCAAAGTGAATAATAATTGTTTAACGAAGACCCATATTGTTTTAGGAACATCGTGGAATTTTGGGGAAAGAAAGAGCTATTGGAGTTTCTCTCGAAAGGCTGTGAGCAGGTCTTCACTAGAAATCTTACAGATTCGCAGTTCTGTTGATGATTGATGTTTGGTAGAGAGAAGTTCGTCATGTCTCGAGCCTGAAAATGTAGGGATGACCAGCCTGAGCTCGTCTAGTTTGTCTACATGAGGTAGCCGCCTTCCTACGATGTTCATGAGAGGTCAATGCAATAAAGATTGTAAGTATCACCGACTAGGCGAATAACTCTCTGCTGAGTACAATCTGAGAGCTTCAGCGTAGGTATGTTTGGGTGCTCAACTCCAAACATGTGAAGAGTACTGCAGAGAAACCAAGTTGGTAGAAGGTGCTCGAGTTCTCTGGATTTGATTATCTCTCATTCCTATTGATCACGTGTGAGCCAGCACGTGAGATTCTGACATTCGAGAACTGGATTGCCAGTATCACATTATTGCAAATTCAATGTGAAATATTTCAACTTCTGTTAGATTCTTCAGGGTTGAATATTAAAGAATGAACAGTGCATCCCAATTTGGTTGAGAATGCCAGGATTCTTGGTTGCTATTGAAGATACTTTACCTTGGAACTCGAAATGGTCCAATCAGATTTTGCATGACTGTTTCCGTTCAGAAGATATATGGGGCGATTTTGAAAATTATTACTTTTTGGACCCCTTCTATATCTAAACGATGTCATTAGAAATACTGTAGAACTCAGAAATTTATCTAATAGAGAATTTTCCGCAGAATACAGTGACGTACTCAATTTTTTTTTCTGGTTATGGTTTGGGATATGTACATAACTTTCTAGATTCAATTTTCAGAAATGCTGAAAAATAATGAATCACACCCATCAGGATGGAGTTTTGCTAGTAGGCCACGTATTTTCCATATGAAACAGGTCCCAATGGAGGAATTTTCATTTTTCATTTTTAGCATTTCCGAGAATCTAATCTAGAGAGTTTTACATATCATTTTGAAGCGAAAAAAAAAACCGAATTCCATGAGGTGATGAAGAAATATAATTTTGCGAAACCAATACCCGATAATCAGCGAGCGCGAAATTCTATATTGGACGTAGTTCTAACCTCGACAGTATTCCATATGACTTCGTAATAGAGCTCTGCACGGGCCTGATTTTCGCGGCCCGCCCCGGCCCGCATATTCACAAATTGAGCCCGGCCCGCAGGATCCCGCACGGCAAAAAAATTAATGGTGGACCGCGCGGTCCGCAGTTTACAAATGTTTGGCCCGCCCCACACTGCGCGGTTTCATGGTTATTCTGACCCGCCCCACGAAGTCCGCTCGGCCCGCAAGGCCCACAAGGTCCGCACGGCCCGCGAGACCCGCACGGTCCGCAAAGCCCGCAAGGTCCGCACGGCCCGCAACGTCCGCAAGGCCCGCAAGGTCCGCAAGGCCCGCAAGGTCCGCAAGGCCCGCAAGGTCCGCACCGCCCGCACGACCCGCAAGGCCAATTAGGCCCGCTTTGATTCATGCAATGTTAGTATTGCTTCATCATTCGCATTTTCGAGGGTCGCAGGGTAAATAGCCAATATCCCAAAACTAGACCCTGAATCATGAAAAAATTCAACACTACTCAGATATTTTTTATATTCGTTGAATTTGCTCGATGATTCGAGTATACATCATGATTCATTTATGCACCTAACATATTACTAGATGAATTGATTATCAATGTTTTATTCAAGAAATTCCAACTATACAAAAAGTTGCTATGGCAACTTTTGATTTATTTTCTGACCAATGTTGACGCGGTGAAAACTATCATAAATTCAGTTCCTCAAAGTAATTTTTCAAGTAGTAGTAGTATGTATAGTAACTGTTCGAGCGTGTTTTTTTTTGGCCGGTGCGGAACCTACTTTGACTATTTCATTCTGTGTCGCTCATTTTCAGAATTCATCTGCTTGTTACTAAGTGATCTGTCCCAAATCCCGCGGGACCCGTAAGGCCCGTGGGAAATGCGGGACCCGCACGGCCCGCGGGACCCGCAAGGCCCACGGAACCCGCAAGGTCCGCAAGGCTCTCGGGACTCGCAAGGTCCGCAAAGCCCGCAGGGCCCGCAAGGCCCGCGGGGCCCGCGGGGCCCGCAAGGTCCGCAAGGCCCGCCGCGTAGAATTTCCAGATCATCTAGTCCGCGTTCAGCCCGCCCCACAATACATTGGGCCCGAGCCCGCGTTGAAGTAATCGTCTATGTCTAAAAACGGCCCGCCCCGCCCCGCATGCGGCATACCTCTGGCCCGTAGCGGACCGGCCCGCAGTGCGGGGCGGGTCAGACCTAGGCCCGCGCGGGTTGGCCCGGCCCGTGCAGAGCTCTACTGCGTAGATATAGAAGAGGAATGCAATAGAATTTTTTCTATCATCATATTTCACGAGTCCATCGGTTATTGAAGATTTTCTTTCCTGGTTTGCCGTTCCAAAAATGATAGTTCAACTACATTGTTCTATATGTTTCTTGAATTTATACATGAATGATTCTTTGATACGATTTATATAGTGGATATTTCCGCCCAGGATTCTAGAGCTAATATTTTCCTTAGTTCATCATAGTTAACATATGTTTTCTGTTAGTCATGTGTTTTTTTCATCTTCTCTTTCAGAGTGAAGCTCTGAATTGAATGTATATCATGTGATATACATCTACAAATTATAATATATATCCACACTCCATCGAATGATCCATCAATCATTTGAAATATTGTACCCTAGCTAGTTGAACTCTATAGTGGATAATATCTCGATTTCGTATAAATAGAAGAAGTACAAATGAATTTTCAAAATCACGCTGTATCTCATCAATCTGATTGGACTATCTGGAGTTGGAGAAAGGACTTGGAAGGAGTTGGAAAAATCACTCTTGAAAAAGTAGGAGAAGAAAGTGAAAACCGCAAGGCTTCATCTTCGATGACAACCTTGGAACCTGACAGTCTCAACCAAAATGGGATGCACTGTACAGAGGTGATATTTTGGAACAGCCACAGATCAATATCATCCAATATTGACTCGATTAATAATTCCCTCTATCAATGCTCCCAGGATATCGATTATATGTTATACAAAATTCATTTCCTCAATTGGACCGTGTCTGTAAAAATTGCCTTTCGAACTATTCCGCCATTCAACCCTAACCCAAATTCAACTGCCATGACAAACACAAACGAAAGAAATAATGAAATTACTAGATTGATCGGAATCGACACCCGTTAGCGTTTTGACGAACGCACCGTTCCTCTCCTTGTATTCCACTCGTCTCTTGAGGGAGAAAGAAATAGCCTTGGGGTATCAGAAATAGGTAGGCACGCTGATCCGATATCGTGGCTACTGTGGCCAGAATGATAACACAAAGAAGAAATGAATCAATAAAATTGGATATCAAATACAGGGTACGCCAAACTCGATGGCGTATCAGAAGTAATCAGAGAACGAAGAAAAAATATTTTTGAAATTTTTGGACCATGGAAATATTTCGAATGTACATTGTTGCCAGATTCACTGATACTGAAAGCAACTTTCAGAGTTCAAATAAAACACCACATAATCATATGGGATTCTTGAATTCTACATAGGATTCTGAGCAGATCCACTATTGCATATCCCATAAGGTTCCTCATGAATTTAGAGCCACATTGAATTGCTATCATACAGGGTATGGAAAAGGTGCGTCAAATCCACACACACGAAGTCGATTATTCCAAATGGAACACCCTTTATCTTCTTTCATACATAAATTGTTATCTTGATCACCTTCCGAATGATATGATATATCCCTATGCCTAACTTCAACGGTTTTTGAGTCATGAGATATTTCATGTGGAAGATGAAATATGTTCAATTCATTTGTACCGGAATTTGACGCACTTTTTTTTTCACAACCTGTGTATCAATAATTCGAGGAGTGAACATTCATGAGGATCCTACGTTCCAGTGAGTCACTGTAAAAATTGCAGCCCTTCGTAAGTACTGGCCAGAAAAGTATCGCAATTTATAATGATGCTGCTTCCTGCCGTCGAAAATCAAAAGTCAATTCCTAAGTCAAAATAATCAGTGAAAGAAAGCTATAGGATATCCTACAACACAAATGCTCCGAATTGTTGAGAGGATACAACTAGAATTTCACAGGAAATTTGAATGAGTTGGAAATTTCTCAAAAACAAAGTGGGAAAAATCACTGTGCATTGAGTAATTCGATCATCTGAGTACAATTTCCATATCCATTTCATTTGAGTCTGATAGTATAATAGTTCGGTGTGGAAAGGAATGAAAAAAAAAAATTAAACAAACATGAATCTCTGATTAGTTTCTGTATTTGAAGATTTTTTTCCAATTGAAGTATTAACCTTCAAAGTCCTCCTCATTGTCTTCATTTCCAGCATTGTCACACCGGATCATCATGGAATATAATCATCATTCTAGCAGAATTCGACGTCGACATATAAATTACGAATATAACTTAAACTCAATGGCACCCAATCAAGAAAAGTATGGAGGGTTGAATAAGTCAATTTTGCGGTTGATAAAATAACGAACCCTCACGATTTCCATGCATGATCGATGTAGCGGCAATACGTTTGGGAGGAAGGAGGAAAATGAATTGGCTGTATACAATAATGATCTTTCAAATTGATCAGATGTATTGAATGGTTCCAATTTGAGCGGCAACCACGAGATGTTACATTGTCGGTTCATTCTCTCTCATATTCCATTCGAAAAACCACGAATTACTTATTTGATCGACTGAAAGGGATGACGGAATGATAATTGTTTCTTCCTCATTTGCGATACAGGTTCAATTACCTTGTCATGAAATGACTTGGCAGTCAGATTGATAACGAATAGACTATTCCATCATTCATGTCATATAATGATGAATGTTTGGATGTACAGGGTGACTCAAATTTAAATTTCAGTGTCTGATCTTCCTGTATCAATTCATTATCGGAATTCCAACTTGGTACACTGAGGAAGATCTCATTCGACATGAAAATAAACCCCAAATAAATGATTGAACTGCTAACGTAATTTTCCCGGAAGGAAAACCTGTTTACCTATTACTGTGGAATATGATTAGAAACAGCTCACAGATGGCATTGGCAGATCATTATTGCTGGTGATAGTTTTGTTTCCCAAGGGCAGTCATCTTCCAGAAGAAGATTTTTCGCTTGGCTATGAAGTTATTTGAACATTATTCTAATGAAAGAAGTATAATATTCAAAACGGTCAATAGTGTCATCACGCACTCTGGTGACTTCCCCACCGTGACTACCCACCATCCTCATTTCATTCGATTACTGCAGTTCTTTGATATAAATAGTGTAATATTCGTACAATGGTCGAAAACCTGATCCTAGCTGAGCGATTGCGAAATACATCGACAGATGATGATTCAATTGAATGTGTCTATCGAGTAATACAGATCTAGGAATTCCAATGAATTTCCATTCTCAGTCGAATGATTTATTCTATTATTCGAAAATGTTCAGTGTTCATTTGGCAGAGTTTAGTAAGATCCCATGTATGGTATTTGTTCACTGTTTATTCGATCGAACCGATCAATGAGTCCCTCATTGTTTTTTTAGTATTTCTTTCGACCGTTGAATTGGATGTGTCCATATCATCCGTTCGATTGATATGACCTCGTTCATTAGAGCCATGAATGACATTATCTTCCTGAACTCTCTTCATTTCCAATCTTGAAGTATAGCTATCATACCAACCTCGTACATTCTGATAATTGTTCCAAATTCAACTCGTCCTGATATTATCTCTATCGCCCTATATTATGCTATCGCATTTGAATAATTGCAAATTCTATGCACAGCTGCAAGTTCATAATATGAAATATCGAGGTGAACTATGTTTCGAAGTCTGTAACCATCGTGCAGTTTCCTCGAAACTAACGCAGCTCCCCTTCTATGTATATTCCCTTGGTATTCCTAACTTATAGCAGTCATATTTCATTTTTTTCTGGCTCGAAGTTGAGCCAAGTAAGTTTTGAGCAAACGTTGAGAAGACGGATTATGTTAAACGATCTTCTATATTTAATAAAGATGACTGTGTGAGTGCAATAAGTTAGCTCTAAAAGCCGCAAGCACTTGCTTTATATTGTGGTTGCTGTGTATGAAATTTCGGGAAAGACGATTATCTCGGCTTGTTGCGGAAACGAGGAAGTGTTAGATTTGTTAGAGAACTCGTTCAGGAAGTTGGAAATTAAAGGGGAAGCTTCACATTCTCAGAATTGATTTAATTTCCTGAAATTTCATTCATTTGCATAATATCCAGACATTACATTCATTTGGAATGTTAGCACATATAAGATCATATCATAACGTTGCCAATTCAGTGAAGGGATATATCAAACGTCCTATTTCACACGTTTCCAAATGTCACTTCAAGAGATGATGAAACGAACGATTCTACATTCAATCAAGGACTTCTAAGCCAATATTATCTAATGTCAACTCGAATTCTTCAGATGTATCTATCACTCATTTCAAAGTTAGTTTTCCTGCTGTCCACTTAACTTCTCTTGGAATTCGTTATCCACCCATTCGTTCCTCGTATTTCCAAGTGTTAGTTATCGGTCTTCGTGCCGAGTAAAGCGAGAATTAGTCTGCTCTTCCATTGCCTCGATTCCTCGCTATTCGTAACATGCGAATCAGTAGTATCAGTAATAGTAGAATCGATGGAATATACACATGAAAAAGTCACTACATCTGATGGAATAGTACGATAGGGTTCAGCAAGATGATGATGTTGCCGTAAATATTCGCGATTCTCTGGAATCGCCTATTCATCTGAAGTGAACAGTTCAGTTGATCAATTACCTAGATTCTGGTGGAAACTGGAAATGTGGAAACCACCCAATACCCCACAATTGAGTCACTCAGTTCGGATCACCCACAGTGATTGTTATATTTTATAGAAGTCGATCGTGCTATTGAGCTTCATGCAATGAATACTCTGAAACCTTCAAAAGCATGCACAATTCAATAGAAGTAGGAGGATATATGTATTTCAGTGAAACTGTAAATGCTCTGGGATGAAAAACAACTGAAATAACTGATTATCATCAAAAATTCATGAAATCGAGGGAATACTTTCAATTCGGACCGAATGAGATGTTTGTCCAGTCGAGTCTAGGCCAAAGAACAACAGCTCACGTATTTTATCATTCTTCAACTCACTCAAACACGCGTTGGTTGTGAACACCTCACTAGGAGATCGAAGTTCGGATGGATGATCATTTCTCTCTGATTTTGTTAGTTTCAACTGAAAAGTTTTCATAATGAATAATGAGAGTCAATTTGTGATAATTATCGTTTCAGTTTTGGTGAATAGATGATTTTTGTTTGTGAACATAGAATGACACTTTGTTATTCTAACAAGAAACTTCTATTTCCTCAATCGTGAGTATCAAAAAATTCCTCCGAATCATTAGAATCGGCGAACAATCAACTGAGCCGTTAATGGTTAACAAATTTCAGTCTGCCCTTATAGTTCAAGAGCCGATATATCTCTATGGGGAGGAGACCGTTCTGACTGCTGCTTGACTGTCCAAATATATGAATACCTCCAACTCCACTCTCAAACTTAGAAACTCAACTATCTGATTCCACTCATAAGCTAGACGAGGAGCAGGAGATCTCTTGAAGCAGAATGAAAGAATTCACCAGGAATGGAATTCTGCAGTCTATCTATGAAGCCATGACAGGAGAAATTGGAACACAAGAATGATTCGACTCCTTATAAGGAATTCATGGTTGATAGAACCTGCACAGTAGGTCTGTGCAGGTTCTGTGAGGAATATGAGGAGAAACCAATCAAGACTGAGGTTCCCAAAGCAAGAAGACATAAAATCAAATCTTAAGATTGGCCTGGAAGCCAGCGATTAAGTTCGGATGTTTTGATATGATTAGCGTCCTTGAAATTCATTGGTGACTTCTGGTTGACATGAATTATATTGAGACAAGAATATATAATGAGAAACAAAAACCTCCATCAACCTTTCGAAATATGCCGGAGACGAATTTTCCATTTGCTCGAATCTTCATGCGAAGCGTAATAATGGATGAATAACTTTGTCGAGTGTTCTGTTTTGTACAGATTCTCGATGTGATGTGATTACTACTGCGATGATCAAGTACTATGCATTTCATCTGCCATCGACAGATCTATCTGAATAAACTCAACGTGAAATGGACGAGTTCAAATTCATGGAAAATTCATTATTTTCATATCCGTAGGGTTCGAAGATATATAAGAAGAATGATTGGCGTCTTCATCGGAATAAAGAGAGTACTTTCTTCTTCACTTTCTAAGTCTTTGTGAGATTGTCTCCTCGTTTCTAAAAGAATGAAAATATAAATTATAATAATTATTTCGATGTATTCGCAGTACGGACAGATATTAGATCTGCCCCAAAATATCACTACGCTTGGAATTCAACCTTCAGATACCTGAAAGAGGAACCTTGTTCCTGGACACCTTGTTCTTGGAAAAAATATAGACAAATTTATATTCAATGAACATCAAAATTCCTAATTTTCTTGATTTAGTTCTACATTCTATTTCCTGAGACTCTGCAATGGTGAATTTGTTTCCAGCTAATGATTCACCTCCCAGGATGAGAACAAACGAAGCAAATATTGAAAATTCGTTCAATTTCATTGCTCGCCAGGTTGAACTGGTGTTCATTACGGACCTATTCGATTTAGTGAATCCATTGAATTTGGTGACAAGAAATACTTTGATGTCCAAATGAGCTAATCAAATTGCGAATTCATCACCTCAGAGATTGATATCGAAACTGATAACGAAAAAACTAATCGTTCGCCAGAAAATAGTTCTAAACTTGGAATCCATGAATAAGTTATGAGATTGCTGGCTTGATGAGAATTTCGAAGAATTCAGAATCATTTCATCGTTCATTAGAGATACCTGAATTGCTGCCAAATTTATTTTGGGAGATGCATGGATTCCCCGAAGGAATAAGAGAGTAAGGTTACAGCCAGAAGTTGCACAAGAGAGCTATTCATTAATGAAGGGTCACACCTAATTATTGAACGTTCTGGTAATTTGTGTATGATCGAGAATTGAATAATGAGGTATTTCTGAATGAATTAATTGTTGTTATAATAATCCATATCACATGAGGTGTGATACAGAGTCATACACGACATTTCATTGAAATTAATATAAGATGAATATACAAATGAGGAGTTTCGTATCTTGTGAAGTTTATTTCTGTGACTTTTCCTGATGAGGTTATTTCAACTATGATATTTTCGACTGTCTCATCGTATCTGGAAGTATATGGTGATTTCCTCATTTTGAACAAAAACTTGGGTTTTTATAGTTTGGTGGTATATTTCCTACCAAGGATATCTGAGCTTGGTAACAAGAATGTCCCTGATGTCATGAGTTTGCGAACAGGCAGTTATTGAAGAAGGTGACTATGGAGTATCCGAAAATGATGCTTTGAAAGCACTGTATATTTGTTCCTACTTGAGTGCAAAATCGAACAGTCCTCTTTCATATTTCTCAAAACAAACTAATTCATATGTCCATCTTGTGCCCCAAAATAAGAAGGATGAGTGCATCAGGGTCGTGATATGAGCAACCTTCTTCGAAGACAATGATAATATATCCTTAAAAATCCTGGACTTACACAATTCTCAGACTTCATTCACTGTCAAATCTTCTATTTTGACATCATTGTCAGGATGCATGAGCCACCATCATAAACAGCAATCCACCTTTATCTATAGATCTTTCTTCATTCCCTAACTATAAAATCATCAACTGGATGGAACTAGCGAGCAGCAGGTCGTGTGGTTCTATTCAAATGTAAAATGGGCGAAAAACATTGGTGCAGTTACCCCGAGAAACACTTCTTTTGATTAATGATTCAGATGACGGCTCAAACGGCGAGACACATGTGTCTTCAAGGCGACTAACCCAAGCAATTTGAGATAAGTAAATGGATTCGAGTTCGAAAATAGAAGGCGCTCTCTTATAATTGTTCCAGCGGAATATCCATTAGCGCCATATCTTCGACGATGAGATACCAACATGTTGGATAGTGAATGGGTTCAGCCAAGTGTCAGGGTGTGGGAAGGTGCAAGGTTGGTGTAACCAAATTCGTATGGAGGATTCAACAGGTGCATGCATTACTGAAAAACATGAGGTCAACGTCAATCCTCAGGCCGATGGAATGAAATGTGATGACATCGTTTGT
The DNA here is from genome assembly GCA_963576655.1 of Gastrophysa polygoni. Lineage (NCBI taxonomy): Eukaryota > Metazoa > Arthropoda > Insecta > Coleoptera > Chrysomelidae > Gastrophysa > Gastrophysa polygoni. Next base: position 18,687,993 of record OY755082.1, read on the forward strand.
AGCCTGAGATACTCCAATAAACATTCATATCCATCTCCAAATTACTCCAAGTCACTTTCTAACAAAGGAAGAAATATGTTGTAATGTTTGAATGAACTGCAATCATCAAACCTGAAGATTCGAAATATAATATCATATATTGTATAATATATAGACGAATATCAAATCTCATAGCACTAGCAGAAAGGTTCCCTTTTTCTTCATTATCTTCGATATTATCATTCGTCAATACGAAGGGAACAGCCATGATATTCGTGAAACATCATGTGACTCCGCAGTGGAATGTTCTAATAAAGAGGAAGGTATATATATGTATACATATATGTATATGTATATATATACATATGCGAAGGTGCGCTGAAGTATTCATCGATAGATATAAAGTGGGCTATAATGAATAGGAGAAACTTGATACGATGCAATTATTTCATTTCAGTCAGAAGTATGCTTCAACAGCTCAGAAAGAAGAATCTAAGGAACTTCCCAGATAAGATAACAACTGAGTACTTGAATATCAAAATCGATCACGGTGAGTATAATTGATAGAGATTGACTCTCAAGCAAAGAAACAAAAAGAGATTATTGAGTCTTCAGTTCTGGTTCTCAATATCTAGCAACCTTGGTTTCGAATACAATGTTCAATGTTCGTGATGAATATTTCCATGAATAGCCTCGTTGATGGAGTCAGATAGAGGTTCATTCATGTAATCGGTTGCCTGCCGATGAATTGTTTTCGGTCTATTATAAAAAAAAAGTTATTCTTCAGGTATCCCCACGAAAATATGTCTAGTGTTGGGAAGTCAGAACTTTTTGCAAGTCATATCATATGTCCATGTTCTCGTATTCAAAATGAATACTTATCAATTGAAATATTGCTCACTGGTGCAATATAAGGATGAACGGCACTATCTTTCTGCCAAATCAAACTATTATATATCCTTCAATAGCCAGTCGGTCTGAATAGCCTTCAATTCGAAAATAGTTCATGATATTTTTGTCCCATTAGATACACATAGAGATATATTGGTTCACCAACTTGATCAACATCATCAACTTCATCTCATGCTCCCTTGAATTTTGACCTGCTCAATAGCATGGGAATTTTCTCTCGACCAGAAATGCTTGTTTCTTCGATCGAATCAGTGAAACTTAAGTTTGACCAATCCAATTGGTTCATCTTCACTCTCCTCTCCCTTGTTTTGAATAACAACATTGCAATTAGCTCCTTTCGATTATTGGAACGCTTGAATTCATGATTTTTGATGAATTGATGAATGAAACAGTTGCTGCCTTTAGAACTGAAAACTCTGCAATCTGGATTTCCTCGAAAGGTTATAGAATCAAATCATCTGAAAAAAATCAAGATTTCATACAGAAACAAACTCACTCGAGAAGAATGAAATGTTTGGATCAACGTTTTTCCCTACTGTTCTCATTGCCTCAAATTTTTTCTTCCACCAACTGTTTCGAGTAGGTGTTCTTCTATCTGGAAACTTCCTTCGAGATTATAACTGAGCTGTTGACGCATTCTTTGATTCAATTGAATCATATCCAGCCTCCCATTTCAAGAAAAGAGCACTTCATACTGATCGATTGATCAGGAATCACAAAAAATTACATTCAATATGTGAACAACAATGATAGCGCATGGTACTGTCATTCCCGATTGTCACTTGAGCACTTCAAACTATGTTTGAGTGCAAATCAATATATATTCGTCGATATATTTCAACGATTGTATCTCGGGTGAATAGATACGGTTTGAAATGGAGTATATTGATACATATACGTAATCAGAAAGAAATAGGTGTGTCCAAATATAAAATAAAAGGGAGTTTCATTGAAAAAAATCGACAACACAACGAAATATCATATTTTCCGAAATAACTTTGTTTTTTGAGATTTCGTTTGTCTCAGGAAAAAAATCAAACTCATAGACTTATAAAATGGTAATTCTCGGAATAACCCTTGTGAGTGGGGTGCAAAAATATATGAGGAAACTGTACAACTTCTTCCTGACTGCATATTCTGCCAAAAAAATCCTCTAGTCAAGTTCAACTAGAGCATATATCCAACTATATTATATATTGAATATAATGAAATATAGAATGAATGAATGAATCAATCGCAATAATGTACACCTAACTAAATCTTTGTTGTTCATGATGATTCGAACCGTTAACTCAAAGATTCGTTCCAATCTCATTCGTTCATCTCATGCATTATTTGAGTCCTTGGAATTGAATACCATTGAGTCCTACGCCAATTAGTCTAAGCATTAGTTCATATTTCACAATATTGAAAACAAATACTCAATTATTTTCAATCTATATACAGCCATTGAAATGGTACCTTTACCAGGCTGATCAGAAAAAAATGGATCATTGTGTCAGTTCCTGAATAGCTCAGAGGAGGCAGAATTCAACAAATCAGTTCACTTTCATGGAGTCAATAGATAATAGAGCATATAGAAAGTTCACGACAAAACGATTTCCTATTATTCGTGGGTCAGGAAAAGAGAGATATAAAAATAAGAGAATCTTTCCAACTGTTTCCAATTCCGGAAATTTGTTCACATGATCTGGGACACTTGTACAGAGTGCTTCAGTTCACAGTGATGAAAGTCAGACGATCAATCGTCATTTGAAGTAGGAAAAGTAACATAAACTGGCGCGTATACACGAAGAGTAGTGGGGATAATCAGCCCCCTCCACAGTATCGAATGAAATTGAGTGTTCCTTCTGAAATGATATTGGGATCCACACGAAAACGTATCTTTTTGTTCCAAAGAGCGTTATATTTCAATACCTACTGCATAGTGCAGCACTACAGAAACAATGTAGACGAAGCCCAAGTTGTAGTATCAGCAGACCGTGCGCTTCTCAGGTTAGAATGATTATCCAGGGTTATTTGTTCATATATGAAAACTCTCTACATATCAATAGAGAGATAGAGTGAGATATCGACAAAATTATGAGATGACATGGTGAGGAAAAATATCGTGGATAGTATTTCATTCTATAATCATTTTCAAGTCCTCTACAATCATTATAATTATATTAATATTATTATAGTGAGCTGAATTGTGTTATTTGTTCCAATTCGACTTTCATAATGTATGATGTGACTACCTTATCATTCCGTTGAAATCCACACTCTAATCAGGTTTAATTGAGGAAGAATAGGTACCTATATATGATGTAAGTTCCCAGATGCATTCGTTGATTTCGAGGAAATGCAATGATCTTCATAATTCGAGAAGTTATATTTTTGTGAGAATAATAACGTACCGTTTCTATCCCATATCTTGGCTAATATATCCTATTAGATTTCCTCGTTATTTTTCTGATTATTGTGATGATGAAACATCGTTAGAATGAGAAGATAATATATTGTGCCTATACTGACCAGACAGTTTTTTGAGTCTATAATCAACTGCAGAGGAACATTCAATATATACCCAAGATCTGGAACTGAATAGACTAGATCTCAATTCAAATAGTTGAAATACTGATTTCTCCTTCAACTGGTGGTGGTTCAGAATCGTATTTTATTCATTCGCAGCTGGAATGACAAATTATAATGAGTGCAGAAGTCATATATATCTCTCACACAAAATCTATGTTTTTGTATTGAGAAACAATTGTGGTAAATATTCTCCTGTGAATGAGAACCTGCCCTAGCTAACTGAATACTTCCAATCATCGGTTTCACACTTTTGTTGGAAATTTCACGCATTGCGAGTTTCTCATGACTGTAAATGAAATGAGACCGAAGCAAATTCTATTCACCTGTTACTGATGCTCCAGTGATTTTTGTGCACAAAAAATACAGACAGAGTCGGATTCGACAAGGTGTTTCGACGTATTTCCATGATTATTGTGAACCCTGAACAAACATCTTATTGTTACTTCAAGGGGACATGGGAAAAAAATTAAAACCAATCAGCTCTTCCTCATGAAAATTTTCTATTCATCCATCAAGGTATGAAGTACTGCAAAATTCGACGAACTCATCAATTACGAAGTATGTGTAGTGTATAATGTTAGCCAAAATAGTACTCTCTATACATCTTGAAGTTATTGAAATAGTTGGGTCAATTCGCGACTTTCCTAGATCTTTTTGGGTCTACTCTCAGAATAATTTCGGAAGAAAAAGAAATTCGGAATATGTATAACACCACGTTAACGTTGTGCATCAACATGACAGAAGTCGAAACTCATTCGTGATTGACAAGAGTGATACCTGTGACCATATATGTGTATAGTGGCCTGTGGTCTCCGAACCATTTTGAATATTACATACAGATAACAATGAACCGATCCCAATGTACCAAAAACTCAACTCAAACTCAAATGTCGGAAGATTTTTACTGTCATTTCTCTAGAACATCGTTGAAAGGTGGGCGATCTCTTCTTTTCTATAGATATTTCCATATGGTCGGTGCTGAACGGATATCTCATCTATGATGCCACTACGAGCGATTCCAGATAGACAAACCTGTCTCTGAAAAATATCCAATCCTGTCGATCCACGCTCTACTCAGCATCGCCTAGTGAAGCATTTTCTGATGCTCACGAACTACAAACTTCCAAAAATGATTCGAATAACTTCCTCCTATCCCAACATCCCACCGTTAGCACACACGATGTTCATCGAACACCACAGGTTTTGCTTTCGTGCTGCAAAAAGATCAACAAAACAAGTTTCGAAAAGCAACTGCTTTTCTTACGAGGTCGGTCTGAGCTATGAAATCAGTTTGTTTAATAATAATAAGGAGATATCTCTCTACTGAGAACAATTTGGGAACTGCCCCTAGAGATATTCCAGATGCCGTATTCGAGCTCACTTCCATCGAAATCCAAGAAAAATACGTAGAGGTATACGAAATATTTTGTAATTGGAGAACGACAGAAAACGCATAGAGAACTGATGAACTTGTATGTCTTATTATTTCAAGCAGAAGATTTGAGGTCGTCCCTTTTACTATCTACACATACGATGATGAAAAGTACCTAGTGAACGAAAATGTTGATGTCTCAATACAAAGAGCAACTTTCTCGTGTCAATGACACATACGAAGCAAAAATTAAACTGTTCCATCGACAGTGACTGACCGATAACTATATTTTCGAGTGGTATTTCTATACGTTCAAGTACCACTCACATTAATGCTACGATGTATAACACAATGATAACTGTTGCCACAATGAAATAAATCATGTTGAATAGAGTGGAATAGCAAATTAGTCGAAATGCCAAAAAGAGTAATGATAGATAGATAGATAGATAGATTATTTATTTAACTACATCACATACAATCTATATTTGTAGCAGGTCAGGAGTCGGTAAGTAAGTATATATATAAAATAATGAATAATAATGTGAATTCAGTGAGTACAAAAATCATACACAAGACATGCCTACATTCATAACAAATATTAGGTAGATAGATCGAAATATCGAGTATGGTGAGTTCATGGTCAGAATTCGATCACTTCATACAATAGTATATTACGTAACTAGAGTTGTGTACTATACTTCTTTTACGACCACCAATACAGTGAGAGTCGAAAAATTTGCGCCACATTGGTAACTTCCTTAACAACAGTATTTGTCAGAGAATTTCATCGTCAATGAAAGTTGTTGAATTGTAGCAAACACACGATAAAATCATCAAATTTGAGAAAGTTCACAAGGGATAAGAAAATGAGAATTTTGATCAATCTTAAAGTTTCATTATTTTCGAAATCATCATCGGGATTGAATTGTTCCGACAAATCACGAATGAAATTCATTTGCTATGTACCTACACATAGAGCAAACATTTTGACTCGCTCTATTTCCTTTGAAGGTGGGTGTGAATGTAGGTGGGTGTATAGACATCGTATTGTATTGAAAAATACGGGAAGCTGAGAATAAGTCAGTGAGTGGGAATGTTTGATAAACATCATTCATGTGATTATTGGTTATTTACACAAAACCAATCAGCATGGAACAATTATCATCCATTTCATTCAATCATTCAACAGATACTTCTAATGAAACTAATTCAATGAAAGAAAGTGAGCCTTCTTTCAATTTCAGAACATTTTCAGTCGTGAAGAATTGATCCGTACGTGTGATTCGAGCCTGCGACGTTCGGATAGATAGATAGATAGATTCTTTATTGTTCTTCAAACTCAACAGTTTTCTAACAAGGGTTCAGGTACATGATTTGAAGTAATATCAAAATAGACAGAGCTAGATGTGAATACATTGATATTCAAGTGTGTAGCAAACTAAGGATTAGCAAGAGTTAGAACAAAAGTACATTGTTATACAGAGGGATAATCTATAGGGATGATTGGCATTATGATTCATGAATATTTCAAGCGATAATAAAGTTTGGCAGTCATTGCGACGTTTTGGCAGCAATGTCACAAATGTCAAGCGCGGACACGCTACGCCACGAAGCAATCTATTTAAAAAACCTCATTATATCTTGAGTTGGTAGGTACACGACTCACTATTAGTTAACACATCATTATCAATAACATAATGATACAATAACGTGATATACAGATCAGAAACTATAAGTGAAACTATTATAGCTAGGTATATACATATATAGGTATATAAATGGTGGTAATTAAATATGTATAGCTGATGGTAGTATGACCAATTGACCTCACTGTCAGATCAGTGTCATGTCACAGAATACAAGAAGACATTTCACTGAAAGATATAAATGGTAAGAAAGCGTGAAAAAATTGGAAGCGGATATCGCGCAAGTACCTATCGACACAACTTCAATGTGTGATCGTCAAGGTTTCAATGTATGGGTACCTATATTGGATGATCATCTGAAAGGCGAAATGAATCAATATATCATTGGAAACCGTGGTTCCGCTCATATTACATAAGACTTCGGGCAAACAAACTCAGAAATAGTCTGGAACTGAGTCGAAGACGGATGAAACTAGGTATGCAAGGCACTCAGCTTTTTGCAAAAAGCATCATGATCTCTCATGGACAAGACTTTCCCTATCGCTTCCAATGAGAGAATAAATTTTCTATGATCACCCAGGAAAACAGCGCTCTCAGCATTGTTTCGTTATTCAGAAAGATAAAGAAAGTGAGAGAACTAGTGTGGAAGCACGTTTGCAGTGATCTTACATGGCACTTAACATTTCAAATTGATTTCGTATCCTAACCTGTCTGGAAATGATGCAATCCACTAACTCCGTTCCTTCTTGAAGATGCATTTGGTAATGTGACCATTATGACCTCCCTTCTAGAATTTTGATCTATGTGAATATGAATCCGCTATATTATTCGAGGACAAAAGGTTGCAAATGCTCAGGGAACTCAATGTAACATATAAATGACAATGGAAAACATTGAAACAACTTTGACGTTGACTCGGTGGAGTGAAATTGGTTACCAAAGATTTGTAGCTGGAATATTCGGAATCCATAGGCGTAAATATCAATTCCATTGATTTCCATGAAATCGACATCGACAACTATTGAAAGGCTCTGGTCGAGTTCTCGCGGGAATCCAGAAATCAATTCGAATATTCATGGTCGTAGGAGAAATAGTGTATATAACTCGTTGGGAAGTGTATTTCCAGAACTCGTTTCGTTTCCGCACTAGCCGCTATGCGGGTCGTGCTCAATATCAACTCGTAAGGAATTTTACAAACATTGCGTATCCAAAGGGTCGTTCCAACAGTCTTCGAGAAACTTCAAAACTAAAGTTCTTCAGTCATATCAAGAAGATTATATTTCCAATTCCTTCATCGTCATCAACCATGATCAACTCATTTTGTGCTATGATTTCATATGTATTTTTCAACTGGTGGACAAATAGGGATGTTTGGAAGAGAAATTATATTGACTAGTTCAGGGAGATATGAGGGGTTCAAATTTTCGAGAATATGATTTTCTTCTGGAGTATCTTCTACTCACCTACTCAAATTCAGAAATTGAATTTTCGTGGTTCCAACAGTAATTCAATCGTAGATCCAAGATGAATGAAAAACTATACATAATTTCTCAAATCTGTTCGAATGGCCTTCTGAATGCGCAACATTTCAACTGAATTTGTATCTTCCACATTCATTGTGATGACCATACTGTGCATCCTCATCTGTACACTGCATCACACTGTATCAAATAAGATGTCCCGATAGATAGACTACTGCATATCTATCATCATGAATACAGTTATCGCTATAAAAATAAAAGTAGATCCATCGTGACAAAAAATAGCTTTACAGCAGTAAACTGAATATACGTCATCTCATTAGTATGAAATTATCCCCCAAGATTGCAGAAATGATCATAATAATCGATGATTTCAGTAATCATTGATTGTTGGGAGTGATTTGTTATTATTGTTATTTCGTTAGCACTTGTGAACATAATCATCGAACACTTCCAATGACCTTTTCGTGAGGTCCAGATTATTGATTGGCTTAACCAATAGCAATGATATTCCGAGGTGAATCACATCGTTATCCTCGCATGAATGATGGATTCACAGTTCCATTGGAATTGTCTGGCGAAACAACTATGCTAACCGTTTGCACATTGCACAATTCCATGCTTTGCCATATGCAAATATGCGATATGGAAACTGTGGACCTTCGTGGAGGGCCAACAAAAACGGATTGGAATTTCAAACGAAAATTGACGTGAACAAAGAGGAGATGGGAAAAAACAGGATATTTTTGGTGAACTGGCTTCTTATGAGGTGAATTTTCTGGTTGAGTGAAGGATATATTCGGATGAAAAGTCATCTTGTCGTAGGAGGCGACTGAGCGGATATCCATAGGTGGGAGAACCGTATGAGGACGGATCAAAAATTTCCCTATGTTCAATCCTGCCTGTCGTAAGAGGCGACTAAAAGCATACCCATAGGTGGAAGATCATGTTTTCCCTCATCGCTCGGTATGACACCACTACATCGATAGAGGTGCTGTGAGATGGGTCACTCCCATGTTTTTGTATTTGGTCGATGCTTCCGGTCATGGCCCCATACCCAATCTCCTCCTGCCTAACCCAAACCACCCATTTCAGTCTCGAGAAGAAAATCTAGATGATGAAGCCACCTGGAGTATATGAAAATATTCTGGGATATATGAATTCAAAAATAGACCTCTATTATCTCCGAGGTCTTAACAGAACATGAACAATGTTCATCACCATCTACAGGCTGAGAAACCAGATCTCCGTCTGTGTTTTGAATCGGGATATCCTCCGCAATGTGCTGAAGAGATCATCATATGCTGGAAATGGGAATTTTCATACCACATACCACTGAATCACCAACCACTGAACCATGGTTGTATCGAGCCTGGGTAACTACAATTAGTTACAACCATTTTCAAATTCATGTACAAATGTCCCCCATTCTTTTTTTATTTCTTGTCAGACGATTCGCATCTTTCCATGTTTTTTCTTTCTTCTTCAATATTTCTCCTATAGCTCCATCTCATGTCTGCCTCGGTCTCCCACTTTTCTTTCTCTTATGTATTCTTGTCTCTCATACTTGTTCGACCGGCCTTGAATTGCTCATCCTTTGTGAGTGGCCCAACCAACTCAGTTGCCGTTTTTCGATGAAATTGAGTGTGGACTGCACCTCAAGTTTTTCCCTTATACTTATATTTCTGATTCTGTCTCTCCTCTCCTCCATTTTGCTTCTTTGTTCCTTTGTTAACACCCAGGATTGACAACAAAATGTTAGTATTGGTCTATACATTGTTTTAAATATGTTCACTTCTGTATATCTTGTTATTCACCACCAAGCCGAGAAAGAGCCTTCGTCGGAATGTTCGCAGGTAACTCTAGTTTGGATCCACGGGGCCAAGACCAAGACCAAAAATCGAAACCATCGACAACCATATGTCAGGAATTCTCTTCTATGTACGCACAATTGGAAACGTTCCTGCTGGACATCAACGCCAATAAGGCCATTGGGTCAGCCGAAATAACGCCCATTATTCTTGAGAAATGTGCCCGAAACTGACACCAGTTCTTTGCAGGTTGTTGGCCCTTTCATATGAACGTGGTGTATTCCCTTCTAACTGGGAGATAGCTACAGTCTGGCCGATTCCGAAGGAGAGCAAGAGAATCCTTCCCTGGATTCATAGACCGTTTGTACTACAATCTGTGATCTCTGAAGAAATGAAAAAGTAGTCAACATCAAGCCTTTGGTAGTAGGATTTCCAAAGCATTCGACCGAGTTTGCACCAAGACCTCCTAGCGAAACTTCCGTCAACTGTGTCTTCACTCATCAAATTTCCTCAAAGGTTGTTACTCCACATGGATCATAGTATACTATATTACGCCTCCTCCTCTAGAGCTCTTATATCATACAATGAGACCAGAGGTACAAGACGGAGACAGGTTGATGCTCTGGATGATGATCTGGTAAGAATTCCAAAATGGGGATCTGCGAATCTAGTAGAGTTCGATGCAACAAAAACTCGGGCTTGGTATCTTCACCAGGAATGCAGATCACACAATGTCCAATATAATGATGCCAGGACTGTTCCTATGAAGTCATCAATATCCATACTTAGTAATACCAACAGCGCTCTCTCGTGGAACGATCATGAAAAGACCATTGAGAAAACTGCGTCACGAAAACTTGACAGTGCGAAGAGGTATTTGGAACCCCAGCAGTTGCTTGAATTTGACCTGTCCTTGTGTACCGTTCACATTTTCAGAGTTCAGCCCCCAAACATACGCTAAAGATTTTATATTATATTCAGAAAAGCGCTATTCGCCTAGGTTGTGATACAATACTAACCACATCATCGACACCTCTAAAATATCGTGAAAAAGTGAGTGATATCTCCCTTCATTATAGATACTTCCACGGTCGGTGCAGCATTCGTCAATGGAACGGTGAAGCTGTAGAATTTTTCGCCTAGGGAAGCATCATCAAACTTTCGAAAATGATCTCAACATCATCCTTCTTTCCCGAAACTCCACAATGTTCTTCCGAAATTTCAGGTTTTCCTATCATGTTGTCGAGCTGAAGCTCGTAAATTCGATTCAGAAGAGATCTATGATATATGATAAATGATCTATGATCAGTGTTACTACCCGCACAAATCCATCGACCTGTCTAGAACATCGTAGAAAGCTGTGCGATCTCTCCGTCCTCATAGATATATTCCATGGTCAGTGCTCAGCAGAAGTCCCGTTCATTATGCCACCAGGAGCACTTCAAAATAGAGAAACTGGACGAGCTCATGCTGGTGACCCCCACATTATCAGGTTCAATTCTCATCATGCCTCTATTCATCGATAGAACGGCAAACTTGTGTAATTCTTTGTCTATCGTAGTATTTTCTGGTGGTTACGATGTCCAAAATTCGCAAGAGAAAACAAAACCTCTCCCAACATTCCACTGCTGGCTCACGTGATGATCCTCAAACATCATAGATTTTTCTTCCTTGTTACCAAACGATGGAAAATGATTCCATTGCTCCATCGCTTATGACTGTTATTTTTATTTCCATTAATGTTCTCTCTGTATCATAATATATAGTATATCTCAACAGTATACTACTCTATACAGAGGTTTCCACGATGCGCGTGAATCAAACATTTCTGGCGAACGATACAACGGATCAATCAGTCCGGATATAAACATAAATCAACATGATCTTTCTATCTGAAATATCTTCGACGATGCGACATTGCCGCTTTCACGAATCAGTAGCAATTTTTCAAATGAAACACCTGGTATGATATATCATCTTATTGATACTTATCACATTTTCAACAATTCCACCTGTTATTTCCCTATCCTTATCTATGACCATTGCCAAGATGAAAATCATTTTCTAATTTTCCATGTCCAAATATGAACTTCAAGGAATGTTAATTTAGAACTTTGAGGTATTAAGGTTATGAAATTCCTCACCCAAAGCCGGATGGGTGGTTGAATATTACAATATTCCAATTGGAATACCTTGTATATTTTCACATTTTCGATCTCTTATTTCAATTCCAGTATTATTTTGTATATTGTACCGTTTAATAGATGGAAGGTTTCGAAGAATAAAAGAATCAGTAACTAACTGATGAAATATTTTGGTAGTGCGTTCATGTCCTGTAGATATGCCGAATCAGTTCAGCGAATGGAGTTGAATTATTATCAAAAAAAAATTTTCATCCATCGAATGTTGTATTAACACTAGAACGAAGTAGAAATTGAAAATATATGTTCGAACACGTCTCCACTCCTACTCAGACAAACATGTCCTCTCTTCAAAAGATATTCATTTGTATCGGTTCTAATTGAGTCGGGAGTTGAGCTATTGAAAGCAGTCCTTACTCTTGATTTCATCCACTGTTGTAACTGGGGAGGAATGAACCATATTTTCAATGAAACCCTACACGAAATATTCTAATGGATAACCAACTGCTATTCATTGGAAATATGGTTCACACCACCCCAGTTACAACAGTGGTAAATAAGAATTCAAGAATTCATCGAAAGATGAAGTTGTTGAAAATGGGACAAGGATCAAAGATATGAAACCGGGTGTTTCATTTGAAAAATTGAAGGTGCTACGGAATTCTGGTAGAAAAGGCAACGTCGCATCATCAAAAATATTTCAGGTGAATATATCGTGTTGATTTATGTATCAATCCAGATTTTCAGATTGATCCGTTGATTCGTTCGCCATGAACGCATAATTCACGCTCATCCTGCATAGAGAGTATGCCATGTACCACTTTTTGTTCGGAATAGAATTGTGTAAGATCGCTTCGATTCAAGATAGATCGATACTCTGTAGCACTTCAGATCACATTTCTGAGATATATCTACCCAGATTGATTACCCGAATTGGATTTTGAATTGGCGATTGAATTTACTCGAATTCCTTCCTGGCAGTATGGATTATTTCAATTAAACTTTGTAGGTACTCGAATTTATTGAAAACTTTATCAATTCCTGCTATCGCTGGAAATTGAACAGAGAAAAGTACACATCTAAATATGAATTGATCATTGTGTTTCATGTTTTATCAGAGAGATTAGGATGACAGATCATTTCGAATCCCCATTTTCTATTCGCAATACTGGGATAAATATGAATTCTGATCAATTGAATCGATCAGAGGAACTTCATCACGGGAATATATGGAAATTCAATTCTCTCCGAATGGTCATTCAAGAAAATCATAAATCTGCTCTTGAAACATAGTTTCCAGCAACAAAAATATGAGTTCATCGATTGGAGTTGCAAGCACTGGAGTCGCTTCATCAGGAGCTATCAAACATACAAGGTGTCAACAGTGTGTTCTCAGAAGTTAGCAGCTGATCTGTTCCAGATAAGAGAACAAAAATTTCACAGGCAGTGTTGGTTCACGCGAAGATCATTTCGGAATCATTTCCTGTTTTGAAGGGCTTAAAGAAAATGGCACATCGAAGTGAGGTTTTTTGAATGGAACACTCTACACATTCAAGAAGGAATGTGATAATTTTGCCTTCTGAAAATCTCTCACATCACCTAGTTGCTTCACTACTTCCATCGGAAATTTCAATGACACTCAAAACTACTGGAAACACGTTATCTCCATTTGATTTTTTGTGGATGACATCTCCATTCCTATCCAACGTTTCTTGTATTTTTGCGAATGCAAATGCAGGATCGTGCGGATATTTCGTACTGAAGCGAGATTAGTCAATCTGCTGTTGACTAATCCAGAATGAGGTTGAGCATAAAGTCGTGATGCCAACAGCGGATTCCTCTGTCCTCTGTCCAACGCATATTATACTGTATGAATCATTGCGAAAAACAGAATCTGTCATATTTATCGTAGATAGAAATATTCAATATCGTTCCTGGATATGTTTCAAAAGTTCATTCTTCAAAACATTCAATGATGGGGAAGATTTAATTGAATCAGGCAAATTATTGAATAGGACAAAACCTTTGGAGGATAAACTGCACATACTACTTCTTGCATTTGTTCTATTTATATGAATGTGACTGTTGTGTCTGGTTGAATGGTGATGAATGTCTTTATTGAAAGTTTATAATGATAACAAGTATGATGGGGTCATTTTGTTTATTATTTTATAGATGAACACCATAGAACAATTGAGTAATCTTTGGGATACAGAATTATCATTGCTTTAGTTTTTCCAACGTTAAGTTTCATTGTATTGATCTTCAGATATTTTTCAACGATTGCTAACACTGTATTCATTCTGAGGACAGTTTCTTCTGAATCTACTCCAGTACATGCCAATAATGTGTCATCTACAAATAAGTTTATGAACTCACAATCTGTAAATAAGTGAATATCATTCAGATATAAAATGAATAAGAGGGGACCAAGTACACTATACTTTGTGGTACTCCTGTATGATTCATTATATATGATGAGAAATAATCATCAAAACGTACTCTCTGTTTCCTATTTGATGAATAATTACTCAACCATTCATAAACTCTCCCCTCAATCCCATACCTTCTCAGCTTCCGAAGCAGTATACTTCTATCAATCGTTTCAAATGCGCTTTTTAAATCTGAGAAAACAGCTACAACATATTCACCTTCATCTGTTTCATTAGTGAATTCAGTTAGTGATAATTGTAGCGATGTGTCACAAGAATGTTTTTCTTCTAAAATCAGATTGATTGATAAACATAATTTGATTTTCGTCAATAAACTCTAGTAATTGATTGTATACTGCTACTTCTAAAACCTTCTCTATTCGCGATAAGGTATTTATAGGTCTAAATTCACTTGCTTTTATAGTGTTTGTAACTCTAGGTATAGGTATGATAGTACTTATTTTCAATAATTATGGCAATTGAACATTCTGAAGCGATGTATTGATTAAATTGAGAATTGCATGACCAGCTGTTTCAAAAACTTGTTTTGACATTTTAGAAATCAAGGTTTCATGGATACTACATTTATTATCTAATGACCCAATTATATCCTTCAAGTCGCTTGAAGTAATCAGTCTAAAAGTGCTAAAGGGCAAATATAATTTTTTATCCAAATTGAACCATGGTTCAGAGTTCTCAATACCCTGGACTATATGTTGGATGCTGTTTATAAAGTATTGGTTGAGAGTTTCAGCCATGTCATGCTCACCCTTTTTAATACTCACTACCCCTTCATCTTCAAAATTGGATTAGGTTTGGAAATGTACACAGGACCTTGATACCGCGGTAAAGAACGTTATATCAGAGAAACCATTAGAGATGAGTATGGGGTGACTGTCAGTCAAGAAGATTCAGGAAGTAATTACAAATCGAAAAATACTGAATAAGATAAATCGGAATAACAAAGATGATGCTACTTTTTGCTATGAGCGGAAACACTGCATTGATGAAAATGTTACGAGTCGTTAGATCGCGAGCGTTTATCGAAGTACCTTAATTTTCAGAATGTTCCAATATCCCGTTCTCTGCATACGTCTAAGGTACCATGGGCCGTGAGACATCATATATCCAGCCCTTGACATCCAGCCCTTCTCGGAATATAAGTGTTCGAATATTCAATGAAATGTGAAGTGAAAAAAAAAACTATGCTGAAGAGGCAATGATCCGCGTTGGTGAGGAGCAGAAATAGTAGCGAAAATGAAATAAACCACATATATCAATCAGAGAGATTAGCTCTTCTCAGATCAGATAATACGGGTGTTTATTCGAAAAAAAGATGACAACGTGGAAGAACAACATTACATTTGCTGAAATAATTCAGAATTTTCTGATAATTTTCGAAATAACCCCTGTAGGTGGGTGCAAATATATACGGGAAAAAACCTTGTACTCGTAACCTCCAACTGAGAGTTCGAATGATGAGGAACAGTATTCAAATTTCGAACTCACATGTATATAATGATAAATCACCCTGATGAATTCCAACGCTTTATTCAGAGAAATTGGAAAAACTGACTATAATGGTTCAAACAAATTGATGTGGTAGATCATGGAATTATATAAGAAGCCAATTATCAAGGTGATCAAATGTTCATTGTTTTTGGGAAAAGAATGAATCGTATAAGGATGATTCATAATTCGATATACTTACTCCAGACTGAAATTTTAGTTTTTCTCTCTTCAGTAGCCGATGAGTTGAAGTTCAGGATGCCGAGGAGAATTCCTCCGTTTTAATTTCAGTGTGAGAGTCAATTCAACACTCCAACTTGATGGAGGCAAATATTGTTGTTCGTTGATTGAAATTTCTTCGGAAGTGACAAGGTAAATGTTCCAGGTGAAGCTAAAGGAATAACGCCACCAAAGAGCTCTGTAATGAAATAATTCATGAATATCTTGGAACAGAAGGTAGATGAATTGAAATTGAACACTAATAGGATCAAATTACTTTTTCTGTCGCATGTCTCTACGTTGTTCCACGGCGAATGAATTGCGAGACTTCTTTGGTGTCTTCAAAAATAACTACAGTATTTGTCCATTCGTAATGAATTTTCCAAATTGCTGCCATATCATTTCTGGCTGCATGATATAGTTCCAAATCGATCTTCAGGTGTTCCGATGTGCAGGAACATTTTATTACCTGAATCATAAACATATTTTCGTAACTTTGATGATGAACGTTTCTCCTATATATCGCAAACATTATAGTCAACGCTCCATATATTATTCATGTATGATTATTTGTATCGGCATCTGGGTGATATTCGAGTGATACCGTTTCCGAGTCGATAATCTCAGTGGATACAGAATGTCAAATACAGTCGAATTCTCCAAATCCCCATGTAATCTTTTATTAATCTCCTTTCTCATAATTGGCAATTTCCGCGATAGGAAATATTCCTCCAAAAACTTGTGAAAAAAAACAACTATCGAAAAATATTGACTTTTTCACAAATGATTGATTCAGGGAAAATGACTGAAACTCAGTTCATTCCATCAAAAATCCTGTATTTCACTTCACACTCGGGAATCTGTGATGATGTTTTACTTGATTCATTATCCCTATTCTATGACCACCTCGTTTTGATGAATTCACTTCAGTGAGAAGATTATTGGCTAGAGATTTAGGGTGAAGGCTTCATCAGCTCCATCCTTGACAGAGAATTGAATTCAAGTTCCGTAGGTATTCTATAGGTTCCGGAACAAACTTTCGAAAACGCAGAATTAGAGAATCTAAGATGTCGTGGAATCAATCGACTCTTCCAATGAAAGCCATGGTATGTTCTACTTCTCTCGATGAAACTCCATAATCACTGTATAAGACATTGCAACTGAAACCGAATGAGATGATATGCTAATTTGACTTTCATTTTCTGGAAAGTTGAGGAATTGTGATCATTGAATCATCTTCTCTGCAAGTCTATTTTGTTCTGGTCTGGAAGAAGTTGTTCTAGAAATATTTCATTTGTTTCCTCATTGTTGAATTCAATTTCATAACTGGAAAAATACATACATACATGCATACATACAAGCATACAAACATACATACAAACATACATACATACTACATATCTTGCTTCATCTTTTGGACAACGAATGAAGGATTAGCCACGTCTCTGACGTCCGATTTCCCGTAGCACAATATACATCAAAAAAATTAAATGTAGACCAAAATCAAACAATCGCGGGTGGTTGACTAGAGGGATCAGAACTTCTTGTGTAAATAAGCGTTGCCTACTTTATATGGGAAGATTCACGGATATAATTTCTTTGAAATATGTAAGAAAGTACCACAACCTGCTCAATTTGATCAACCAGGCTAAACAAAAACAATTTATTGAAATCGTCAATGAGTCTGAATTGAAAATAAAAACGACTTGGGAAATTATCAATGCGACTATGAATAAAAAGTTATTTGATATACCATACAACATAAAACTGATAATGAACAATGAAGTCATAAACGACCCATATGATATCGCAAACTCATTTCTTGATATTTTCCTGAATGTTGTTAGCACATTAGATATAGAATCGAATGATACTGAATCTCACAACGACTATTTGGAGAATGTGAAAATTTTCCATCCAGATTCCTTCTATTCCAAACCAGTAACTGGGTCCAACTTTGAAATAACGTTGAGACAACTAAAGAATAAAAAGTCTACCGGATATGACAACATACCAATCACAATTATTGAAAAATATGCTGATATCCTCAAAAGACCGTTAACATTTCTCGTCAATTTATCTTTGAATTCTGGTGTGTTCCCGAACATCTTCAGAAAAACGGTAATCAAGCCACTGTTCGAAAAAGGTGACAAAGAACAACCAACAAACTACCGTTCCCTATCATTGCTGCCCTCTCCTTCTGAAAATCTCGAAAGTGTTGTGAAAGAAGAACAATCAGCTTCCTATATAAACACGACATTCTCACTAATTCGCAATATGAGTTCAGAAAAAATATGAACACTTCGGATGCTACATTTGAGCTCATAAACAAACTCAACATCAAAATCGAAAATAAACGAATTCCGTCAGTGACGTTTTGCGATTTATCTTAAGCGTTCGACTGTGTCAATCACTCCATTTTGTTAAGGAAATTGGAGTTCTATGTTGTACGAGGAATAGGGTACGATTGGTTCGAATCATATTTGTCAGATCGCGAAATCGTTGTCTGACTAACACATTATTGTAATTCACAAATTGAACAATATCACTCGAATAACGGGAAACTTCAATATAGTGTTCCCCAGGGATCAATTCTAGGTCCTATGTTATTCCTGATATACATCAATGACTTAGTCGCTAGTTTTCCCTCCTTGGAATTCTGCTCATTTGCTGACGATACGACTGTATTAGACTCAAGCGATAACCTTGAAGATCTATCGGTGTCATCATTCCAACAACTCAGTGAAATAATGCTCTGGTTCTCCTCAGATAAGTTATGTGTCAACACAGATAGAACGCATGATTCAACCTTCCATCCAAACAATGATATTAACCAAATCAATATCGGAGCATCTTATGGAGAAAAACATGGGACAACATATGTGAATTTTCTTGGAATGCACATAGACGAAAAGTTAGACTGGAAATAACATATCCAAAACCTGAACAAAAAGCTTTGTAGTGCTACATTCGCAATATCTACCATAAGAAAAAAACATAGAAACAGCAATATATCACTATATCACTATATATATAACAGTATATCATGCTCATTTCTACAGCTTAGTCCAATATGGTATAGAGTTTTGGGGACATTCAGTAGATATCAACAGCACGTTCATAATACAAGGAAGAGCTCTCAGAACCATTTGTGGGATAAAACGAACTGAATCCTGTAGGAGTCATTTTGAAAGACTAGAAGTACTCACAATCACAAATTTGTAATTATATCGTCTTTCCCTAGTAGCTGTCGAAAAGAAACATGTACTAGAACAATTCACGGATATCCACAACTTTGACACACGCAACAAAAACAAGTATATTCCACCTCAATTCAAATATGCAGTGAACAGAAAAGTTCCCTTATATTAGGTAATAAAAACATTCAATCACCTACCGGCCTCAATAACAGGAATAGCGTCACTAAACATTTTCAAAAATTAGAGTAAACAATTCTTCCAAACCCACTTTCATTACGATACCAATGAATTCTTCAATGACCCTATCTAAATAGCTCTTATCATGATAATCTTCACATCATTTTTAACATATTCAGTATTGTGAATATGCTCCCAATTTTCTATAATTTATTTGCTCTCTATCTTTTGTTCTCATTAACTTGCCTATATCTTACAAACATATTTTTTTTTGTATGTATATGTATCCAGTGTATTCATCTAATATTTGCCTCAATTACCTTTCGATGCTGATCACGTCGATTACTAATCAGAATTATGTTGTTAACTGCGGAAATTTGTGTGAAAAATCAACCACATTTCTCAATAGGTAAGAAAGTATAGTAGAAAGTATAAGAAATGGTGGGAAAGTCATGTATAGGCCAGAGTCGGCCTACTATTAGTATTCTGTATAATTTTGTACCTATTACTTCCAGATACAAGCGGCCACACTGTATTTATGAAATAGTATACATTTCACAACGAGCACGGAATTGTAATTTCACGAGTATGAAATGTCGCAAACTTTCATACGAGTGAGGAACTTATTAAGTGTGGAATTGCATTAGTTCACCCCTTCGGTTCATGAGAAGTCGTTCAGGATGTATTGAAAGCATATATGCAGTTTTGCTAACTCATGACCTATTTTCGATTCAAATATGGAGACTCATAATTTCTTTACGAAATCAGTCATGCCCTAATGCCTCAGTTCTTGCTATTCAAATCAAAACATCGATTTCAATCAATTCACTTCTCTGTTTCTATCGTGGCATAATATCAATCGCCGACCTGCAACTATATTTTCTAGTGGTCTACAATGTCCACATGAATACATTGATCGATATGAAACACAACTTCTGAATGTAATACACACGCAGGTGGGCTAAATAGAAGTTGATGAAATAATCAAAACTTAATTCGCATTGGCTCCCCAAAACGGGCAAAACGTTGAGCTCATAGTATGCGTGGAATTTTGATACTCTTTCTAGAAAGCCTCAATCGATTCCACAGTATAGAATGGATATATGTACCAATTTCCAGAAGAATATTCAGGGTAGTTGAACGATGATGAATCTATAAGGAAAAATTTCAGAAATCTTATATCTCTGTTAAGAGAGGTCGATGACCATTAACTATTCATTTGTCACTTCTCTTTGTAACATTTTCACAGTTATTTTTCACTGGTGGAGTGAGACTGATATACCGTCCTCTCCACACAATGTATGATTCAGAAATCTATATTTTTTTTTTCTGGAAAACTGGTCTGAAATTCTTGTATATTATTGCATTACTTGAGTTCACGTTAATCATTCATATCTTCAAATGAGTTTCCAATACTCATTCGGAATCGTTCCTGAATATATCATGTCCACACAATTCCACGATATGGTGACAATGTGACAGAAACATTCGCCATTCGTCAAACATTGAAGGTTATTGAAATTGAGTAGAAGAATACGGTGTATCCAGAATTAACCATGTGGATTCACAATTCATGTGCAAAAAGTATTAGAATGGTGGAAATGAAATGGTTCACTCAGTGGAAGTGGAACTGTGCCCAGATGAACATATCAATTCCGAATATTTTCATGCATTCATTGAGTGATAGTTTACGTTGAATGAGGTACGTACTAGGAAGATATTCATATCTAAACCACTGAGAAGTTACCCACAAAGACCATAAGTTGCGCGTGGGCTGATGAATGGCGAAACAAGAGGTTCGAATTTGGTAAACGCAGTAGAAATGAGTTGGAATGCAAGATCAACTCAAGTGATTATCAAAATTGCGAGATGTGGGCCAAGAATGCGTTTCGCTGTAGGTAACAACTGGTACCGATGCAAGACATTCGCCGCTTCTCATTCATGTCAACCTTATTATCTTTCTATCGGAATAACCAGTAGCTAATGAGCATTTTGAACGGCGATGGATCTCAAGAATATTCTCCGAAAGAAGCTTGATAATTTCCTAGGATGTCGCCATTTTTTTAGAGCATCAATTATTCAGACTGAGGTCTCGTTGATTTCGGTCGACAGTGGTGTGTATACTTCTGCTCCAGAAAACCACTTCAATCACTATTGCGAGTATCAGTTGTATTATTCGAATGATTCCACAATGATTATGCATCAAACACATTTGATTTGAGCTTCATCATTACCATCCATGTTGACGACAATCTATCAGTGATAAATAATTCTAGGTTACTAGTAGTTGAGAGATGGTTCATAAATTTGACTATTTATTTTGTATTCCATTTGATTATTAGCTATACTGAATTCAATCGCGTTCACCTCACAATGGCTTCAGTTGTGGGACACATTCTTTTCTCATATATATCGATCAATGATGAATGCGTTGATGGAATTTTCTACTTGTTCTAGTGATCAATCCTCATAGTTGGATATTTGGTACATCTCAAACGAATTCCGTATAATTTCAGTCTCGCCAAAATTTTTTTTTCCTGACTTTCATGTATTTATTTGATGTAGTTAACCACTAACATAACAAAAGCAGAAAATATGGAACATTCAGGTATATTATTTGAATCAAAATTGTCTTCCAAAACCCACTGTTCAAATGTAGAGAGATCATGAATGTTTCGAAATTAGAAATCCAAGGATAGCCGTCAATGTCAATTAAATTCGTTTACTCCAGTAGAATACAGTCTAGGATAAGTGGAGGAAGTTGGGGAAGTTTTCCTCATGCGGAATTTTTTTTTCACAAGAAAGAATTCTAAGGTGTATTTAAAACATCTCATTCGTAGATTCTTGCCAACCAGTTTTTTTTTTCAACTTGAGAATCTCAAACACAAGTTATTCGAGGAGCTATTTCCAGCTTTTGTGTGAGATTCCTTTCTCCGTTTCTGAAGAAAATGAAATAGAAGTTATTACAATTATTTCAGTACATTTGTCATCTTCAGTGTTTGTAGGGACAGATTTGTGATGTGCCCCAAGATGTCACTGCGCTTGAAATTAAACCTTCAGTTACTCAAAAGATCTCTATTTTCCAGTGACACCTTATTTAAAGAAAAATGGAAATGCAAATATTCTTTTGATGAAAACACAACTGATACACATCTCAGGGGACGTTTTGAGAACTCATCTGCTCCCGTTTTCAACACGATTCGAACACTTCATCCTCGCAAAACTTCCCAATGTTGAGTTGATCGACACTGGAAAGTAACAATTTGGCAGACGGAGAAATTCTGGTCATGAGGTGTTTTCCGATAATTGATGATGAATTTGCCATCTTCATATTCTGTTTGGAGAAGTGGATGCCAAGTTCTATCTATATCAACTGCACAAGAAGCAGTATTATTGTCTCCGTTCAGAAGAATGCAAGCAGACTTTTTAATTTTTTATTTTTGGTTATTCTTCTCTCTTCCTATGATCTTGATTTCAACCCAATCAGTCATATGTTGTCCAATTTCAATAATAATATGATCAGCTGATTTCGATTTGTCCGTATCTCTTCTCTATATATTGTTCTAATGCTTCTCCATCACAAACACATGGTATACTGCACAATTTCTTGATGATTGTTCTCCATTTATAGTTTTCGTTCAAGTCAGAATCAATCTCATTGTATTTTCTGCATTGAACACTGTGTTTTTACTCGAAACTTGTCACCAACACTCAGATATTCCAGGAATGTATGGGATTACATTTGTTATCAGTATTGGATGTCTTTGTAGTTGTCGTGTATTCTGCCTGTTCTCAATTCGGTGTTTTTCTCATCAATGAATTGTTTTTGATAAGTGTTGAGTTGTGGAACATCTTTTATATGTTGTTTTTTCGGTACTGAAGATTCAGTGGTCGGATGATATGGATTTGGCTATGTAATGAAGTGATATGATTATTCCTTTCTTTATACTTGTATATAATATCATACATATTGGGGATAGTTCGGAAATACTTGTTGAAGTATGTCCAAACTGCAGCATATACTGTGTTCGATCTCAATTTTTGACGTACTGTGTGTTTCTATTATGTTGTAGGTGAACTTTTTTTGTCAATCCCCTAACTGTATCTGTCTCGAAATTTTGCTCCGGTATAACCACTGAATTCTTCTTTTCTCTACTTGGTCTGAGGTGCCACAGAATGACCTGGAAATCCATAGAAACGTTTCTGTTCAACATAGTGATGAGCACGTCCCATCATCATCTTTGAAAACCTTGCGATCAGGAATCTATATAGTTGAGATCCTTATAGAAAATCACCCGAAACTATTTCGAGTGAGTGCAGTTTAATGCTTTTCATATAGACTCAGGCAGAATGAGAATGGAGCTGTACACCACTGTCGACAGACTTTCAAAAAGACAAAATAACGAGCGTATCGGCTGTCCGCGATCAAAAACGGTCTGCAGCTAGCGCATGGACCGGGTTTAGAGAGCCAGTCGAACGCGATTTCAAGTAGCGACGAAGCGGTCACATTAATCTTATAGATAACATGAAGAGGTGGTTCGGATGAGCCTTGCGAATTTCGTGGTGTGAGACCATCTGGGTGGTTAACAGGGGTGGAGAATGAAGGTGAACACTGTAATTGTGAATCATTCCATTGGAGAATGAATACTGCATTTGTGAGATAGACAATAATGTACTATAGATCAATTGCACTCCGCCATGAAGCGTTATGAATTGCAACATGTTTCCAATCTCATTCACAACTAGATCGTTTGAATTTCGGTGCATTATGAAGGTATAAGCATCGGAGACTATCACATTCTCACAACCTATTGAACTGTCTGTTGATTTGAACTTCAGCACTCAATTATTATCACTCAATTCTGATTTTTGATTATTATTGTTGCTCTACTATTACTATGGAAAATGTCAATACATTGATGATAATGCTAGTAGTTCTCCTATTTTCATACTCATCTCTCAAAATTCCATCATATTGGGGGTGAGAATATGTGAATATGTGAACATGAGGATAGGGAACATGAGGATGTCCCGGAACACCTGTATTGTAATTTCGACAGTAATATCGGTTGCTAATCCAATCGATCGGTCAATAACAAAATCGAATCAAGATGGTTCCCACTGATCACGAATAGTCATCAACGAGCCTGATAGCTCTCATTCTCATCAGAATTTTCAGTGTTGACAAGAAGAGTGCCAGATTTCCCTATGCATCCTTGATGATTCATGCTACATAAAAATCGAGCATTGATATCGATAATAAAAGAGGTACGAATTTTTCATCGATGATTTCTAGAGCTGAACATTCAGATTGAGGGCACTGACTACATCAGATACAGAAGATTGAAGTTTCTCAATCATATCTGAATCATTTCTATTGATTTCGTCTTTAATAATTAGAGGCTTCATTGGAGAGGAGTATGACGCGGTGAGATTGGTGTCATCGACAGAGCTGAAGACTGATTTTGTCATATCGTTGTTATGCAGTTGGAAAGGAAGAACAGAGGATTAATTCATGTAACAATTCTGTATAGACAGTCATGGTAGTTCAAGTAATGAGTTCTAAAAGGGCATCTTCACAGAAAGCAGAAAGAATCACGCATAACGTTGTTTTTCAGGAAACCCTTATTCTCTCATTTGCGAAGTGTTTCTCCAAGTCTTTCTTCAGTCGATAAAACGATACAGTTCTTGTGGAAAGTATATTTCACGTTTGCCCCTGGCATGATCAGATTTCACAAGCTAACCGCGAAGAAGTGGTTTTCCAGCAATGAATTACGCTGAAAAACTGTGGCTGGGTGTCGATGTATTATTCAGAAAAGCCATGGTTTCCAGAGTTCTGAGGGTACGAGATTCCAACTTGGCATGTCGGATATACGAATTGGAAGATTTTCACTATATGGTCTTCATCAAAATCACTGAGGTCAGTTCAATATTCGAATAAAAATATTTCTGGAACATCAAACGTATGAAATCTCACATCAAAATTGTGAGAAGAAACAAAAACGAAATTTGTGAATTGTAGTCGATTCTTCGGAGGAAATAACTCTCAATTTTCTGCCATGTTTGAATCTCACCCACTCTCGTAATTCTGGCAAATATAACTATTATATGGAAGATATATGAGGAAGGCAATCTTTTTTGACATGACTAACTTCATTTTCACTGATTCCCGGAGAAGTATGAAACGATACTTCTATATTGTTTATCAATGTTCATTCGATGTTGCAATCAGTTATGGTGTCCAGAGAAATTCAATTACGTGAGTTGAATTCAAAATTGCGGAAATCTACTGGAATATTCATAACAGACAACCTCATGTACAATCAGTGGCGAACAATACTCACGAACCACATCAATTCATTTCCAATTAAAACAAATTGAAGCAGACTTTCCGCTCCCACAATGAATGTCATCTTAACGACTACCCTCATGCAAGACTGTCACTTCATTTTGCCACCCACCCTATTATTTGTGGCACTTCGTTTTCGGTTATTCATCGCACGGAGTTGTACGCCCCCTCCATACTTATCAGAGTGACCCTAGTCGGTGTTGTCTTTTCTGACACGAGCACAATGCAGTCTTTAGCGATTGTTCAGTTTTGGAATCTGTCGATACGACGCGTGGAGCAAAATAGAAGTCTTTTTCAATATAATCATTGATTTGGAATGAGTGAGTACGATCTGGGAATGAAACATCTCTTGTCTAGCACTACTCACCTAGAGAGAGGGAATAATACTTTGCATCACCATGAATTGAAGTCTATCCTGGAGGAGAAACTATCGTCCAATCGCTCTACTATCTATATCATTTCAGGAGTCATGGAGAACGCCATCAGTATGGAAGTCACAATATATCAAGATGACAACCATATTATTTCTAATTGGCGATATGGCTTCAGGTATTGGAGATCAGCTGACGAGCTCCTAGTGAACTCATATCTTGTCTACTTCCAGAACTGGGAATACAGACATTATAGGGATTCTGGAACTTCAGATTTTTCGAGTGTTCGACCGATCATGGCAATATCCAGCTCTTCACGACTATGGATTGTTTTGAAAAGAATCTCCACGAACACACTCAACTGAGGAGTACTTAAGAGTTGTATTGTTTTTCCAACACATTCTCAGCTGCACATTGAGGATTCGCGCTTAGAGTACCAGTATTTAGTTTGGCCGATGATAGATAGCACTCTTATGGCGTCGTGCTCAACTGATGCATCATCATCAGCAGCGATTGCGATATTGATATAACATTGGCCGGACGAATTATGAACCACTGCTTGGTGTTACGGTTACCATCAGTTTCTCTCAGCACGATAATGTCACCAATGCTCAAATTTTTAAAGCAGCCTGAGATCCATTTCACACTCTGAGCTCGGAGCAAATTTTGATATTTTGAGCCGTTACATTCAACTCCAGAGTGGTATCAATAATTGATGATGATAATGATGAATTCTTTCAACTTCATGGATGATGAATGAATGCATTCATATGATTCACAATATCTAGACAACTGCATGAGCCAGAACACATCTACAAAATCAAGATGATATCGATGAATCCAAAATATTTCATCTGAAATATCATCGCGAGTTATCCATAATTCATCATAGGAAATCATCGATTGGGTTGCCCACTCCTATCCTGTATTGAGATCCTCTCATTCCATGATTCTACCGTGACCGACCAAATGAGGTGATTTCAAGACTTGTGAAGCAATGAATGCATACTTAGTCTCGCTGATGAAGTCCATATTATAACCCTTTCAGCAGTCCTCACATCATGAATCTTATATAAGTGAGATCAACAGTTGATAATTGAAACATATCACGAAATAGGACCATAAAACCAGCATGAAAGTTATCGAGAATAATTCCGTGGAGAATAATACCTCATATGACTTCAAGATTCTGCTGTTCCATTTGGCAGTAGAAATGGCTCTCGGAAAACATGAATTTGTCATTTTCTTCCACTGACAAGTTGTTTGAGGAATATCCGAATGATTTCATCTTCCTGTTATACATAATCATTCTCGAATTGCCCGAAGGTAGCACAACACAACCCTCCGTGATGTCTCTATGAGGTTGAATTCACTTTGTGGTGGATGGCGTGGATTCATTCAAAGTGGTCGTGTAACTGAATGTCATTTCGATATTAGCTTTGTCAGCAAAAATATATCTGGGTAAAAGAAGATCCATTGCGTTTGTACATTCCTCATTCATTCATATCATATTCCTAGAGGAGAGATGACCTCACATATTAGAATTGGAACGTACGTAACTATGTTTTTATATTTAATATGCTGCTGTTCCACGTTGGACATGTACAGCAATGAATTTTCAGAAAATGAATGTCACAGTTTATGAACCAAGGTAGAAAACATGGAAATCCGAGTAATGAAGACTTTCTTGTGAATGCTGTGAATGTGCTTGTGGATTCAATTATGCTGAATGAATTGTCAGTTGCAGCAAGAATCACTATTATATCAGTACCATTCCACAGCAGTATTCGGTTCATTATTGGTTCAGAATGACTTCTTGGAGGTATTTCTTGTTGAATAGATGATTGTCAATTCACAAAATCAGTTTTATGATGGGAATGATGATGATAATAATATGTTATCATACAGCCACATACATTCGAAGAATGCAGGAGGCTGCTCTTCCATTCAACCCTACAAAACAAATAGGAATAATGCGCATATCAGATCATGGAATGCATATTCCTGAACAATATTCGTTTCCAAACATTGAATTCCAAATTCTATGTGTAACTGTCTCGTATATGACGTTAGATATCAATATAATCAATATATAAGTGAGGAAGAAATGAAGACAAAGAAAGCACAAAAGTATTGTGATATTCTTCTTCAGAGCAAGATGGATCTATTGCATTTGTATTATGAACATGGTGAGATATATTTTGTACTCAGATTCAACTGTACCTTTGAGTATATTCTTTTTCAATGAAAAACTTGAATGCGACATTCAGCGTTCCCAGCGAATCTTGGAGAGCGTTGTGGATTATGGCTATGTTATGAGAACAAATGAGGAATCGACATCTTGTTTTGATCGAATGAAAGTTCGCACGAAATGAGTTTTTTCTTGATATTCTGCAGTTTCGTCTAGAATCAGCTGATGAAAATAACAACAAGCGTGCAGAAACCATCTTCAATGCAAAGTAAATCAGTTCGATTCGACAGTCCTGTATGAATTAGATTCATCCTTCCGTACTTCATACCTAGCACAAGAGTTCAGGGCATGACGGAATATAATAACTAACCTGAATCGATTGAAACGTCTGGAAACATTCGCATATTTTTGAAGCGATTGAGAGGGCATTTTTTAATTACTCAGTATCACGAAATGTGACGAAAAAAGAATGAGGTCTACTCTACTCCACTTCTTTTTGTGGAATATCTATTATATTATATAGTATATAATAATATATATATTCACCATGTTTTTGTAGTGATCGTTGTTTGTAAATTTGTGAAGGTCGAAATTTTCATTGTTCAACTTCCTAAATTAGCTTTTGTGATATTTGTTTCTGTACTATTACGTGTACAAGCTCTCAGTTGAATAAATGATATCTTTCTCTCTCTCTCTCTCTCTCTCTCTCTCTCTCTCTCTCTCTCTCTCTCTCTCTCTCTCTCTCTCTCTCTCTGTCTTTCATATTGAATTCGATTCAATTATGCATAGTTCAGCTTCAATGAGGGGAACCATTATCGAACATTATAGCTTTCTTTTTCGTGTTTTCCACAGATAAAAAAAATAAACCGTTCTTTGGAACTATACAAGTTATTGATAACAATGTCGATTACTTTTTTTCAGAAGGAGCTCATATGAATCTATCTAAATGGATGGAGCTTTCCGAAGCACTAGAAACACCAAAAATGGTATTGTGTGAGCTGTGAAAGCCTCCGCAGCAGCTAAAAACTTGTCTTTGTCACGCATTTGCCACACTCAGTCATACAGGAAAACGAAGCCAATTCCCCAAAGATGTGACAGACGTGGCGGATGCACGATAGTTTCTCTCTGGAGGATAATTACTCTCGATAGCTCCTCTCTTCCCCGTCCATTTCATCGTTCATACGTATCAAAAAGATTCCCCTCGTATTTTAACAATGACGAATGAGAAAATTAGACTGATGAAAATGATGATTTGTTGACAATTGTCATGATTCAATTTGTAGAAATGGTTATTATAATAGTGTGTGTGGAATGAATTCATGAATGAAGTCATGAACAAAGATGAAGTTCAGATGATAATCCATATGGAATACCAATGCATGTTGCAATTTTGTCGAAAACATCTGGCAATTGAAACAATTGATTAGAAATTTTGCGAATGAAATAATCAACAGAACTATGAGAAACAGCAAGATGGATCACGTGTTGTAGTTGTGAGGAATCTTTCCTGTATGAACAAGACAATATATTACAAAGCGCAGACATATATTGCAACTCCAGCAAGGGAGACATGAACAAGAACAATATGAATAATGATTCAAGGACAGAATGATGCATCGTAAATCAAGGCTCACCATTCATTACCTACTAATAATGTACCGACAAACTGCTGCAGGAATATGTTCTCATTGTATTGAGTTGTGTTTCAATTCTGAAATTTCATCTCATTGATTATCTCATCTGATTGAAGATATACTCCTGGAAAGCTTTCCTTGATTCATCACATATCTATAATTACGCAGCAGCGCAATGAAATCATGAAATTCATGAGTCCATGACACGCTGCGAAATTAAAAAATTCCGATATGTCAGATATATCCGAAACAGGGTTCGTTGGTTACGTGTCGGTCAATTTGGCTTCTGCATTGGTTTTCAAACTTGTAATATAGCACCTACCAAGAAAATATGATAGGGATTGATTGTTATTTCGGAATATTGAATGGAATAGTGGCTATTTGATATCTTCTCATTTTATTTCTATGGTCAACAGTACCCATCGATTTATATACAAATCGATATTATTGGTATCTATAGATTTGGAAACAAGTTCGAGTGGTGCACAAAATTTCCAAGAATTAATCAACTCCGCTACTTTCATTTCCCATATCTCTTCCGTCCCAAATTTGGGAAATGGAGTGAGACCTCTCTTTCGGTACCCAATTTCTCGGGTGGTAACAGGATTTCAACGAATAATTGATTCATTTCAAATACCTCAATTTTGAATAAGAGATGACCTCCTGAAGTTCTTTGCATCCATCAATTCTTGCATTCCTATATTGCACAAACGATTTGAGGATGATGGAACATCGATGATTCACAAAATTCTCCAATGAATGAACCAAATTTATGGATCAATGACATTGTGGATCATTTCATGAGGTAGCACAATAATTCACATGATAATCGAATCATTTATATCAGAGATTCATGATGAACGAAGGAAGTCAACCTATGGTGAACTATATTGAATGATATTTTCCATTTGTTTTACATATTGATATATAGATATACCCACACATCCATTCACTCATCCCAATAACCCATCAGGAATATTAGACCTCCATGAATGCCGATGTATGCTCCATAAATGAATCCATGATCGCTAGATTGCGTCAGGTGCTTGTGTCGATGTTCATCCAATTGTCTCGTTGCATCTGCGTTCGAAGACTAATTGCAATTGCAGGAAAATTCTTCACCCAATTGCAGAAATAATCGTATGGCAGATTGCTCGATTAACACGAGATCAAGTCGGAGGAAGTTGAGGAAGGCACGACTGTACATATAACTATTCATAACTCGCATGGTATCTGTACTCACATCACAATAATTCAGATGAATCTTGTAGCTTTCTCCATGATACGATGAATGCTTCCATGTCAGACTGCTTGTTCTCACAATCGATTTTATTCAACAGTTACCAACACTGATGGTTTGGAGGCTTGTTGAAATACCTCTTTCTGACAAATATCTCTTACCTCCTCGTTAACTGAGTGAACAGAGAGCGGAAAGAGCGGAAAAAATGCATTCTTCACGAAGAGCCTCATGAAATTATCAGTAGTAGTCTAGTTGAACGTGAGGATACATTCTGAATGTATATATCTGACGATGTTCTTCCAGATCAGGACAAAACATAAGTAAGATTGTATGAATGGAAGTAATCATATTATATGAATCATATATGACTTCTCCAAGAATTGAAAACCGTACAGAACTTCCAAAAGGAGTGAAGAAAACGTTTTTTTCTGTTTGCCTTCAAATACTGATAGCTCACAACTGGTGACGATATGACGTTCTATGTTAATGGTATCTGAAAAAGCAAAAAAACTGATTCTCTCCGGAGGCAACCGGAATTCAATGGAAAAAATGGCAATGTTCTCTGAAGAAATAGGAAGTGTTGGGATATGTGATACCTACTCAACCACCTCAACGAAGATTTGGATTCCCACTTCGATGATAAACCATCATTGTCGGTTCATATGCTTTGAAGGATGTTTCATCTCGATGCATAGGTGTTGAGCTCCTTGGTGTCGAGCTCCTTGGTGTCCTGAAGGTTGTGCATATGGACTAGAGCAATAATGCATTTTTATAAGACGATGATTCATCTTCACTTACTTCCTCACTCACAAAAAAAAGCGGAACACAACTAGTGAATAATCGATTAGCCTTGCTCGTCTTCATTTTTCTAGTCAATGAATAGGTACTTTTGTATCTAGTGCGCGAAATGCTCGACTTTTTTTAACGACGCGCAGCACGTAATACGTGAGGCGCAGGGCAGTTCTCGATCACCAAAGTATTTCGCGCATGAGATGCGAACAAAATTTTTCCTACAAACGTCCAAATATTGTTCTGAAATAAGTTATGATAATAATTGAACAATAGTTTTGAACTGGCCTCAACTGTTTTTCCAAATCAAGTAATTACTATAACTATGGAAATAAAATGGCATTTGTGGACAATTATTCCAAAGTGACAGTTCCTTATGATTATTTTGGAATGACTTTTCATTCGCGTCAATGTCGTGGGTGATATTTATAACTGTTGAATAATGGAAATTTCGAGCGACCATGAAGTAAGCAGTAGCCCACCTAACTTGACAGATGCGGCCAATTCAGTAACTACAAATCTTTCACCGGAGAAATCGAGGCGCCAGTATGAAAATGCATGTCAGCAATTGAGAGCCTCAATTATGGTTATACATTGATGAATGGATGATTCCTTGCATTCCTGCTTGATTGAGGAACATGAAGGTTGAAATATAAAAATCCCTAATAGTTTACATGAAGCGTGCGTAAGTATTTCGCACAGTACTTCGCGCACTTCGCATATTGTTGTCAATGCACGAACTTTGTCATTTTTTGACGTTTGTAGAGATATGATATTATTTGATCTACCAGACATCCCATAATCCGATGAAAGCAACATATTGCGGAAGGATTTGCCATATTATTGAAATATTACATATCCTTTGGATGTTTCAGCAATCGATTCTCTATCTATTATCACGATACAAATTCATAGTTCGAGAAAGCCGATGTGATTCAAGATTATTAAACGATCCGAATCAAAAACAGCATCCTTCTGAAAGAACTTCTATCAAAATATCATTTGAGATCTATAACATAACTGAAGAACGTACATGCCAAATCTACAGTGTGTACACTGTCATATTGATTGGATGAAATTCCATAAAAATGTGGATGGATAATAGAGAGTAGTTGATGACTTCAGCTTGAATATTTCATAGTTAATGGGTACCTGACTCATATTCATTTGACACGCATTGAAACTTCATCATCAGAGAATGAGAGTTCAATTTATTTCCTGAATATCTGATATTTCTTTTCTATTCTGGAGTTATAAAGAAGTGATTTCTTTCAATATCGATACTTCTGATAACTCCTTGAAGTTATCAATTTTTCTTTCCAATTCCATGATTTCGGGAAAGAAATACGAGGGGTTAAAACCTTCGATACTCATCCAGCTTCATGTTCTTTCGGAAGATGGATAAAAAACTATTGAAAATCTCCGAGAATTCAATATTCCACTTTAACTCTCATGTTATGATAATACATCTGGAGATCCCGATCAGATCTGCATTCTCAAATACGTAGGTAGGTATCTACATATAATATCAGTAATTCTGCAAGAATATTTGAACGATATCGAGAAATTGATGGAACATGCCGTTAGAGCAATTTCAGTCCATATTTATTCGAATCAACTCTGATATTCGATTTAAATTCACCTTATATACTGTCCGTATGTTCATGTCAGCAAACATCGTTAAATCTGGATTTCATTCCATCTATTTTATTGCTCGCAGTTTATAGACAATCCTAATGGAATCGTATCGCAGAGGGATGTTCACGAAAGACTAGCCATAAATGTTTCGCAAGGTCCTGTCTTGAATGCAATTTATGCCGATAGCAGATCTCATATTATATGAAAGTATCGACGTCTTTTTTTGTAATATATTGAGAGTTTTGGAGTTCCGATGGAATTCTCGACGTACACACGTTTCTATTGCGAATAGAGTATGAACATGTTCGATCGTCTTTCCTATTTTTATGTTTTCCAGATATCAGATCAAAAATCACTTTGATTTGAAGATGGTAAAGATAACAAAAATACAAAAAAATCTGGATACGAAGAGTGTATTTCGTTGAAAAAAAAAACTATTGAAGACTAGTTCAATCGTGAGTTCGATCCTGAATTGAATTGGAATCCAATACCCTGAATGTTGATAGTAATATTATTCATAGTACTATTCTGCTAAATTCTCATTTCTAGGTTGGGTATTTCTTAGCATAAATATACTATTATGTGAGAGTCATTGTATTTATTGAATGAATATCGATATTTGATATATTGATTCATTGTATGTGAGCTATTGACTGGAAACATGAAAGTATTCGATATGCTCAAAAAGATGTTGGTGTACTTCGTGACCGTTTGCATTGTTGAGAGTACTCATCGCACTCATGTGATAAGTTTTTGGTTGGCGAATCGCCAGATGGTTTCAGGTGAAATATTACTCGTTCTACATATTTAGGACGTTTTTGTTGCAGTTTTCTGCGGAATAATGGAAATCGTGTGCCCATTATGAGACACTGAGAATAATTTCTGGCGGAATCCCTGCATGGTGAGATGCAATCCTTCATAACAATCTGGTAGGTTATATTTTCCATAATACTTCAGGAATTTTCTGTGAGGTTTTGTTTGACACTGTTCAATCTGATAATTATGGTGTATAGCTGATATTTTCTCTTCAAGTAATACCCTTCCGAATTGGCAAATAGATTTTCCGAAAAATACTCACAGAATGAAAAGATCAAGAATCTTTTCCAATGCGTTCATTCAAGAACTACGAACGTTCGTCCAGGATGAATAGAACTCTACTGACCTCATAACAATCACAAGAGAAGTATCATTCAGTATTCAGTTGAGACAGGAACTGTTGAATTCGAGTTGCTAAGTGGACTTGATATCCATCGACAGGATAAATCTTTCTTGAAACGGAATCATTAAAATCGAGATGACATATATTTTATATATAATAATATAATATATGATATATAATAATATATATAATAATATAAAATATTATATAATATATATAATATATATTATCTGTTCGTCTACATTTTCTCCGTTTAGTTTTCATTTGATTTCGGCAAATTCTCAACAGTGTAGTTAGTATTTTAATGGGTTGGGAGGGTGTTGATCGTGCATAGAAGATAGCAGATGATACAAATACCAAACGCTGCACGAGTACTGGAACACCAACAACATTAGCAAAACAAAAAACAATAGGAACCTCAACACTAGAATTAACAACAAAAAGACTCATCACAAGGAAATACGATCTTATCCAGCCACTGATGGTAAATATCCCTCCATCTACGCCAGAACTATATATTCCAAGAGCTGAACATTATAATACTAAACTGAGAAACACACGGATGATTGCTGGACCTGATGGTAGGAATATGATGGAGAGTGTCACAAAGTTCAAGGAGGAAGTTCACACAAAAGAGGTGCTTCTCAAACCTACCGCGAATAACAACATCCTGATGCTGAATACAGCTAGGGATAATGCGAAACTTCTCACCAAAGGAGATATTGTCATTTTTTGACCAAATACGCTGGACACCCAGCTAGCAACCGGAGTTTCATTGGCACTCAAACAAAACAAAACAATAATATTGTTATCACAGAACCTCACCGATCTGATATTGACAGTATTAACGAACACATTTATATGGAAAATATCACATTTGCCGACAAAATCCATAGCACGAGATATGGGAATATATATTCTCTCATATTGACTTGAAAGAATTCAGTATTGAAATGGAATGGCTGTAAGGCTTGTTGATAGACCCGGTTCGGCCGATATCGACCTATTTTTTGATAATTTTGGAATTATTCTACATCAACTCACACACAAAATGATGAGATAATCATTCGGGGAGATTTCAATATGAACTTTGGAGTTGAATCTGAAGTCCTTTTGAATTTTTCCTGTCTGTTAACTTCTTTTGGTGTATATATTACTATTACAGAAGATAGCAGAGAAATGGCGACTTCTTCTAAATGCATCGACAATATAGTCACAAATATCTCTGACGATTCACTTACCACTGGTGTCTTTGAACCTTGTTTATCTGATCATAGAGGGAAATTTGCCAAAATGAATTTGCATATGCACACAGTAAAGCAAATAGCAGATGCAACAAGAAATCCTGATGATTTCATCACTCACAAACAAATGGAGGAAGAGTATGGTAATGAACTGATTTCTGCGACGAAAGTGGCGTGTGATGAATACATTTCCTCGTCCAGAAATAGACCTGAAGCTTGCTGGAAAATAATGAATTACGAGAGAAATAGAATTAATTCGAACCAAACAATTGGAGCATCACCTGAATAACTGAATGAATGACTTTTTCAGCAACATAGCTGATGACATCATGAATTCACTTCCGCATGTGGCAAACGAAGACCTTTTGTCCTCTGAAAAAATTCCTGTTTCGTGTAGCTCATTTTTCTTTCGACCCGTGCTTGAGGTAGATGTTCTCGAAGCGATCAACTCACTGAAGGACTCCAAATGTTTGGATACTCACGAACTTAGTGACAGAATACTGAAGGAACCCCTTATATGAAAATGGAAACTTTCACTGTCCTGATCAATTTGATTTTATGTACTGGAATCTTTCCAGATGTCTTCAAGTTCTCTAAAGTTTCAACTCTTTTTGAAAAGGCGATGCAGCACTCACTGACATCTGCAGAACAATCATTTGGAGTATTATTTCAATTTTCAGCAGAGTGATTGAGATGATAATCAAGATACAGCTTCATGCCTACTTTGAGAACAATAAATTCTTCAGTAACTCCTAATGATGATGCTTTGTGACCTGTCGAAAGCGTTCGACTGCGTCTCATACGAAATTTTGTTGTAAGGAAAACTATAACTTCACGCGATTGAGCAGTAATGATCAACAGTACCTTGTTGAATCTGTTAGATCTGTTTTGGGTCCTCTTCTATTTGTAGTCTATGTGAATGACTTGTGTGTCTATATGTTGCCGTATGAATCGGTTCTCTTTGCGGACGACACCTTTTTTATTTTGTCAGATGATAATAAGACATGTTACAGTTCCACATCGACGAAATCACTAATAGTGCTGACGAGTGGTTTGTATCTAATGAGCTGAAACTCAATGGTGAAAAGACACAAAGCATCCAGATTTCTGCTAATAATCAAGGTATCCCCATTTGCGAAACGAATCAGGTTAAATCACTAGGCATTACATTAGACAACAGAATTAACAACTGAAGAGGAAACTCTCGGGTTCTCTATTTGCTCTTCGCCAAATGAATGACATCACTACCGGAAATATACTGAGAACCAAATATTTTTCACTCTGGTGTAGTTCATCTCACGTTATTCAGATATTTAGAATGCGAAAGAAAGCTGTGCAATTACTGGGAGCAGGGAACATTGGGAACAGGGAAAGCTGTCAAGAGGAGTTGAAAAAACCCGTGATTATGACACTGCCAACTCTATTTCTATATTATGTTCTGATTGAAATACACAGAAAGCATCGACGTTGACAAAACAATCTCATATTAACGAAGAACGAAGAAGAACGAAGTCTGAAAACTTTCAAGAAAAAATTGAAAAGAATATTTGCTTGGGCAATGCTTCTATTCTGTCGATGAATTCAGAACTCATTTTTGTGTACTAATAAACATCTCACTACTTCTCTTTGATCTCTAAGGTTGATATATTCATATCATACAATTTTTCCGTGTCTGTGATCGATTTATGTTGTTCTAATGTTTCATTGCTTGTTTCTACCTTTGTTGTTCTCACACTATTCACGTTACTATTACATTACGTTACATTTAGAAGTAATACAAACATGACTTGCTACAAACATTACATTATGTAACGTAGGTAAATGCATATTTTATATTCTATACATTATAAATGAGTATCCTCAACCATCAGAGAAAGAAGCTAGTACGAACTGAACTCTACTGTAGGTTTGCTGGTTTATGTGACGTTGAATGTTATGACGTCACCGTGTTGCATTTTGAATTCTGTTATCAGTCCTTTTGATGTTGTTCTGATCTGTTCAACCATTCCTACATTGGACTCAATTATAAATATCTCTATAAATAGCTTCATTTCCTGTTCTCTGATCATAAATGTCATGCATGGAGTACTTTGGTGAAGTAGAGAATAATACATAGATATTTTGAGAGTAAGGCAGAGATTCAACTCCAATTGCCTTCCGATGTACGAACAAAAACAATAGTAAATTTCGATCGATTTCATTCGATAAATCGATAAATTATAGGGAACAAAATTGTTGTCCCATTCGAAAATGTTGAGAGGTCATTCTTCAATCGTTCAGGATATATACAGGGTGATTCACCTGAGTATATAGAAATCCAGAGATAACTCAAAGTTATGGAGGAATGTGCGCCCATGACGGCATCATATTGTTATCGCGAGGACCGCGACCGAGAGTGATGCAGGTATACCTGCGGATCACATCAATTCTCTGATTCCCGTTGAGTTCTCAGTCACCTCCTTCCTCTGAAACTTATGTATAGTCAATAATATAATGAATGTACGCATACAAATCTCCTCATGTCATTCCACGAATATTCCATCCATATCCAATTGGAATAATTGTCTTGGTACGTTTGGTCAGCAATTTTTTATATTTGCGGAAAGAAACGCATTGCAGACGATGGAAAGAGACATGACAACTGCTCAAGACGAATAGAAATGGGCTCGTGTCCATCGCCTCTAGCATCAACTGACGAATGTCACTGCAGCGAGTTCTTTCAGTGGAACACTGTGTACGCATTTGGATATATGCATTATGAACGACTATAATAGAATAATTGATTGAGTTTCGATATGAAATTGCTCTGAAATTCCATAGGCAATTTCTCTATTTCTAACTGATCTTCAGGAGTTCGTTTTCCAGTACTATTAGGTGAATCACCCTGTATAGTATGTATTGACGCACCCAATGATATTATGTTCCGAGTAGTCGAGAATGATCCTGTTCCACACGAAAAACATTTTTTTCAGACAATAGCATTGATCAGTATGATTGTTTGACGATGACAGCTAGACTCAAGTTGGGAATCCACATCGATTTCCTCCCCGAACCTGGAGTGACAGTCATTGTTTCACACATCATATATGCAATTTCATAGTTAACTCCCTTTACAAGCAAAGTGCATACCAAAATAGAATGATTTGTTTCCCTGTCCAAAATATCTTCAGTATCAAACATGTTCATATCTAGTGGAGATGACGGAATGGAAAAAGTATGGAAAATAGTTGCCAGTAGCGTACGTTACTCTTTTTGTTTTAGTGATAAATGAAGAATGCTGGATTCTAGAGGAGTAGATCATGCAGGATTATTTACCATGCAGATGCAAAGGCGTTCAGTTTCTTGTTATCAATCGATCAAGATATGATTCACGAGGGAAGGTAGACAAGGGGTTATCACTTCCCTATGATTCTGTTGAGGAATTGATTCATCACACCCTCCTAACAACGCTGTTTCCATGAAACAACTTTCTGAAAATCTGTATGCGCTTTCTCTAATGCCATATTGATGGATCATTGTTAGATAATTCGCGATCATACATGTATTATTACCTGTATGAATAACACCAATGCGAAAGCGCTGCCAAAACGAAAAATCGCAATTGAGACATCCGCATGCGCAGATTTGCCGCTTTTCAGATGTCGCTTCTTATGTGGCTGTCGCTTCTCATTTCGAACTGGCGCATGCGCAAATATGAGCTGCGAACGGCTGTCTTTCGATTTTTCCGGCTGCAGCTCTCATGTCGTTTTCATCCGTATAGTTTTACTAAGATATATGATCACTATTTATTCAGGTGATATGATGTAGAGAGAGGTGGCTCTCAAACCTGCCTCGAAGCGGAGGATGCATACTGTGACTGTATATTTCTACACTTCAGTTGCAATGAAGCGGAAAATTCCCCATTTCAACAACTCGACATGATTGTTCAGAAAGGCACTTTTCAAATTGATGCCGAAAGAAATATTGAATATCTAGGAGTTAACTTAGACTCATATGTATGAAGTGGGACATCTTTGTTAACTACATTACAATAAACTATCAAGTTCAATAAATTATTTATATTATAATATATATATTATATATCATGAACTATTATATATGAACAAGTTTATATAAATTCAAATTCCTCAATAATCTTCTACCATTGAATTCAATACATAAAAATGAGTGGAATGTCATCTTCGATATGGAATCCTATTGTGTGGCAGTGCCTTTCGGGCACACATAAACTCACTAGAAGTGCTACAAAACTTTCAACTCACCATACACCAATCCAACTTGCAATTGTAACTCTCAAGTCTGAACTTCTGCCAATTCTTTACTTCATTCCATAACCTTATGTCTCTTTATCTCAAATGTGTGAGGTACTGGAGGTCCTAGTCTGAATTCATCTGATATTATTCTTCATATATATATATATATTTCATTTGTTCATTACTCCGTTCAACCCTATTCTCTGTAATTCCATTCCTATTCATATGTGAGTATTCTGAATATACTGAATGGAATTCTATCATTATTATATCATATGAGAAGTATGAGGAAAACTTTATTGAATGACCATCATATTGTTATGATGAATTACAGAATACAGTGATGAAATTGGTGATATATCTAAACATTGAGTGCATATGAGGACTCATCAACTACTATAGTACTGAAGTTCTCGTGGAATCAGAATGAATCTACTGAATCCTCTCAGCTGAATACGCCAATGGTCCGCAGCCACGAACACACATCCTGTCAATTTTATGCGAATGTTCCTCCTCCCATCTGCGTGCCCCCTTTCCCCCCCAGCGGTACCATGACGGATGGCGGTCTGGGTACATTCGGGGGCTACCGCGACAAGATGAATATACTTGTCAAAATTTCAATTTCCGAAACCGTGTTCCGTTCGCCGGGCCATCGCAGATACGATGCAAATTTACGCGTCGAGCTCGCATTTTCTTTCTCTGTCTTACTTTATACAGTACAATCTGCAAATTAATCGATAAGCGATTTGAATTCCACACCAACAAGGAGTAATCTGCCTTCAGACTGGCCTCACCCAAGATGAATACAAGAAACATGAGGTATTCATGAGTAATTTCACAAGTCTGACTCACTCGAGGCGATGTGATCGAATGGTATCAGAATCTCATTCGATCAGTTTAATTTTTTTCTTTTCAGATAGAATATGCAAAAATTATCTCAAATTAAATATTCTATGTTTGAATTTCCTCAAGAAAATACAAACATGATACTTTTATCTCATCTGAAGGTCATTCACGAGCAAATTTATAGCAGACAATACAGGTTTAAAAAATCCATTGATCTTGAGGAACGCTGACAAATAACCTTGATAAGCATATTGGCTTGCTAGTTGAACCTATTCGGAATATGTTTCAATCACATTTCATTATCCACAACTTCGTATTTGAATGAGTTGGCCAACGTGAAATGCTAAGAAATCAGCGGAAAAAAAATAAGCCAATTTTGTTCACCAATTCTATGACACAAATCAGAGCTATGTGAGTTGCGTTCTTTTCTCAGCTTGTACCTATCAGTTCTCTATTCGCTGCATTCACCTTCGACCGAATGCGGTAAATTACTCCAATTCTTATATCAATCGATATCAATTTTTCTGCAGCATTTCAAAGATGATAATCATATACTGTCTTCATTCGTGAGTTAGTGAGAAATGAAGGACAATCATCGAAAAGTTCCATTTATAGTATACCATGGTTTGTGGAGAATACTATAGAGATGAAACTAGCCGATCTCTATCAGTAAGGATGAAAGAGCATAAGAATAATGTCGAGAAAGGTATAAAAGGTATAAATGATATTGAGATCATAAGAAGAAAAATACCAACCATAATAGAAAAATCGAAAAAATCTGCTTGCATTTTTCTGAACGAAGATGATGATATTACCTCTTGTTCAGTTGATATGGATAGAACTTGGCATTCATTTCAAGAAACACCTGATAAACAAACAAATTTCTATGTGACAACTCTCACTTTCCGTAGCGACTGGTAGCGGCATCATGAGAACAATCGTTTGCGACAGCATTCGATAGATCTTAGGCATGAATACTCCTCGTGCATTTCTATATGCATTTTGTGAGGCTGGAGTGATGTTCACCTCTAGGACAGGAAGCTTACATTAACATCTTCAGCAAAAATTCAATAGACAAGAGCAAGCTTCGGAATTCATCCGACCTTGAGAAAAGTGGTCTTGATTGGTCCCTTGACGTGACTGTCTGTGAAACAGGTGTTGCTCATGCATATACTGATATCGGAAACAATACAATTTATATTTTCTGACGACAAACACACACCATACTGTCGCACTTGAATAATGTGTGAGCCTGTGTTCGGAACATCAGCTGTTACTGCATCATCAGCTAGTGATGATAAAATATACCAACCTGTGTTGGTTTTCGTTTGAGTATCCTACGGCACCACCCTTACGGGCATCACAGACCCTGAGAAAATATTCCCCAAGAGTCACTGAGCTCCTGAACGCAGTGGGCGAACTTGGTTCATGGTGGCTTTATAACCGTTCGAATAATGACTCTATGATGAATAATGATCTAATTCAGATTCTCCTCTACATTCCATGATAAAGGAAAATGAGTTGCAAGATGAATTGAAACTGAAAAATGATGGTCCAGCACGTTGTACGATCCTACGAAACATATTAGACAATCGCCTAGCAGCTAGAGCTTCAAATATATCTTTTTTGTTATATGAAACAAGCATGCATTGAATGTCAAATTTGGATAATAATTTCATGTTGCCAAGTAATCGTGTGGAAACCACATGGCTGAGTAATAAGAATTTGTGGTCAAGATGCATTTCCAAAGATTCATATTTCGCAATGGCGTCAAAATGTAGCTCCTAAAGTACCATTGGAGCAAAAACAAATTGCTATGAAATTCCTAACCTCTCAGAAGTCCACCTGGGTGTGGTCACTTCATGGGCATAGTTCACCTACATTACTCGGTCAAAAATGAATGCTCCATATATGATATATTCAATCTCGTTATGGAGGTCGGAATACTGACTTATCTCTTCATACGGGAATCACGGGGAAAAACAAGTATCACCTGATTTTCATTCTGGATTGTTGCAAAGCATTCTACACTCGGGTATGAGGTTTATACTGATTTGATAATCACTGAATATATCATCCACATCTGTAGGTTTCAAGTATTTCGAGGCGAGATTGTATTCAAAGACACTGTTCATGATATCAATATATCAATCTCTCATTCTTTCGAGATTGGCCTATTTTCACTCTACTCACAGTAATGCTTCGAAAGATACGAATGATATACGACTACAAAAAATACGGAACAGTGGCCTGAGGTTCTCACACGACAATATTGGTGATTACTCTGAATATAGAGGTTGTCTGATCATGAATTTGTTCCAAAGAGATGCGAATGCTAATATTTATCCAAGGAACTGATGAGAACTATCGATATTTTCAGTCAGGAAATCATCTTGAATTATCTAAAGAAGCTATACACTGAGTAGTTCTTCAACTCCATTTCAAAGCTGAATTGAATTATCTCTACTATGTATTCAGTTCCATCAGGCATTGACTAAAGCCATGTCAATGTGATCCAATCTATTATACTGAATAACAGTTAGAATATCAATTTCATGGAAGGTTATAGTCACAAAAGGTGAATGCATGTGTATTCAGCCATTATCAAGCATTTGAGATCTGATTTCCTAACGGAACTAGTTAAGAAACTGGAAAATTGAATCCAGGAGATCAACTCGGAACTCGCTCAAGCTTCGACTTATGAGATGTTAGATTTCGGCGAAGAAGAAGCGATTATTGGGAGGCATATGGTGTAGCTCGAATAATATTCATAACTTTATTCAATGAAAGAGAAGAATGGGAAAAATTGGTTCCTCCATGGAAGGAATTCATTATTTGTGAGAGAATTCGTTCCTGTATCATGTATCAAGTCCAGGTAGTTCGCTGAGTATTTGGGAAAACTGAGATTTCGCAAGGAGAAGGCTATA
The DNA here is from genome assembly GCA_963576655.1 of Gastrophysa polygoni. Classification (NCBI taxonomy): domain Eukaryota; kingdom Metazoa; phylum Arthropoda; class Insecta; order Coleoptera; family Chrysomelidae; genus Gastrophysa; species Gastrophysa polygoni. The sequence continues at coordinate 18,732,093 of OY755082.1, forward strand.
AGCACTACTTATTCATTCGATCAGAACGATGATGTGGCTCATCACGAAGGCATTTCTGGAATACCACAAAAAAAGATGTGGAAAACAGTGCTTATACATTATAGTCGGGTAATATTCAGACACATCAATTCAGTAGATGCGAATGATGAACTCACTTTGACTGGTTACACTTGATTTGACTGAACAACTGGAAAACATGACATAATATTCATTCTTTATTTTCTCTCCTCGTTTCCAAAAAATTGAGTAGAAGTTATCAACAATTATTTCAATATATTTGTAGTGAAGACAGATTTCGTGATCTGCCCCAATTAAACCTCCAGATACCTTCGTCAGTGGCACCTTGTTTTTGGAAAATTTAAAAATACAAATATATTCAAAAGAAATAAAAAACTTCTATTCATCTTAGTGGACGTTTCGGGAACAAATCTGCTCTCGTTCTCAACACAATTAGAACACTTTTTCTCGCAAAATTTCTCAATGTGCAGTTAATTTTGACACTGAAAAGTGATGATTTGGCAGATGGAGGATTTCTGGTTACGAGTAGAGAAAATCCAACAAAAATCTGAAAAATGAATGCACCATCTCCTCGAAAAACTTGGTATGTTATATTTTTTCTCGTTTGGTACTGGGCAGGTTTTCGAGGTAACTCAAGGTTTGAGCCGATACTAAGTACCATACGGCTTGAACATGACCTTGTGAATCACACTGCTTGAGCTCGATCCCAAGGGCCACATCGACGTTGAGTGAAACGAGGTAATGAAGAGATGAATGATGGGTTGCATGAGCATATCACTCAGTAGAATTCGAGAGCTGTTGAAATGATACGTGTTCGGTATTCATCAGCTTTGATAATATGAAATATTTGTCAGTTCCGGCACTCTACACCGATGCCTTTCCCTTTCTCTTCTAGACCGCAGTTGATCGGCAGTAGGTTGAACATAGTATGATACCAAAGTATATAGATATCCTTCATTGAAGTGTGATGAAACATATAGATAGAAAACTAGTGGAGATAGAGCACGTATATATGCTGATCATTCATTCCCGAGTCGTTCGAGGCAGGCCGCTTTTGTACTCAAGATATTGAAGGAAACTCATAGAATGACGGGACTGATATATCATTCTCCGAAATGTGATGTCCATACCGGTTTGAGCACATATTGAATTGACTCCAACTGAACAGAGGAACAATTTACCCCAACACGTTCGAAACACATCGAATTCCTAGAATGATGTTCCTTGACATGTATATAGCTTTCACAATCTCATTTCTCATTCGTTTGTGTATTTCGTATCCTGAAGACATTCTACACATCTTAGTAGAAAATATAATGGGTCATATTTCATAACACGCACTTCGATGATAATGATCCTTTCCAAAACTGATGTTGATGGTTCAATAATCACATTTAGGAAATGGGTGCCTCTCTCCCAACATGCCAAACCCCATACATAGAAAGACGTACCTATTTCCTTTTATTACAATTACTCCCTCTCATTTGAGTAACGATGAATTTCCAACAGTGGATCTTCAGGCACTAACCCTCGAATCCTCTATATTCACAATTAGTTGGCCTTGAAATAGTCAGCGAATCTACATACATATGGAATGAGAATAACATGATATTATCATAAGATCTTGAAGAAACCTCGTAGGAACCTACACGAAACAAACTCATATATGAAAGTTTTCCAAGCTTCTTCTTTCGAGTCTGATCTACTGTACCGTGAATATTTTTCATGGATGAAAACATGTAGGACTTCACGAATACATCGTAGATGAGTTTGCTTTTCACGCAGACGTCGGAATTTCAAGAGTCTATTTCCTCCGCTGAATCGAAAATATTTATTGCGGGAATATCACCCACAAAGGTGCCGAACAACATGTGTTATGAGAAATCGAATCCGAGATTTTGAAGCGGTGCGGTGGCCAAATAGTGCCGCGGTCTTCGATAAGTTATTTTCATCCATACAGGGTGTTCACAAACGGAGTGCAACATCATGATATTTTCAAAGAGATCTTTAAGTGCTTAATACAATGATACATCACAGTGAAGGTCTATCTTCAACTGTTTTCTCTCAACCGGTCTTTGAGTGGAAGAAAGGTTACACCCCTCTTCGAAGTCGCACAGCTTCCAAACGTTCAAAGATACTGGAGCGCGGTTTCCTCCAAGAGATTTCTTTCGACCTCTAGAATGATTATTGCTATGAATCGAATTCTTCATCATACGGAATGCTTTGTCGTTCCTACACTGTTTCGAAATCAAAAAGTTCAGGAAGTATAGCTAGTATAGGAAGAACATTTCAGTAGAATAATTTCAATCATACTATATGAAACAGTCCTAGTACAAGAAGTAACATCAAATAAAATGTACATCATGCTGTAACATGCACTTGATTTGTTCGATTTCTCTCAAGCTCGATACAGTAGGGTCTGGAGAGAATGAGGTTCAGAGGATCAAAATGCTCGAAAGATGCTATCAAGATGAAAAGACAAGAGTGTTATGTGGATTGAGAGGCACGAACCTATCACTTCATCATCAGTATTTCATGTGGCCCACCATAAAAAAGTAATTTTTTCCTCTCGCATGATTTGTATTCATGAAACCTCACATAGAAGTCGAACCGAAAATCCCAGACATTTCCAAATTAGCAGTCTGCCCATGAGCAAGCAACCCTTTATCATTTACATTAGACGACAAACCGGCGACAATTCTTCGACTATTCGATTTTAATTTGTATGTAGGAACTGTATCCCCGGTCAGTTCCGTACACAGGATAATGAATCCTCATTACCATCGACGACAATCCGCTCTAGGGGCCTTGAGGCCGAGCAAAAGAAATTACGAGCAGATCCAGTGACGTCGTCATGGGATAACTCACACTCCAAATCAATGACGAAATATAAAGATAATAGATGATCGGGATGAGAAGAAAGAAGTTGACTGGCTGACTGATTGGCAGATATATCAAGGTTTAATTCAAATTACCAGGTAATTTGCAAAACGTACGACGATTCATTGAGTGATATTTTGTAGTTGATGCTTGTGAATTTCTTGGAATTAGGAAAGTTAGTTTAGGTACCCGCACATGGAGAACCATATGACGATACATTGGAGTTTCCTTTTCTTGTATTGATATTTGCGTGAATCGCTCATGTTACTATGATCGTTCTAGTTTCTGCTTGCAACCTTTTCACGCTTTCTTGCCATTTCCATATTTCAGTGAAATGTCTCTGTCTATCTCTTGTAACATGACTCTGATCTGACAGTGAGGTTAATTGGTCGAACTACCATCAGCCATACATTACATTCCTTCCATAATATCGATCAAGTGTACGTACCTCTATACTTGATCAAATTATTGTTTTTATTCTGTATTTCACCTAATTGTTACATTCATAATGATATGTGAGCCAATAGTAAGTCATGTACCTACTTCAAATCTAATGAGGTGTATAGAAAATGAAATGCTGATTTCATTCAATTGTCACCATTTGAAATGCTTCGAAATGGATAGAGAAGGCTTACTACTCTCATTGAATGAATTCCATGAGAATTTTCTTTTGAATGATTGAATGAATAATTTTCCAGTTTTCAGTACAATACGATCTCTATACACCAACCTACATACACACCCACTTTCAAACGACCCACAGTGAGTCAAAATGGTTGCTCCATATGTAAATAACAAATTTCATTCGCCTTTCGTGAAGGCAATTTCAATACCGATAAAAGATGGTGCATTCCGGAAAATTTTTCTGATGATGTCGAAAATATTGGTACCTTCTTCACGCTTCGTGTGAATTCCTATTTTCAATCGCTTGTGAAATTTTGAAATTTGATAGTATCAATGTGCATTTTCTAAAAACCAACAGCTTCTAGCAATAATGGAATCCATGACACATAGTTGTGATAATGATGATGATAATGATATGGCCATAGAAAAAGTATAGTACTCAACTCGAGTTGTAATGCAATCATGCACTCGGGTAGTTACACACATGCCGCTACGCGGCCCCGTGTGTAACTCTCTCCACTTCACTTCATGCGTAATATGCAATTTACGACTCTTGTTACGTGATGTACTATTACATCACATTACATCACACCAAAACATTTCCATATATGACAAACGTTCTCATTCCATCTCATCGTATCCTTTAGCAAATACTCCACAACTAGATTGGATATATGATGTCCATATCGAGATGAATTGCATTATTATTCGAGTTCTCTATGGACAATCCACGCCAAAACCAAAAACTAGTTGCCAAGATGAAGAAAACAAAACTTATACTGACATTTCGAAAACCATGACATGCATGATTTTGCTCTCATCAGTGATGAATTCTGCAGACAAGAGTGCCTAGAGAATGTGTTATTCAATTCTGGATCCGACTCAGGGAAATGAAGATAAACTATAGTTCGTCAGTCAAGAAATATAGACAATCGCGGTTTATACCATTGTTTTTCCACGAAAATAGAGCACACGACATCAAGGTCGTATTTTGTCTAGCACAAATAGTTTCAGAGAAAACCCTAAATCATATCGAATTCGGCTCACACTGTACATGTGATGAACCTCGAGAGAAGATTTTTTCAATTCAATATCATCAAGATCGAGAACATATTGTTTTTATTCATTCATTTATTCTGAATTTTATAGACCTTCCTCATTTTCTTCATTCAATTCTCAACCAATCCAATCATTTGGATTATATTACTTACCTTGAACGTTGATAAAACCAAATATCTCTGCTCCTCTTCATTTACTACTGGCTTACCTCACCTACGGCCGTCAATTTTGAGTGATACAGTTACAGTTATTCTAAACTGTCGATTGACTATTCAATCAAATTATTGGAAGGCATCTTCGTTGGGATACTTATGAGTATTATTAGCTTAGCGATCGAAGTCCGAGTATGACTAACCAAATTCAAAATATTGAGAGAGTGATTTTCTTATATTTTTCCAAGATACAAATACAGCCAGTCAACCTCCGATATGATACTGAGAATGAAGATTCTGAAGCATCCATGAATAGATGTGATGAAGCTATTGGTCAGCAAAACTGTCAGTACATGAGTTCAAAATTATTCAATTATCTTCACAATTATCTTCAACATGAAATCATCAAGTACAAGGAAACAGTGAAAGAATGACTATTTTCAGAAGACCGTGAGATGTATCATGATATCAATAATACAATAATGACATCTCAATTCCAATTTGATATTTATTATTCGCATGAGGTCCAATAATCAGTTTGACAGTACCCAAGATGTGATCCATCTGATATGCGAATATTGCTCAACTAATACTTACGTGATTTTACCAACTCACTATATCAGTTTATTCGTTTATGAAATAATTTCGTGAACCCACTACAACTACGCCAGTGAGATGACCGGCCGATGATTAACATTCAGAAGACATTAAATTGTGTCCTCTGGGGGTTTGATGGCTAGCATGGGCGGGGTTCGACAGATTTTTGATTCGAGAAGATAAAAAGTGTGATTTTCAATATTTATCGCCGATGGTTATCTTCATACCATAATCAGTCCACTGCAGGTTTCGTTCCACATCCTGAAGGTTTTTTCCGGGAAATTCAAAATTTCCAATATATTGATTATTCGCGAATCACTCATCTCTTCGATCTTGTGCGGAGTAGCATTGGTAATAATGCACACATTGAGGACAATATGTATATTCCATGATGTCACATCAAGAGTCATCGGCATGAAATCTCACGTCATCATCTGTTGTCACCTTGAACTTATGATGAATGTTATGATGTTGATATATGTAAGGAAATAAATGCACCAGTCTTCTTAACATTCTGACCAAGGTGAGTCTTTATTTTTATCCGTAGCACACTGATTCTATCGATTGAAGACTCCAACAGATTCAAATAGATGGACATTCAATGAATAACTTTCGATCGAATTCGAATCAGAAGAATAGAAATCAAGCTATGATATGATTGAAAAAATATCATCACGATATGATATGATTTGTTTGGCACCCAATTCCCTATAATACTCTCCTTCTCTTGCGGAGTCAACTATATTCAATGTTAATCAAGAAAGTAGTATGTTCTGTTCAATACATGGAATTCCTCTCCTCTTTTCGTGTGAAGTCAAGATAGAAGATATAATAATTACTTCAGATGAGACTTGTTCCCGAAACATCCACACCGATGAGTATATATTGATATTCATTTGTATGAATCTGCCCCTATCAGAAATTCTCGGGAGCAATAATTGATCATTCATTGCTACAGATATATTTGAATGATCATATCATTTTTTTTTATGAATTAGAAGAAAAATTACCATGGGGTGTTGAGAAAAAATAACATAACTGAAATCATGAGTGGATCTTCACCTCTCTACGCTTATGGTGGGCAGTGAACTTTGTCATGCTCCCATTTGCTCTGACATTAAAGATCCTTCGAATTATTGTCCCCAGGGCGATGCCAATAGAGATGGTCGACTGCATGGATATGAACTATTATCATATATTCAAAAAATTCTGAGCTCTAGCAAGGATGGATATTAGGTAATTCTCAATGCTAATTCATGGGCTCTAAAAACTGTCGGCCAGATTTCGAGGAGTTTTCACTCGCCTACCTACCTGTAATCAGCTCACGAGACAATGACTGGGTTAGTTTTGTGGAGTACAAGTAGTTCCTGTCTTCATAACTGTGGAGACTTTTGAACATATCTTACCTAGTGGTGATGTCACAGTATACCACCATGTAGCCTGATAGCCCAATGGCTTATGTTGCACTGCATAGTGCATATTATCTCGAGTGCATATTCCGTTTTCGATAGGGAACACTGATTTGGAAAACTGATTCACTGATATGACGATCAATCTTTCCAGCAAAAGGACTTCTACTCTCATCACGACTTATTTCACATCTTGTCATGATCTTCCAATGGCAACAATATTTTTTGAATGAATTTTCAGATTTCCAATTATTGTCCATTCCTATCAACTGGTTCTGCTTCCTTGGAACCAACTCTGCAGAATGACATGAAAAAAATGTAGATATAGCAATATTATCTTATCCATACGATATCTGGTATAGTGAATTAGCAGTACAAATTATTCACGGAAAAGATAAATGAACGAAATGAAATGAGATATGGGAGTTTCGTGTTATTGAATTATGATATTGATCAACAAGAGTATGATCAGTATTATTTGGATATCATAATATTGATATAACGAAGAGAATCTGATCCGTGTCTTTCCTCTTGAACTGGACGTACTTCGGAGATTTTTTTCTTGCTCAACTTATAGTTTACGAAGAAATACTGACTGACATAATTTTTTCAAATGGAATCAGGAGTCGAGTGGTACATGATTCGGAACGTCTCACATTTTTTATACGATACCAGAATACCAATCAAAGATATTCACGTGAAATGAAATGTTGGTTGCATGATCATGATAATTGAATAACAGGATTTTTTTTGTTATCACGAGATCACTTGAAATCTTGAATTTTTGGCATACAGAGGAATATTTCGTTTCTCAATGTGATGATTGGCAGCCATCTTGGAAAGATCTCGAAAACACAAGGGTGTAACAGGTACCTCAATTCATTTCTCAATTATCCATTCAGTCTCAGCAAGGAAAAATGAAGGTAATTTGTTCATTCTATATGAATGCAACTTTTCTTTGACTCAGTGAGTGACTGGAAGACGTGTTGTGAAAGATGTATCAATTGTTGATTCATACATTCCATCATTATGAACAGCTATTCTGTTAAATACTGTCTGTAAGTTCTTTGAGGAGGTGGTACATTCATTTTTCAGCTTTTGATGAGATTTTCTCTCCTTGTTTCTAAAAAATAGAGTAGAAGTTATTGAAAATTATTGAAATATATTTGTAGTAAGGACAGATTTAGGATCTGTCCCAAAATGTCACTGCGCTTGAAATTAAACCCTTAGATACCTAAAAGAGAAATTCTCTATTGGTCAGTGACACCTTGTTTTTGAAAAAATTTGGAAATACAAATATGTTTAATGATAATAAAACCTCTACTTATCTTGGTGGACGTTTCGGGAACGAATCTGCTCCCGTTCTAAACACAATTGAAATATTTTTCTTCGTAAACTTTTTTCGATGTTTCCGATTTTGACACTGAAAAGTGACAATTTGGCAGACAGAGGAATTCTGGTTACAAGGTGTTTTCATTGATCGATATCGAATTTTCCATTTTCATATTCAAGTTTCAGAAGTGGATGCCAAGTTCAATCTAATCTATATCAACTGAACAAGAAGCAATATTATTGTCTCCGTTCAGGAGAATGCAAGCAGACTCTTTGATTTTCCGTTCTTGGTTGTTGTCTTCTTTTCCTATGATCTTAATATTACTCCAATCGGCCATATGTTGTCCATTCTCAGTAAGGATATGCTCAGCTAATTTTGACTTGTCAGTATATCTTCTCTTTATATTGTTCTTATGCTCTTTCATCCTTACTGATAGAGGCCTGCTGGTTTCACCGGTATAATATTTTCCACAAACACATGGTATATTGTATATACAATTTTTTGATGACTGTTTTTCATTTCTCGGTTTTGTATGGGTCAAAATCGATCTTATTGTATTTTCTGTCTTGAACACTGTTTTCACTCGAAACTTGCTACCAACACGTTTAATTTTTTCAGATATTCCGGGAATGTATGGGATTACATTTGTTATCAGTGTTGGTTGTCTTTGTGTTTGTTGTATATTCTGTCTGTTCTCAATTTGGTGTATTGTTTTGTCAATGAAATGTTTCGGATAAGTGTTGAGTTGTAGAACATCTTTTATATGGTTCATTTCGGCATTGAAAATTTGATTATTCCTTTCTTTATACTTGTATGATGATTCGATTGAAAATTGAGGTATCTGTCGGTGTGTGTATTTTTACGATATACACTTGTTATCAAATTGTTATCTGATTTTTTAATGAGGACATCTACAAATATATTGCAATAATTTTTAATAACTTCCACTCTATTTTTTAGAAACGAGGAGAGAAAATCCCATCAAAAGCTGAAAAATGAAGCTATTCTGTTCTTGATTCACGAGCCAATCTGAGAAATATATATTCATATCATTGAGGAAGGTACGAACTCAAAACACCAGACAAAAATCATGAGGAATCGGAGAATGCAATCGAAAACAGAAGAAAAATATCGAACACGACACAGAAATTGTCAGGCGGGAAAATTCTTCCGAATGCGGTATTCCACAAATCATGCTAGGAGGTGGTACATTCATGTTCTCAGGTCTTATGTGGGATTTCTCTTCCTTGTTCCGAAGAGTGAAATAGAATTTATTATAAATATGAATCATTATAGTGATGATAACTTCTATTTCATCCTATATTCTATCATCATCATTCCTAGAAAATGAAACAGAAGATACTATGATATCTTTCAATTTCAATAACTTTCATGTTATTTCTCCCAAACCGTAAGAGGAAATCCCACGCAAGAACTGGAGAAATAAGGGATACATATGAACACATATTTCTGAAGATGTGTTTCTGAAAATGAACGCAGATGCGTTTCCAGAATTTCTTCAGGTAGTTGAGTTGAAGTTAGGTTGGATCCTCTTGAGTGACCATTGTGAATGCAATCATGTATTGCTCGTGAGAGAAATTCCAGAACAAAAATCGTCCATATTTTTTTTGAAATCATATTCCGATGATATTCGACTATAATTGGAATGGCATAATATTCAGAATGTTTGTGATGAGTGATGTCAAGTATTATCCTCGAGTATTGAGACTATACAATCAATCAAAATTGATTATCATAGTCTGGTTTGTAAATATCAACAGTGCAATAATGGAACGAAATGAAAATATATTTCTCATTTCAACGTCTCAAACATATTCATCGGAAGATAGAAATCGAACATGATAAGTATTTGAATATGAAATAGACAAAGAGTGCTTTGTATATATGTATTATACGAACTAAAAGCCTCCGATATACCTCAGGGGTAGATGATGGTAGTAAGGCCGACAATGGAGTCACGATTAGGGGTGGACGATAACAGTTTTGGAATATCGATTATCGACAATCATAATTTATCGATATTATCGATTTACCGATATTATCGATATTATCGATATCATCGATATCATCGAAGTTTTCGATATCATCGAAATTATCGATATTATCGCAAATATGAATATTATCGATATATCGAGAATATTGATAATTTCCAAGATTATCTATGATCATCGATGAAATCGGTGAAACCAGAGGTGGAAAAGAATTCGTTTGTATGTCAAAACACGTGACGTTTATCAACTGCATGGGTCATTTCAAATTTAAATCATTCATCTCTAGAACTGAAGAAAAACAGGGGGTGTACCATGATCCTGTTACACCTGGTATACCGGATATCAATAGATTAGACTTTTGTTTTGATCCTTTTTCTAGGAACTATCGTAATGAATTTTGATAAGTTTGATAACCTGTTCGGAAAGAATATTTAGACAGTAATTGTTTCAGTATTTCTGGCTTCACCATCTCACTGATCTTCCACATTTCAAATGGAACACTAATATTTCTGATAATATCAATAATTTCGATGATATCGAAAATGTCGATAATTTCCAAGATAATTCCAACATTTGTCGATGATATCGATAATATCGATGATATCGATGATATCGATGATATCGATGATATCGATGATATCGATGATATCGATGATATCGATGATATCGATAATATCGATGAATCCATAATTGTTTTTCCAAATTATAATCGATATTAACGATAATTATCGATAATTATCGATATATCGTTTGCACCCCTAGTCACGAGACCGTTTCCTACGCCTCCTTAACGGTCAATCAGGTAGAAATGTCCAATTGGATCATGTTCAACATAGCTGTCCAGCTCTTTTTTGATTTTGCATTGAAGGTGAGAGTGGAAATCAAAAACAGAAAATGTCCCTATGATAATTTCAAGCGGATTTGATTTTCATTTTTCAATTTTCATTTTCTGATTATTGGTGAAGAATGAGAGGTAGAGGATGGGTTATTCAGGGTCTTCCCTGAAAACATCGGTGGACTTGTATATCAGTCACTTGATCTTCGAGCATCAGATCGAAGCATATTCAATCTTTTGGTTGTCAGGGTGTGTCAGCCTGGCACTTCGTTCCATACAAAATATCTCCATAATTTCCATTTATGTAAAGTAGGACCTACATCTCTGAAGATATATTCTGGTAGTGGGTATACTCACTTCAGAAGCGGTAGTCGGTAACATTGTCTGTTGATCTTGGAAAATACTTCATGACGCGAACATATTTAAAGTACTTGTCTCAACAAAGCTGCCCAATAAGAATCGGATGTCACGAGATGCAGGCGGCCGAATGTTAAAGCGACTCTTTAAGATACAATTGACGTCTCTTGAAAATAAATTCCACTAATCTTATCTTTCAACTTCAATGGGTATTGGCTTGGTTGAGTGTGACTATTCATAGAAGGAGGTCGTCCATTTTAACTCAGGTGAACATTTATCACGATGAAAACTATCGAGTATTTGACTCTCATTGAAATGAAGATATTCATAAAATTTAGATCTTCCAATAATACCAATCACCATACATGAAATAAATCATGACTGTGAAATCGAGAAACTGCCAATGGGAAAAATATTTCTAACTTCATCAGCGAGTGTATATTTCGAAACCGAATTGTTTGATTTGAGTGAATCATTTGATATTTTCGAATTTATGGATGATAAACATAGACCGCTGAAATGAGAGAAAGAGGGAGGAATAATTCTGGATTCCCAATGTGGTGATATCCCAATTGTACGAGAATGAATGCTGAAATCTTCATTCAAACATGTCATGACATTTTCCTGTTCGAATGCTTCTTTGTGTAGTATATATTTTCAAATCGAAGATTTTGAACGTTTCCTTCACCTCACACAATGAGAACGAAACAATAGATGATAATAATTGAAAACCTCATTCTTCGCTTTCGTATAAGGAATAGCTTCACGGGAGGTATAATTGTTGTTATTGTCGAGATGGAATTGTCGATTCATTTCCCGTCCCCAAGATTAGGTACACCAATGCCCTGGATATATCTCAAAAGGGCGAGCGCTTTTGTGTATGTAAATTACTCCATTGCTTCTTCACTAGAGACGTTGATATTTCTGCTCTCTGGCTTTGTTCATTTCATTAGCAGGTATGTAAACAAAGACAAGGAGCTGAATGATCTGGTCGCGAATTTCGAATGAGCGGCCTTTGTTGATAGTCGCTAGGTTCTGGAGTTAATCAGTGTCTCTTTTTGGGTTGAGCAAGAATTTTGGAGATACTTATAACGAATGAGGACGACTTTTTAGGATGGTTGAATAATATGATTTTCTGAGAATCGAGAATTGTCACATATCGTCGATGAAAGATAACATCAATAGCTAAATTTTTGGTCAAATCTGTAATCCTTGAGAAACTCTAAAAAAAAAACTTGAAAAGTTAACCAAATTTGTGAATTTGAGAATTCAACCCATAAGTTAGTGAGATTGAAGTGAATGAAAATTATAATTATATTAATTATAGAGATACTGAATTATGCCATTGAGCCAGACTTGAGTTGAGTCAGATTGACTCTACTAATTGTAACATCATCGAAAAATACATATTTTACCTAATCTATGAACCTCATGGAAGGAAGAACAATATACGTGCCTATTAGCTTTCTATCATCGAAAAATATTCAGGAATGATTGGTAATTTGTTTTGGAATAATTTTTCATGCATCTATTCTTTATTGATGATGACTGTAGTTAATTATGAAGTTACGATCCGTAATGAGTAATGAACTTTTGGTTTTGGGTGAGTCTGCAGTAAGGGATAGCAAGAACTTGCCATATGTGTTCTTAGGAGTATTGTGAGGATGAGATGGAGTCATATCATGTGGGTTAATGATCGTCCATGATAAAGATTTGATACATATTCGATTTCTGTGAGTTGACACTTTTGATTGTTCGTATGAGTGTGAAGTAGAGTAGAGTCTATGATTTCGAATACTTATTTTCAATAATGTATGCTATATGACTTCCAAATTATGCAACCATTTTTCGGAGGTTCCACCCCATACTACAATACAATAACGTGATAAGTAGAATGTACTTATTCACCTCTGGCAAAAAATAATTCCTTTCCAAAATTTCACGTCATCAGTGAATACCAATAGATATCATTGAGTGTCAGGATGCGACAAAATAAATTATGTTTCAATGTAATAATTGATGTGGTCAACTCATGAGAGCTACTCATAAGCGTAACTATCGTCATACGTCGGGAGAATAGGAGCTACTTAGTAACGACATGAAGTCTGGAAAACCTCATATTCAGAATTAGAGTAAAGTCGTATGCCTACTTATTCCATTCATTGAAATATTTTGATTCTACATTCATTCGATGAATTTCTCCTCTTCACGAGACAATATTATCAATTATTCACTAATTGATGATATCAACAACTATACGGCAATGTTTTCATTCTTGATTTTCTGTAGAAAATTCATATTTCGAAATTGGAAGAAAAATTAAGAGGAAGAGCAACACGACTGGCGAAGATGCATTGGAGCACTGGTAATGGACAGCTGTTGTCATATTTCGATCCAGGTAATCACTTTTCAACTAGACAAGAACACATTTCTCAGAAAAAATCACTTGTATAATCAGTCAATTATAGAGCGCAAAGTAAAAAATGAGTTAATCATCATTGGTGATTTTAATCTACTAAATATTATTTGGAAATTTGATGTTGCTTTAGAATCTTCTAGACCCACTAACGCTACGGATGCTCTCGGTGAATGTTTCATTGATAATTTCTCACTATTGAATTTGAGACAGCATTGTAACATTTCAAATTCAAGAGGAAAGATACTTGACTTGATTCTCACTTTCAAGTTCAACCAATATTGATGTTCAAGCTTGTAATCAGCCGTTTATAATTGAAGATGTACATCATATGGCGTTGGATATCCATTTGAAGAATACCGCTGTTCAACTTCTTCCCAGAAAATCCTATGAACAACTCAACTTCGCTGATGCAGTTCATGATGAAATCACAACTAAACTCAACGAATACTCCTGGGTTGAAACCTTGTACGGCTTAAATACAGAGCAGAGCTTATATTAATTTTATTCAATCATTGAAAGACTGTAGAAAATCATTTTCCAAAAAAATCAATACCTACAAAGAAATGATCTCCCACAGTGGTTCACTAAAGATACAATCAAAGCTATCAAGCAAAAAGAAAAGTCTCACAAAAGTTGGAAGAATTACAGAAATTATGATGATTATGAGAATTCCTCTGATCTACGTATAACCGTAAGATTCAAAATGAGACAGGATTGCCGTAGTTATGTTCGAAATATAGAAAATGATATGAATTCAAACTCTGAATATTTCTGGTCTTTTTCAGCGAACAAAAAAAAATAACACATCAATTCCTGCGCGAGTGTCTCTGAATGACAGGGGAGCCACTGATAATGAGAGTATTTGTGAATTATTCTCTGAATATTTCAGTAGTGTTTTTGTATCCAATGGGTCACCGTCCTCTATTCAGAGTAACATTAATACCCTCAATGCTTTTTATGTGCGCTATATATGTGAAAGGGAAATCTTGGATGCCATAGATGATTCAGATGTTAACAAGGGCCTAGGACCTGATGAAATTTCCTCTATATTCATCGAAAATTGCAAAGAATCATTGGTAGAACCCTTGCATATAATTTCCAATGAGAGCCTGAAGTAAGGAACGTTTCCATGCGGATGGAAAATAGGCCAAATCGTTCCCGTTTACAAACATGGGGTAGAGACTGAAATGGCCAACTACAGGCCTATACCTATTCTTTTTCACTTTGGGAAATATTTGAATCAATTTTGACTAGAAACTTATTTTTTCAAGTGGAACATGTTATGATTGTGACGCAGCATGACTTTCCACAAAAAAAGATTAACGCTCACCAATCTTGTACCATATGTTCAAGAAATTTTTTCGATTATGGAAAAGATTGATTCAACCTGCGTAGTTCACACCGACTTCTCGAAAGCCTTTGATAAGGTTCATCATCCAACCCTTGTCGTTAAGCTTCGAAATTTTGGTGTTCACGGAAACTTGTTGAAGTTGCTCACCTCATACATTGAGAATCGTAGGCAATATGTCGTAATCAATAGCTCTAGATCCTCTTCACTTTAAGTTACGTCAGGTGTACCCCAAGGGTCTCTTCTCGGCCCTCTTTTGATCAACATTTTCATTGATGACATCCACGAGTGCTTTAAAAATACAGACATACAGCTATACTCTGACGATCTCAAGGTCTACAAAACCATTACTAATTCCGAAAACTATGATGTGCTTCAGTCAGACCTTGATAATTTCTTCGTTTACTGTGAATTGAATAAGCTGGAACTGATTCCGAATGAGTGTCACTCAATCCTATTCCCCAGAAACAAAATACCGCCTCATTTTGGCCTCACCATCAACGGGCAAACATTGAAGAACATCGAATCTATCGAAGACCTTGGTGTTATGCTTGACACCGAACTGAATTTTGACGCCTACATAGAGGCTTCGATCCAAAAAGCAGCACGTAATCTTGGTTTTATTTCGAGGGTTACCAAATCCTTTCAACGCACTGAAACAATAATTACGCTGTATAATTCCATTGTGCGTAGCCACTTAGAATATGCTTCCACAGTGTGGAACCCCTTTTATAATGATAAGATTGATAGAATCGAGAGAATACAGCATAAATCATTAAATACTTTGAATTTTCGTTTTAATAAAAGACGTCCTTTCCTTTCATATGAGTGTAATGTCACCTACTAGAAGCTTGAAAATCTCAACCTGAGAAGGCAATTTTTTGACATCTGTTTCGTATATAGAATTTTCAACGACATAATAGACTCCCCATACTGTACAAGTTTTTTCCTCTTGAATTGCACTAGATACGTTATGCGACACCGGCTACTTTTCGTACCTGGTAGGATGATCACCAATTCCATGACTAATTCACCACTATATAGATGTATGAAATCCTGTAATCGATCAACTAGTGAAGACCTCGACATCTTCTCGACCAGATTCATAACAGACATCTCTCGACCAGATTCAAGAGAAAACTGAAGTATGTGCTGTATCACTGTTAGTTGACTTTTCCATTTTCATTTCCTTTTCTGTAGCTCTCTACATTTTTTCCTCAATATTGCACAGTATAAAATATCTGAATTCTCCAACAGATGATTTTGAAGAATGTAGATTTCTTTTCTTCTACCATTCTCATCGTTGATATCCATGCTACTGTTAGTTACTTAAAAATCACCTCATTTTCCATTGTGTAAAATCAAACACAAACATTGAAAAAAAAACTGTAACTACTTGTTTCACAATCAAGAATACTATTTCTTACAATTATATCATGTTACAAAATTGCATTATGTGATTCAGCATAGTCTTGTCTTTGTTAAATCTATTATATGTAACCTGTGTGATTCTGTCACTGGATAGTTCCATATATCCGTTGAATCACCCCAATCCCTAAATAGATTGAATAAATGAAGGAATGAATAAACACAGTTCGACAGTTCGATCAATGGAAATAGTTTACCTCGGATAGGATAAAAGCATAGTGTAATAATGAGCGTATATAGAACTTTCTGACGAACGTTAAGATTATTATATCTAACGAGGTGGTCCTACAAAAAAGCTTAAGTTTTAGTCAGCTAAGGTTTTGGTCAGCGAAGTGATTGGACGATATGAATACCATCAAATTAGGAGCCTTACTGGAAGTAAGGTTTATTGCAGATCCTCCTTTTCCTCCTCGATTATTCCATGAAGAGTTGAACAATTGGTTACTCTTATAAAAATAATAATCTAACCTTTCCATGCACGAAATAATTCAGTGTCATGATACTGAAAGTGAATTCTCATGGAATATCAGCCCTTGTTGAAGAGTAGAGTGAGGACGCGAGGGTCGGAATGACTAAACATTGAAAATTCAGGGATTTGTTTTCGAAAAAAAACATTCGGCATGTTGATATTCATTTCGTGCTTCATTCATCTTCCTGATGAATGATAATTAAACACAGGGTGGCTAAACATATCTCACTGCCACTATATTTTTTGTCTCAAATGAAAACATTCTTAATTTCATTTTCGAAATTTGAATGGTATGATATGTCCTTCACTATGACACAGAAGTTATCGAGAGATCTGATATTGAAGAAATTGATAACCGAGACCGTATCCATGAAAAACTAGTGGATTATAGATAATAATACTAATAATATCATTCATTGACTGACAGAAACAGAGATATATCAAGAAAGTATTATCAAGAAAATATAAGTGACTGAACACTTGTCTCGAATGGAATAAAATTTTCCGACAGCTAACAACTAAGGTTCACAAGGTATAAAAAAATATCACCCACTATGTTACACAAAGAAGCACGATGGAATATCTGATATATATGTATATAAATGAATGTGCAAATGATATATTGTGGACAGTTCCCTTTCACAGCTGAGGAAATAATTACGATTTCGTGATATTCCGTTTAACAAATTGTTGAGATTATTATCTGGTGGAGTGGGGAGTAGCATCAACAGGACACCGTCAGATAGAAAGGAGGAAATTCATCATTTTTATTATTATTATCATCATTGATATTCACTCCTGTGCAAATATCACACATTATGGCAATTATTATTCATCAACATCAATTGAGTACTGGAATGTAAATGATAATCATATTATATTTTCTGGATGGATTTGATCAATGCAAATATTTGAATCATAGTGCCTTCATAGTACAGAATTGGATCGTGACATATTCGCACAGTGCACAGCAGATCGCACAGCAAGTACACTTCATTGCGTTTATCCTGGAATTATATTGAACACCCAGTAGAGAAACGACAGAGATCCGATGATGATAACAAACACGACAACTTGAACCATGTAATTTAAAATCATTTCGTCCCACTCACTTTCTCACCTGCATCATGACGTACTCACGCCGTTCAGACCAACCAAGCTTCTTTCTTCGCTCCATATAATTAAAAGTGACTTTATTTTCGCTTAAGATTCTCCGAGCGAATTCGATTTGCATACTGTTCCAAATTATATACCGAGTCTGTAATGTAGGACCTCCATGACCTATTAAGCAAGCTTCAGATGGCAATTTGAGGGTAGGTATAGCAGGCATGCCGAATGAATTAAGGACTTTTGAATCAACATGCCAACTTGACATGTCATGAATGGTATGCGAAAATCAAGATGGGAAATCTGTAAAACGATCTAGTATTATTGATTATTCCTTCTTTTTGTTGTCAGTAATCGTTTAATCATCTACTGTCTTCATCCAAGCCTTGTTAATGTTTTGAATGATCACTGGAATTCGAATCCTTACAATGGCAGTTTTTATCACCTGAATAATGTATACACGAAATGATGAAATGTTGTAATCCCTTCTGTCGGAGTACACACGAAACTGATGTTTGGTGTAGAAGTTAATTCTTTATCTTACTATAGTATAACAGACTATATATATATATATATCGCATGCAATTTCATAGATTGCATTCATTGACAACGACATCAGAGTTCCACTATCATTTCATTTTCTGAATTGTGAATTCGATTTTTCACTTTGTATTCCGAAAATCGATAAATTGACGGAGTCATGTTGATTATATCATTTCCTTCCTCTCATCCCATAACTTCCACTGAATACTATCGACGGATTTGAAAATAGTAGAAATTCATTCAGGAAAATATAATATCTCGTTCCCTAAGATGCATTTATTCTCATCATCCCTTCCCTTGATATTATAAATATTTTGGAATCTTCTCCCACATGTCTGTCTCGATTCAATTCAATAATTTCTGGTTACCGATTACATGGATTACACGATGGATACCAAGCATGTTTCTGCCTTTATCATTATGTCCATACTATAATGCTATGTGTCTATTTTATATCAATTATTTGAGTTCTAATCACTCTTGAAGCTAATTCATATAAGCTTCACTAATGCCCAGTATGAATCATCTTCATTACTTCCAGTATTACACTGATGATGTTACTGCTTTTTGAAATATGTGAATTCTCCATTCGATGTTCACAAAAATTTCCTTCAATTAAGCACGTTTATATAATCAGCAACTCTCTCTTGAGTAATTTTCTTTTCAGATATTCTTCCATTCCAGCCAGTAATCGCTACTATC
This sequence comes from Gastrophysa polygoni, assembly GCA_963576655.1. Lineage (NCBI taxonomy): Eukaryota > Metazoa > Arthropoda > Insecta > Coleoptera > Chrysomelidae > Gastrophysa > Gastrophysa polygoni. The sequence goes on from OY755082.1 coordinate 18,751,385, forward strand.
GAGCTCTTTCATTCACTCGTTTTCCCTTGAATTTCATTGATGGTTTAAGTGTTCTCCTTTTTTTCTTCTGAATTTCAGTGACTCTGAATGTGTCCAATACGTTCGATACCTTCTTCATAGTTATTTTTTCATATCTCAATGCTCTTCAATAATATTGGTTTTCTGCTTGGGATATGCATATCCACATTGTCTATGTTGCTTTTTTGAATCTTTTCTCTTCATTTCTTTCATTTTCACACTTGTTTGAATCCCAAAATCATTATTATATCCGGATCGATTTCCTCGTTACTTTTTCTTAGCATTCCAATCCTGACTTCGAGACAATGAAGAATAATTGAAAGCCTCTTTTCCACGATTGACACATTGTCAATCGTGATTTTCATCATTCTTGGATTGACGATGACAACTGGAGAATCAAAGTGATAACGAGGCCTTTGGAATAGAAGAGACCGATGTGTGCGAACAGTAGGTACGATGACATGATAAACCCACCATTTTGTATGCTAATGACACTATGATCCCACTGCTTGCTCCTCCGTACATTCCTGTCGAAGTCATCAAGTAATTCAATATCCATCTTTAGGCGCTCTCTAATACCCCCGTTCAGAATGTAAATCATATCTGATGAGATTATAATGAGTATCTCTGGAAAATATCACCAAAGCATAGGCTCATATCGCTATTCACACTACATTTCCCTCGAAAGCGCTTTCCTTTCACCCGGAGGTGCGAACTTAAGCGAAGTCGACTACGAGGAGAATCTCTCCAAATGTTAATGGTGAATTAATTACTGATTGAGATTCTATGTAATATATTTTCATTCCTTTGTTCCCTTGCAGAATTGCGCAGATATACTGCTTTGACGCCACCGTTGCATAATCAGTAGAGGATAGGTGTAGTGTTTGCGATGATTTTCGTTGCGGTGTTGACTGTGACATACTAGTGTCAAGCAATAATTCATATGATCACATAAGGAATATGTAGTACAATCAATTTACGTTCAGCAAGACGTCTATGATCATGACTTTTTCAATATGTCACTCCATTTTTCTTACATTAGTATCATTCAGCATCATACTGTCAGCCACACGTCAGTTATATGCCGTATCACTGATTTCGGTTATACATTTCACTTGCTCAACATTGAGGAATTCGCAGTTTTGAACACACTGTGAGTTATGTATCTTTCACAATCATTCGAGCTACTTCTATCAGTGCAACAGTTTTTCTTGTCGCTGCAGCCATTTTGGTGTTTCAATAATTCTACCAATGTTGAAAACTATCTCCAATGTTCTTGCTTTCATTGCGGGGATTCGCTCAAAATCTTCAGTGTAAATTGTGAATTGATGCGAAATAGGAGAAGTAGTGATGCCATTCCACTAGTAATAACAAGACATATTGTTACGCACACGAATAGTGCGCTGACGAAATGTACCTAGAGTCCTCGTTTCGTAGTTCAAGTATCAATAATGATGAAATTTCCACTCACTTCCCTCACAATCTCATCACTGGACCGTTTTTCTTTATGAATATATCACTCGAACGACGTCTTGCCTGCCTCATGTGTGTGCATCAAGAATATAAATCAGTCAGGTGAGCTCTCAGAAAATGATTATAACTTACTACGAGGGTTTCAATTATTACAGGAATTTTTTTCAAGAACACGAATTTTCTGAATATTCGTGTTCATGGGAAAGAATCCGGTTTCAAATTGAATATAGAATATAGAATGAACTTGAGATGATGTGAAATTGAATGTTCATGTCATTTTACTCGAAAGCGTCAAAAAACTCCTAGTGTTATTCCATGCTCCTTCCGAAAATATTTAAGAGAGTTCAGTTACTATGGTAACGATACAAAATACAGGATTTCAATTGGTCCAAAATGTAAGGTGTGAAATTTTCACTAATGATACTACGGAAGCTTCAATTATTACCGGAAATTTCTTCGAGAACATGAATTCTCAAAATATATTGGTGTTCGAAAAAAAATTCCGGTTTTCGATCGGAAGTGAAGCGGTTTCTGGTGGGAAAATTTCACACCGAAATATTATCGAAGAAATACCAGAATAACAACGCCTAGATGATCTTGTTGAATATCATTGTTTGATGATTGTGTTGAAAAAATCGACATAATCTGAAGTTGAATGTAAATGTCATTTTATCTTCACCTTCTCCACCCATTATACAATATGTAGGCTTTCAATTGAAAATGTTAGGTGTGAGATCTCCGCTGAAAAAATAACGTTGATTTCTAGTCAATTCTATCGTTTTGATAGATATCGATATAAAGATTCTCACAAATGCCAGATGATGGATGAAATAGGTATAGATAGTCCCTTAGATTGTTATGGAAAATATTCACGACCAAGTTGTATACTTCTTGGAACAATTCTCTTTATCAATCTGATATACCTTTTTTTTCAGGTTATTCAACTAATTCTATGCATGATGATATTCTTATTCCATAGCATTCCGATACTAGCATCGTTAATACTGCAAAGTTTCATTGATATCAGAATCACGTGCTCCTTTAGAAACATGATGCAAATATAGACTGGCATTCCAACTCCCTATACCTAGCCACTAGAAAAATTTGTAGACTCACGCCTACTTGATTTTGTTGGATTCTGATTCTTTACAAGGCTTCCCAAGATCGAAACTAGATGGCGTCATCTCTGCTGATCTCGATGGATATCTTGAAAACTCTGGAAAATACGATTTGAATTTCAAATCCAACACGAAAGCAAGATATGAACCATTTCTACGAATGTGTTTTCGGCCATTCGTACCATTGGTATAAATAGAGATATATTATTATCATTATTATTTGCTATTTATCACTGTCAGATATCCGTCATTATCAGTGGAAGCGATATATGTTAACTCGAGTGGTGCGGCCTTAGTATAGTTGTTTGACAGGTCTACATATTTTGGAGAGATTCAATCGAAGAGTCGGTTCATCACCCTATATCCACCTTGTTTTGAACTATGATTCAGAAAAGAAGAAGATTTTATACATGAGTATCTCATTCTGCACTGGTTGCGATGACAGCATCGCAAAAAAAATCAGAGACACGAGAATAGTAAATTTCATAACCAAAGTATGGAAAATGACATGTTTCGCACGAGATATAGCACGATGTCCAGCACGAGTCGCGTAGCGTCGAATACGGATATCTAACAAGTGTTTGAATTTCCAACGAATTATCTCCACTATCTCTCCTACGTCCATGAGTATTTAAATTAGGAGCATTATGAGTCGAAGAGACCTGAGTAGATATACTATCATTGTGATTCTGAAATCTCCTACTATCTTCACTTCCGCTGATTTTCGGCAGCTACCACGCAACACAAAATACATCAGTCAGAAACCAGAATACCCTCCAGATGATTTGATGACAATTTCTATGTCGATTCCATGAAAATAAATCTGTGCGCAGATGAACTGACTCATGTTTGGTAGTCTTTGGATATTCCAGCTGTCATTTCTGAAGAACAACTCCACTCAACTGACTCAACTTGCAGGGCTGGGCAAATCCATCGATATATACATAATTATCGATACAGATTCGCACAAAAAATTTTCGATATCAACCATAATAATCGTTATTATGTATATTACTGATATTTTTGGAGATATCGAAATCATAGATGTTCACGATATCGTCGAAAGCATGGATATTATCGATATTTTCGATATTATCGATATATCATCGATACCATCGATATCATCCGATATTATCGACTTTTCGGTATAATCGATACCATCAATATTATTATCATCCGTATCATCGATATCATTGATGATATAGATGTTCTGGTATGATCGATCCCATCGATATCATCATCGATAAATCGGAAATATCATTAGATTTTGATTATCGATAATCGATATCAGCAAATTGATATTGCCAACTTCTGAATATGGAATTGTAATGTATGTATCCGTTGTATTTTTTCCTTTCTAGGTTGTTATGCATGTAGTTGGCTCATTTTTCGAAAGATAAGTATCACTTTGTGATGATACCACCAGTAAAATTTCGAGGTGAACATTGGTTACATATATCAATCTGCGGACTTGCGTTTTCAAGAAATTTTCATACTAGTGCATTTCCCTCCCGACTTTCCTGTTAACCACATAACTAAATAATGGTAGGAGCGCTGTTTTCATAGGTGGTCGTAGGATGATGTATATTTGTCACATTACATTAGGCTACCAATAACGCCAATTATTCAATCAGAAATAGTCAATATTTCTTTCATCAACGATTTTCATTGAGAATATGTAACTAGCGAGCGTAAGCAGTAGCAAGTTAGTATGTGGCAAGGTACAAAAATGAATATAGGCGATTTGAATAGTGGAGCAGTTCAAAAATACTTCGTGATATATCAGAGAAAATTTGCTTATTTTGCTGGTGAAGCTTGAAAAAAAAGCCATCTTCACTATGGACACACTACAGTATGCTCACAACAACCATTTCTACAAATATATATAGGTAATATTGATAGCAGTTAGCTTTTTTGAAGCGGAAGAGTGAAGACACAAGCAGAAGAAATCTTTTTGATTTTCAAAGGAAAATATACACAGATTCCTTGAAGAAGCTGATGATGATTTCGAAATTATTTTTCTCATATACCGTACTGGTGCGGTAATCCATCCCATTAGGAAACGTTTACCAGTGTCGTGAAGTCTCACATTACATATTAGTAGTAAGTGATCATAATGATGATGACAATCCTTCTTTCATTCTTGACGCGAATTATGTTGTTATCAAATGCAACCTTGCTGTTCTACACGGAGATAACGCTGACGATGCTTTATTCCAGTTTCACTGGGAGATGCGAGGAATTTTTGGTCTGATTGTAACATTCTTATCGTAAGGTTGGAAAACCACATTATTATTCTCATTTGTTCAATGAATAATCTTTTTAAAAACGATCTTCGAGTATCGAGAAATATAATTGGCGCAGTCGGTAGGATTCCGAAAGTCGTGCATTCATCGAAAATCACTTCTGCAGTATCTACTGTTAATTCGGAATCGCGAATCATCGTTCCATCGATGATCCAGTGGTTCATAGTTGAGAAGAAGAAGCGGCCCCGAAGGAGCCATCCAGCCAGCCAGTCATCACAGATGATGGTTTTATTGGTTTTATTGGTATTATTGTGAGTACATATTCATTCAGTCAGACTCCTCTGTACCCCAGAGTATCATTTCCCAATTGTCCCGAATTGAATATCGAACATATCGATATTGTGTGTAAAATATAAATTATTTCTAAAGTAACCATAAAGTCAATAACGAAATGAAAAACATTCAGGATGTCACTGAACCATCCAATTCCAGTAGTAAGTTCCGATCTTTTGAAAATCATCCCTGAATACGATGGGAACCCAACCGGACTGGCTAGATTCATTAAAAGAGTCTCTCAAATAATTTCAACCTACTATGATACAAATAATTCTACATGCTCTCAGAACGTGTTGATTATCAATACCATATTCTCGAAATTGAAAGGTTCTGCTCTTGAAATAGTCAATATTTATAATGCTTCGAATTGGAGAGAAATCGAATCAACATTAATTCAAAATTTTGGAGATCAGAGAGATCTCAATACATTGATTCAGAACTTGATGGCATTGAGACAAGATCAAGACAGCCCACAACAATTTTATTCACAGTGTATACATATGTTGAACACAATTTGTAACCATATTGATTTACATACACCTACTGAAATTGAGAAAATAAGTCACCGGAATCTTTTCACAGATCAAACACTAAGAGTGTTTCTTACTGGCTTGAGGGACCCCCTCAGTGCCAGAATTAGGGCTAGGAATCTCACAACCCTATCACAAGCTCTGACAATACTCAATGACGAAATAAATATCTCCAATCTGCAGAACCCACGAAATTCCATTGTAAAATATCAAAATAATGCACCTCGTCCAAAAACCATGCAACGTCCCGTATATCAAAACTATCCGAGACAGAACAATTTCAATCCAAACTTTCGTCCACATTTTAATCAGAATGTCAACCAAAATTTCAATCAAAATCAACGTCCCAGCTTTCCAAGTGCACCCATACCTATTCAATCAACGAATCGCCCACCTCAAAAGTTTTTCACGAATAGTCAGGTATTTGGTCGTTCGCAAAATGCGTGGAGAAATCCTCCGAATAGACCAATCGATAATTCCCGTCCAACTCCTATGAGTGGTGTATCACACGGTTCATTACGACCCCCTCAACAACGTCAGAATTATTTCCAAAATAATAACCAGCCCCAGAACTTTTCCTCTCAAGAATTATTCAATACCGAACAAAATCTTTGTCCTGGAATCGAATACCCTGAAGATAATTCAGAATCCTTCGATAATTCCGAAGAAGGTGCTGTAGGTTATGATTTCGAAAACTTGCAGGAAAATCAGGGAGAATCGGAAAATTTCATTGGAATCTCATGGCACTGGTGATAGAGTACTACCTTTCATCAAAATCAATAATCCACCACTTCAATTGCTAATCGATACAGGTTAAACCCGGTCGTTCTTAGATCCAAATATAGCAAAAAAGTATTTTTCAGATTGCATATTCGAAGAGCCTTTCTCGGTTTCTACATGTTTCAATACTTCACAACATGAACTTGCAATGAATATCACTGCTTTCGATGAATTCAAAACGAACAAGGGAATCAAGTTTTTTCTGTATGAATTTCATAATGTTTTGATGGATTATCAGGTGTAGACAATCTTAAATTATTGCAATTTAATTTAGACTTGATCAATAGTAAAATCAACACACCAAATTCCACAATTTCCATTCAAAATTTTAAATCCAATCCTGTCATTTTATTCGAAAAAATTATTCCTAGAAAAACAAAAATCTCTCCAACTATTCCAGTTGACTGTACAGAAGGTGATGTGCTTATCCAATCCTAAGAAATTCTTTGTTGTAAAATATCAGAAACGTTAACATGTGTTAGAGATAACTTGCCGTTCGTTGAAATTCATAATCCAACAGATAACGACATCAAGCTAGTAATGTTATATTCTATTGAAACCATACCGTTGCAAAACAACGAGACATTATCATCTCGAAGAATTTCCAAGTATAAATAAAAACGATTTTCACGAACACTTCGAAATTTTTCATACTGCCAGTTTGCACAAAATTGATAAATCAAATATCACAGACTCAATCAGAACTAATCATTTGAATGATGAAGAAAGAAATAGTGTTTTGAATTTATGCAAGAAATATTCTGACATATTTTATATAGAGGGTGAGCCATTAACTGCTACAACTCAGGTGAAACACGTTATTAAAACAAAAGATGATTTCCCGGTGTATACAAAATCTCATCGATACCCTTTTATCCATAAGCAGGAAGTCAATTCCCAAATTAACAAAATGTTGGAACAGAATATCATACGTCCTAGTAAGTCACCGTGGTCTTCTCCAATTCGGATTGTGCCGAAGAAGGCGGATGCTTCGGGTAAAAAGAAATGGAGGATAGTGATCGACTATAGGAAGTTGAATGAAAAGACCATAGACGACCGATATCCTATTCCAAACATCACAGATGTTCTCGATGAAATTGGCCGTTGCCAGTATTTCACCACCTTAGATTTAGCGTCTGAGTTTCACCAAATATTCAGCAGATATTTCAGCAGATATTGAAAAAACAGGTTTCAATGTAGAAGGAGGCCACTATGAATTCTTGCGAATGCCGTTTGGTTTGAAAAATTCTCCCTCTACGTTCCAACGTTGTTTAGACAATATACTAAAGGAATACATTTTGCCTAATTCACCTTGACGATATTATCATTTACTCTAATACGTCCCTACAAGAACATATTGATAGCCTAAATAAAATCTTCGAGAAATTGAGGGAAGCAAATTTCAAAATTCAAATGGACAAATCCGAATTCCTGAAACGCGAAACAGCCTACCTTGGACACATCATCACAACAGAAGGTATCAAACCTAACCCCGACGAAATTTTGGCCATTCAAAAATTTCCAATTCCCCAAACGACTAAACAAATCAAAGGTTTCTTAGGACTCCTTGGCTATTACAGACGTTTCATCAAAGACTTTGCCAAACTGACTAAGCCTATGACCCTCTGTCTGAAAAAGAATGCCAAAATTGTACATGATTCCGACTTTATCAACTGTTTCGAACACTGCAAGACACCCTTCATAAACGAACCCATTTTGATATATCCCGACTCCGAAAAAGAGTTCATCCTAACAACCGATGCAAGCAACTTTGCCCTCGGTGCGATCCTTTCACAAAGACCTATCGGGTCTGACGAACCCGTAGCTTTCGCTTCGCGGACTTTGAATGCTCCAGAGCAAAACTACTCGACTATAGAAAAGGAATCATTATCTATAGTCTGGGCGACGAAATATTTCCGACCCTACCTATTCGGCCGCAAATTCAAAATTGTCACCGATCACATGTCCCTGAAGGAGCCGAATTCTCGTTTGGTAAGATGGAGACTCAGACTTGAAGAGTTTGACTACGAGATCATCTACAAACGTGGAAAATTAAATACTAACGCCGACGCCCTATCGCGAGTCGAAATTCATGCTAACGAAACAAATGACACCGTCGACAAAGAACTTCAAGAATACATTGACCTTTGTAGTAGAAATAGAGACCCGAATCGACGAGACGAAGAAATAGAATCAATTCTGGGCCAAGTTAACGAAACACCTGACATCCAAGACTTCGACAATATAAACACAGTCCACACAAGTAATGAAAATCCTGTCCTGACGATATCTATTTCAGAGCATCCCCTGAATAACTTCGACAACCAAGTTAAAATTACCACCGTGTTCCACTCACCAGCTTCATCTAAGACGAAACGAATCTTTCCTACGATAAAACGAATCATTGTCCAACTAGGTCTTGACAATCTTTATTAAAACATAAAAAATTCGTCAAAGACTATTTAGATCCAAAATTCAAACACGCCCTGTATTTTGAAGATGAATCAATTGTTCCCCAATTTTGTCAAATCGTTCAGGAAACTTTTGAAGCCTCTTCATACAAATTCATTCGTTGTACAAAAATCATAAGAGACGTTATTGGAGTAGAAGACCAAAAACAAACTGTGAAACAATACCACGAAGGTAAAACCAACCACCGCGGTATTGTAGAAACAGAAAAACGAATTAGAGAAAACTATTATTGGCCTAAGTTAGGAATCGATACCCGATTATACATCAATAACTGCGAAATATGTCACACCAATAAATACGACAGAAATCCACCCAAACAACAATTTTCAATTACATCAACAGCCAGTCGACCTTTCGAACTTATTTACATTGATATTTACCAAATCCGTAATCAAAAATTTTTAACCGTAGTAGATGCATTTTCGAAATACGCTCAAGCGTACCCACTCTCTCACAAAAGTGGAATCGAAATAGCGAATAAACTAATTACATCCTTCGGACATCATGGTATTCCAAAATCTATAATTGCAGATAGCGGTTAAGCATTTAAAAACGAAACACTTCAAAAGCTAACAAGTCTTCATAAAATTGAAGTACACTTCGGAACCCCTGATCATCACGAATCTAATTCCATAATAGAACGTTTCCATTCAACTATCGCAGAACATGTAAGACTACTTCAAAGCTCCTCAAGCAATGAACAAGACGTTAAAAAATTGATGACATATGCCATTTTAGGATATAATCATTCAATTTATTCAGTCACGAAGATGAAACCAATTGATGTTATCACTGGTCATATTTCCAATTCAGATCCATTCAATATCGATTTAGAATATCGCATTCAGAGTGCATATGTTTCCAATCATAAAGAAAAAACGAAAGAAATGTACAAAGCCCTGAACCAAAGATTGATCGAACAAAAGGAGAAAAATATTGGCAAAAGAAACGAAAATCGCGAAAAACCCATTACATACCATCCAGGTGATACCGCCTATAAAGAAACTAGCCCTCGCAACAGAAGTATTCCTAGGTTCAAAATAGTTAGAATAACCTCAGACGAACATAACAAAATTAAAACTTCTGACAACAAAAGGGTACACAAATCAAATGTAAAACGTCCATTGTTTCAGATCCGTCCTGTCGACGACCCTGAACCAGGAAGTTCAAATAGTCCCCCTGAATGAAAATCCCGGCATATTACCTTTCAAGTTAGGAACCACTAGAGTTAGAGAAAAATACCATACCTTCATCCACTACTTTGACTTGAAACCAATACATGACGAATTACAGACTATTTCCAATCAATATACACAACTCATCGATGCCGTCAACAATGGACTATCAAATCCTTACTTCGTCGAATTATCAGCAATAAATGAATCAATAAATATTCAGCTACAATTATCCATTGAAAAATATAATTCAATTACTCCCGGAAGACGTTTGAGGAGAGGTTTGATAAACGGTCTGGGAACCGTACTCAAGAGCTTAACTGGAAATTTAGATTCTACAGATGCAGAAAAATACGAAAACGCTATTTCCGAGCTACAAGAAAATCAAGCTAACGTCATCACAAAAATAAACGATCAAATTTCACTATCCAAATATATCATAGAAACATTCAATGAAACAATTAGTTCATTAAAACGAAATGAAAAAGCAATGACAGACCGGATTAATAAGATATCTTCAAAGTTGTCAACATTTGTATATAACTTCAGTCACTATTTAGAAACAAAAGAAGCCTTCGAACAACTTAGTTCAACGTTACACATAATCTCACAGATACTGTCAGATGTAGAAAATGCCATCACGTTCTCAAAATTGAATATAGCTCATCCAAGTATTATCAATATTGATGAATTGGAAGTATTAGTCAAAACTTTGGTAAATCAATACATTTCTGGAAATTTAATATTTGGTACAGATTCTATCAACACCCATAAATATTATGATATACTAGAGATAGGCACCTATCAGAAAGGAAGCAAAATAGTAATTGTGATTAAGTTTCCTCTTGTATTTCCCGAATTGTATCCCACTATCATCTATATTCGATTCCAACTTCTGATCAAAATATCCTAATCCCACCTGCAGCTTACGTGACCATGAATGAAATATATTTTCAATATACCTCTATGCCATGTGTGAATCTCCATGAAACCTACTACTGCCAATCCAACGACTTACTTCTTGGAACCGCCAAATCGGATTGAATATTCCAAATATTGAACATTGGAACCACCCCTTCCGGATGTACACGAATTCCAATCCAAATCGAAAAGGATATCATTGAGCAAGTCAACGAAGCCCACTGCATCGGAATATTCAAGAATTCAACCCGAATCCAAACAGTTTGTCAAACCACTGATATGACAACCCTAACAGGGACGTATCTGCTATCACTACCCCCAGGATGTCTATTCAGAACTCCAACAGATACCTACTTGAACGAGGCAACCGAAGTGCAACAACAACCCTTGCTACTGCCGGATTTAACCCTGCCAAAAAATGCGGAAACCGGCGAGTCAATGCAACCCCTGAAACTTCAAGACATCCCTCTCGACAAACCAAATGGACTTCACGAAGAAGCAAAAAGGATCACACCCCTGGAGGCGACCAAGCACACAACAACGGTTCATGCCTGGACAATCCCTCTGTATTTAATCATTACAGTACTTGTCTGTATATTTGTTATAGTCAAATACAAACACTTATTATGGGCACGAAGAAGAAGACCATCAGGCCATCTACGAGATAGTCAACCCGGATCATCAGACAAACCAATCCCTTTGGAAAGAAAAACCATCTTTCCTGATGAAAAATAGTTTTCCATCTTCGAGGGGAGGAATTATGTTGTTATCAAATGCAACCTTGCTGTTCTACACGGAGATAACGCTGGGAGATGCGAGGAAGTTTTAGTCTGATTGTAACATTCTTATTGTAAGGTTGGAAAACCACATTATTATTCTTATTTGTTCAATAAATAATCTTTTTAAAACGATCTTTGAGTATCGAGAAATATAATTCGCGACATCATGCTTAGGAATGAAAGGAATCCGGATAGATCGGATGAAATAGTTTTGCAAATCATTCGTGGCGTCAGTTTCTGAGCAAGAGAGAGAGCAACTTTCAGTACATCACTGCTATCTGAAATCACAAATATTGCATATTCATATGAATGAAGGTTCTCATCATTATATGACACTGGATTGAATGATGAGGGAGAAAAATAGTTTGTATTGAAGGGGTGAATTATGAACTTGACAAAAAGTATTACTCTCACCAGGAACAGGTACGTCAGGATTAAAATGATGATGGAATACTTGTTATTTTGTAATCAGTATCTGATGAAATCATCTAGTGAGTAATATATTTCTGGAGCCATGTCATCGAAGGTACACTTGTTGTTTCTCTAGCTAGCTAGCTCAATCCCTTGAGTGCAACCCTTCCTTTAGCAATGGTAAATCTCTGGATTCCCTAAATCCCTAGTTTTTCCGTCACGATGTTCAAATTTCGGACGATCCCATATGCGAATATCATTCTTCATATTTTTTCAACCTATAGCTATGCAGTTCCTCTAGCCTGAGATATCAACATACCGATATGAAGCAATGCAATATTCTGGTGCAGTGAAAAAATCCATGGGGTCTTTCCCCTTGGTGTTCATATTTTCAGAAGCTTCTAGGGCTTTTCCATGTTTCGAATTCACAGAGGAGCACGTCTATGCCACTCATTCACTGATCTCTACTTCATGGAACATGAGCTACGATGGTTTTGTGAAGATTCACTTATATTGAATTCTGTGGAATCATAAGAAATATTGGTGTTCTTTCCCCACTGTGAAATCTTCAATATCTCAATGAAATAACTCATCAATTTCTCCAAAAATTTCATTGACCTTGGGATTCTTCACCAAAAGTCGTTGAATGTTCATTCACGTAGTTCTCTACACTCGATTTTTCTGCACTTAGTTTTTGAAACCAGTTTTTTAATAGACACAGGACGTGTGCCACGGTTTGTTCCTATTCCCGAGACTAATAGGACGTTTTTGTTTTGATATGCTCATCACCGACCCTGGATTAGTCAATCGTCTTATCAGTCGATCTGATTTGTAATTCCAGAAATGATCGATCTGCTCTCCAGTTCTCAATCACCATGGTGTATTTCGAGGCCTATGTGGGATCTTGTTCGGCGAGTTCATCTTCCTTCATTTGGTCTTTTAGTAACTGGTGCTCAAGTGGGTTTCAGAATTGAGAACTTGACTTCTATTTCTTTTCGCGATCTCGAATCTCTCACGATTCAGATCACTGATTGGTTGGTTGATAGACGAGTCTTTGTACAATCATTACATTTAAATCAGATTTGATCGACTCATATCATTGATCTTCTGCACACAATTCTATTCACTCATGTAATTGCGCCTATGCACGATATTCAACACTTTTCCATTCTGAATAATATGATCACCTCTTATTGATTCTGTTGAATCAAATCATCCACTCGAATCAGTGTTCATTTTTTTAATTACCTACTATACATCGTTCAAAGTAGATGGAACTTCAGTTTTTCGTAATGAACCGTTTATCTACGACTTTTCTATGTTGATAACTAATCTGGAGAGATTTTTGTTTTATAATTTCTGTTTCAGGAAATGAATTCCTTCTGATGTTGTCCCATTATATATTGTTATATATTGTATCGTTTCATGAATTTTCAATTATGAATGATACAATCTGCTGAAATATTAAAATTCTCGGAGTTGACGGAATGTGTTTATGAAGGGGAAAATTTCCCGGACTGAATTCAGCCAATAAAAACTACAATTTATAGAAGTTATGATTAATTCTATATGAATATTGGAATGTGTTCTGAGTAATTGGAAGGCAACGGAAGCTATGGATGAGGTATATTACAAAGGGGGTTATTATAGAAAACATTCACGTGTTGTTGTGATTGATCTTGTGATTGACTCATATTATGATCTTGTATACTGCATTGAGAAGAAAAATATTTGTCATGTGATTTCCTACGTTGATATTCATGTATAAAGTAGAATGTTTCATTTCCCCGGGAGAGTTGTGGTGAGAGAAGTCTTTTGCAACTAACTCTAATTTTGAGAAATGATAACTGTACAGGTTTATCCATCGAAGAGAAACCCTATATTTGTTATGATCATATGATATATTGGGTGATCATTGAGGAACAAAAATCTATGTGTGGAAGTTGACTAACGTGACGACGTGTGGTAATCTCTGACCCTTCTCTGTTTTTCCATACTTTTTTTTTCAGATCAGTTACCTATACGTCTGAAATGCGCATCAGAAGTATTTTGGATTCTCATGTTGATACAATTCTTATTCGGCTATACCGAAAGTGTGTATGAACTTTGTATTTATTCATTGCATTTTGAGATTTCTTATATCATTTTGAGATGATCTTCATAAGCCCTCCCTATTCATGAGTCGAGTCCTTATTGCTAATGTGAATATTGCTCGTTACATTCTCTATGAATTCAAAATGCATTGTCAATCCTCGATGTCACTTCTGGGCTAGCAATGGACTTCCCTCGATATCCAAAATAGTTTTTTTCCATATGTGGACGACAAGAAAGGGAAACCTATGATGTTCGAGGAACATCGTGTCAGCCAGCGATGGAATTTCGAGAAAGAACGAAGCGTTGGAATTTTTCTTGAAAGTTTGGAAGTTGTGAGCATCAGGAAAGACTTCACTAGGCGAAGAATTCCACAACTTCACCGTTCTATTGATGAACGATGATTGGTATAGCGATGTTCGACAGGTCTCGAGCCTGACAGTGTAGGGGTGACCTGCCTGAGCTCATCTGGTTTGTCTACTAGGAATCGCACGTGGTGGCATAATAGATGATATTTCCGTTGAGCACTGACCGTGAAAGTATCTATGAAAAAGGCAGAGATCGCCGACCATCTACGATGATCTAGAGAGGTCAATGATTTGGTGAGTGTTGTATCATCGACAAGGCTAATAGCTCTCTTCTGAATTGAGTCTGAGAGCTCTAGCGTATGTTTGTTGAACAGTACTCCAGGACAGGTCGAATTTGTGCTTTGTAGATCATAAGCAGTTGCTGGGATGTGAAGTATCTCTTCGCACGGAAAAGAAAACCAAGTTTTTGTGAAGCAGTTTCCGCAATGGACTTCACATGATCGTCCCATGAGAGAGCACTGTTGGTGGTGACACCCAGCATGGATATTGACGACCTCATAGGAACAGTGGTACCCGACATCATCAAATTGGGCATTGTGTGATCAGCATTATTGGTGAATATACAAGCTTGAGTTTTAGTTGCATCATAACTTGAGAACCATCAAACATAGGTAAGAGGACATATACATATATCAATACGAGATTGAATTCTCCTTCATTGAGGTGCAGATTATAGTATTCCACAAAAGGAATTATTGGTAATTGAATTCGGAATTCAAACATTCATAACCTCATTTTTCAAATCATGAATTTAAAAAAAAATCTTTATTATCATTCACTTCCTCAAATGAATTTCACATGTTGAAAAATAGCAGAGTTATTGATTCTGAAACAGAAAGGAGCGAACTGACAAAAAAAGTTTGCACACTATATTATAAGGTATAGCAAAAGATATAGAGATCGTCTTACTTGAGTGAGATATCTGGAATTTGATGGGGAAAATAGCTCTCCATTTCGAATGGCAAAGTAACTTTTCTCAAACTCCATTGAGGAGGAATGAATCTATTATAGTTGTGAACAAAATTCAGATTTTTATCAACATCAAAACTCAGGATACTCTCGATTGAATCTAGAATTCTTATAATATCATGTATTTTCATGATCAGCAGGAACATGTGCGATGTAGTATGAGATGGATGCTCGAATGGAACTGGACAACAATCATTCTATATGGTACAGCATTATTGAGCTGCCTTAAATGTGTATTGTCACTATTCGAATTACAAATTTCTCCGCCATTCTGGAAGAATGATCAGAAACAGTAGGAGATCTCATGAAACCAATTTCAGGCCGAAATGAAACTAGTGGCGAACGCATCGGAAATGATACGAAAATACCAAATATTATAGATATTCACACGATCATGATTAGTTATCAATTATTGAACATTTTTATGATATCTAAATACGAATTCGAATGTTCACATCCGAATGAATGACAGTTGTGACACAAAACCCACGGAAATCAAATTCTTATAAGATGGGGACACAGTGTCGTCATATTTTCACTCCCCGCTACCCGCGTACCCCTCGCCATAATGTCCCCATATGAGATAACCTTGTATATGTATATGGACCTCGACCTTTTCCGACGTCAGGGATATGTGGAAACATTTGGAAATAATGGTTCTTCTATTACGTCTAGAAAGAAATTATAAAAGTTCTGCATAAGTGGTTTCATGTTCAGATACGTATTCCAGACTATATACCATATTCGCAACTAATTTCGATTCACGGTACATAGACATCTGAAGACAAGCACCATTTTCGACAAATTTGTGGAAGAAATTCCAAAAGTTTCACAAGCTATGGATATATATATATATATATATATATATATATGGATACCTACGGCGAAACGCATTCTTGGCACACATCTCGCAATTTTGATAATCACTTGAGTTGCATTCCAACTCATTTCTACTGCGTTTACCAAATTCGAACCTCTTGTTTTGCCATTTATCAGCCCACGCGCAACTTATGGTCTTTGTGAGTAATTTCTCAGTGGTGTAGATATGAATGTCTTCCTAGTACGTACCTCATTCAACGTAAACTATCACTCAATGAATATATTGAAATTATTTTCCTTCATTTATTTCTTGACGTCGCTTAAAGAATCAACAAACATTTTTTGTGTTCTAGTCCTCGCAGAGAGTTGCAACTTGAGATTCACCTTCATCCAACATTGTCACCTGAACATGCAAAGTTCGAAAAATTTTGGAATTGATTTTGATCAATGACTGGCCTACACTCCCATCGATAGGCAGCGGCAGTTCCATATCAGTAGTGAGCAAAACTATGCTCTCTCTCTGTGGACACTTCAGAAAATCCTACTTCTCATGTATCCATCTGCCTGATATATGGGCGCCTACACAAAACTGACCAACGTCCTCGGGCACGGATTCCATCCCAAAAATACCGACGATCAGATCTCACTACTCACCAACACACATGTCCGTTCTGCCTCAGGTAGTAGTCCCTGCTCCTTGTCATTATGTAATTACACGAAATTACTCCCGTACCAGAATCCGAACGCATCGTCTAAATTATTCTGATATTTTTGGTTTCCGTTTAGCATAACTGTCCTTCCTGAATATAATCAAAAATAATAAATTCAGTCGATTTCGATAAGGAAGGATTGATGGGTGAATACTTTCTGGCAATTTATATTAAAGCATAGTAACTGTGCTGTTATTATGTTATCAATTCTATACGTTCATGATCAACTCATAACAGTGGTTATTGAAGCTCATCTACGCTGATATCATGAATATTAAATTCAATGGGATTCAATATAACATGTTTTTCACGAATTATGTCTGTCAGTCGTTATAACAACTGATATTGAAAATGATTTTGGGATGGCACCTAGGCCTAATGGTCTGGATCATCAGAATAACAATTGATGCTTCTTACAATCATCAAACATCGAATCAGAATATTGTGAGCGATATTTTTCCACAATTGCACTCCGTTGGTTGAAACTATGATGTGAATATAGTCTGCTGTCCCAACTCATCCCTATACCGCCACTAGAAAACATTGTAAGCTTCGCCTATTTGATTATGTTCAGTTCTCATACCTCAATAAGGCTCCCCACGTTCGAAACAAGAAGGCGTTACCGCTAGTAAACTCGATGGTTATCTTGGAAATTCAACACGAATGCAAAATATGAACCATTAGCTATCCATTACTTACAGATATCCGCCATTATCATCTCTACTCAAGTAAGGTTGTTTGAAGGGTCTACATGTTTTGGAAAGGAACAATTGAAGAGTTGGTTCACCATCCTATATCCACCTAGTTAGGAACCAAGGCACAAAAGTTCGAACTTGAGAGGGGTTAGGAAGGCATACACCCACAAACATCCACATCTAAGCTGGGAATCAAACTCAGGTCGCGATTGAGTTGATTCATGAACAAGACGCCTCAACACTCACAACCACCGTGACAGACATATGGATTCCGAATCAAAATAAAAGTCGGATGAAAAACAGTGTTCGACCCATGAGCAGATCATTTTATGGATACTTCAGAGGAAACTTAGATATTTGAACTGTTCAGCAGGAATGAAGACAATTTTAGTAGGAGACTTGTGGAACTGATGGGGAATCAATATCATATCTGGCAATTCATTCGGTTTCGTGGCGTATCTAGTTTTGTGATTTTTTTTCCATTCCATTTTGTGTTCTCTTCATACTATCAATTGATAGATCAACGGATGCGGCGAACATCTGACTAAACCAACAACTCAACAAATTCAAGATCAGTCACATGCTCTATCATATGCAGTGGTTCGTGCCCCTGTGGAATACAAGATTGGAATATAGATTGGCTTGGAAAAAAGTCCGAGAGATACAATCGGAGTCCATAACACAGTATGAAAGTTGCAGTTTTTACTCAGTGAGAATCTGAAATGGATTGAATCTCCTGCATTTCAAGTGCGAACCAGGGATGATGGCAGTGCACATGTTGAAAGCGCAGTGATTCGCAAAAACGGTTCTTCAGGCTCTGAAGGAGTGGAAGTCATAAAATTCAGAACGATGGTATTGGATATAATACGTTATCATTTCCAAATCAGATCCTACTCTTCTGTTCTTCGCAGGATTTATTTGGTTGGTGATACAAGTACGGGTATAATAGCATAACGAAAGAGGCAGACCGATACAGTACAGACGTCAAATTTCCAGACCAAGTTCACGAAATATCTCCTGAGGCTGCTGCAGTTTTGCCTTGGTCACTGGAATTGATGATATTATCAAAATTCATTTGATCATATCATCACAATAAGCTAATGATACCTGATGGATTGATATCTTCATTTGGCACGGGCAAGCTTTTATCCTTGAGAGTTCCCTGAGGGCTCGGGCTCCTGAGCGTTGCTTATATTTGCTCATCGATAGATACACGACTCGTTCTTTCATCTAAGCCTTTCTGCTGTAGTTGTCCAAGACATTTTCTTAGTTCGACTTCGATATCCATGTTAAAAATGAAACGAACAGTTGGAAACAATAGCAAAATGAGAAACATTGCCCAGGGCACGTCGAAAAATTGTTAGAAGAATATTGATATTGAATTTCCTAGAATAAATCACAGAGTATGAAATTCGATAACTTGGTGAACGAAAAATATCAACTCGAGATTGAATGATACAGTTTCTGATATCTCCATGTTGTTATTATTAGTATTTCTAGTTTTCAATGAACAGCAGGATTGATTGGAAGAATTTTTGCTACGTTGCAATGAGCTGAAGATCGACGTGGTTGAGAAAACGATAGTAGTGGATGTTATCCTTGTGATACGTGGAATGATTTCATTGGGATCGATTAGCGTAGAGACCAAGTTCTTGTGTGGAAGTTATGAATTTCATTGACGTCTTCATCTGAACGACACAGAAACGACTCCGTAATTAAGGACAGAGGCTGTGATCAATCAAAACTGGATTCGAAGAGATACATCCACATCCTCTGAATTGTGGGAAGGTGATCTAATTTGTTTATCTCAATCTCACTGTTTTTTCAATCGATACATTTCAAATTCATTCAAGAATGTTATTCATACAGTGTATTCTCTGCATGAAGGCAGTGTTCCATAACCAATCCAATTTTCTGAAATGACACATTTTCAATCATGTGAAGTATGGGTAAATGACAGTCCAATTAGATTTTATCACTCAACGTATTTCCATTTATAGAACCTAATCTGACGGTGCTAAAAAAACTGCCCCATATAATAAAACTATAATCCCTATTTACCATATTGCGGAGCACAGGATTTTTATTAGAAATGCAATTTCAATATGGCTGCTAAGCAGTGGTTTCGAACAGTGCACGCGATTCACATTGCATGACCGCTCTCTTATCGATACTTATCGAAAGTGGATGTATGTGGGACATTCGATAAAGTATTTGGTAAAGTACTGGTTGTAATCTCATATCAGTGATATATCTCAAATGGGTGCATGTTATGGTTGTCAGTTACTATTTGGTTCAATTTGACCGCAAACCGATTACGTTGTTTCCAGTTTTGAAAGGAATGCGATGGAATAAACAAGTGCAGATTTGATTGCCAGACACTTTGAAGTCTGTTTATTTTTCGACTATAATCAGAAACTGCGGATACCACACAATATTCAGTTTAGCAGAAAGTAGCTCATTCAACTTCCAATTCATTATGGCAACAGGAAAGAGAAATGCACACGAATTGAAGTATGTTGAAATCAACATTCGCAGTGATTGATGAATGTGATGATAATCAAACTGGAAATTTCATCATCACATAATATGGTCCTCATCATACTGGGTGGCCCAATAAAAACGAGACAAGGCCGATTTGACATTTTATCATTCTCAGAAGAAAAACGCTCGGAATGGTCGATTTTCATTTCAAGGGGGAAATATCTTGAAATATTTTGAATATATATTTTGTTCTCAACTCTTTCACTTCAAACCTCTCGGAGGGGTGAGCTCCAACTCTTGTCCTGGGATGAGGGGTCAAGTGATACATTATTTTGAAGGTAATCGAAATAGCTTACCAACGCTTCCTTGTTTTCGAAATTCAATGCAGTAGTTCTCGAGAAAACACGTTTATGAAGGTAATCGGCAGGTGATGGAAAGTAACGCTTTCTTTCCTTCCATCACTATTTCTCATTTTGTAGTTAGAACGATGGCCATCTAAGAAGTGCCTCATGTGTTTCTTTTTCTGATCCTGTCCTATGCAACATTTCATAAGGAATCATCTATTTTAATGTCAGTTCCTTGATCTCCTAGTGAAATGCATACCTTGTTTCGTTCAGCGTATCCCTGTATCTCTATAATGATTCCCGATCCTCATCAATTCGAAAATGAATGGATCCACTCCTTCCTGAAGATTGCCGAAATAGAAAAAAAAAAATGCAATTCATGATATCGACATAAGTATCTTCCATTGAACCATCTAATGGGTCTCTGCTTGAGTCTTGTCGTTCCTGACTACTGTTGCACGGGTTACGAGGTAGCTGTTGATAATGAGTGATACTTTGAAAATATTCCGAATTCGCGTAGGCCTAGTTCGTGAAATTTCAATGAATAAGAATGGACAAGTTGGTGAAACTTGAAATAATAATGCACATGATTGATATTCATGGTCGTAGGAAAAATAGTATACATTCCGTACTAGTTACCTACATTTCCCCACTTGATATGTCAATTTTCATACGAGTAACGTAATGAAGTAGGTACTAGTTTAAAGAGTTCAGTTCGATTAGTCAATGATACATCGAATTGTGTTTGTGGTTGTGGTTTTTATAATGTCGAATTCATGTACATAGGGTGTTGTGAGAATGAGCAACTATCTGTCAAATGAATACACTTTTTTTCATTCTATTTTTGTATTTTGCATCGTATTTTCAGTATATTTCATGTGCACCTACTGGTGATTCTTGAGTCTCCATCTGGAACCTTGCAATATCATCAACTAATATCGAAAACGGATTGATAACAATATTATTCTCTGTGGATATTTCAATGTGAACTCTTATATTGGGTCTCAAGAACAAACTACGCCTATTGCGTTATTGGATGAATTCAATTGATACACTTCTTGACATTGATATGATATTTTTCGAAAAGGAATATCTCAGTGATATGATGATAGAGCCTTGGGTTTGGGCTTACCTTAAGGCGCGTCTCCAAGGTGGCGGATAGGAGAACGGCCAGGGCCTCACGACCTTGGTTAGTGGTAACCATACGTAGGGTGTGGAGGCCTAAAACTTCCTAAATCCTTTGTCAAGAGTTACCATCGTGACTGCAACGACCCACAGGACGCCATGGTGTCCTTTACCGCCCGGGCCGCGTGGTAGGGTCACTTTAAAAACCATCCCTAATCCTGAGGTATTGTGCGCGCTGAAGGGATGAATGGTCGAGGGGAACTCGACCACCAGTGACAAAACTCTGGGAAACAGGCGCACCCAGTTTTATACAGCCTTCCAAACGTGCAGAGGGCACCGCGTGTGGTGACCTTCATGTCCCCCTCACTCGTGGGAACAATATGTACCAGCAAAATAATAAATAATCTCGTCGACAAGTCGGTCAAATCTCGTGCCTTCCGAATCTCCACTCCGGGAGGGATCCAATGTGGAGACCTCCCATACCCTAGCACAGGAGGACGTCACATCGATGACATCCGCTCCTGACACCCAGGTGGGAGCCATACAGGCGACCACTCCTCCTCTATCAACCCTGGAGGGTGCCACAAAGGCGACCTCCAGTTCCCTAACCCTGACGGGCGCACTGGCGCCTGTTACTTCCTCATCCGACCCCTCGTCAAAACCTGACACACCCGAACACCTCTCGCGAGACTCGGATGTGTCTGATCTGGCCTCGGACTTGTCCAAGGTCGAAGTGAAAAGGCCCAGTGGGGCTGAAAGGAAGAGGAGGAAGAGAGAAAGGGAAAAGAGGAAGAATGCTGCCCCTTTGGTGCCTCAAAAAACTTCTTCGGAATCCTCAGGCGCAAAAACAAATGCCAGAGGACGACAGTAGTAGAGCAAGCGGGGTTTTGGATCGTAGGTACCCCCTACTTTCCGCTAGGTGTCGCTACAAATTGAAGTCCATCCAGTTCTCGAGCTCTCGTTGGTAATAGGGGGGTCCCGCAGGTGTGACGTCACTTCTTGCAGAAGAAGAAATCTTGAGAAATATCGTCAATGACCAGAAGGGGGAGGGGGAGGAAGAGGAGTCACTGAAGCCCTACTCTGTATAATGAAAGAGTAAGAAATTGAAATAGAAAAAAAAAAAGAAAGTGATTCGTCCATCTTGGGGATTTGAACACGGGACGGCTGGTTCGTGAAGCAAACACTATACGAATTGAGCCACAATCGTTGTTGTGAGATTGGTTGTTGTTGTTGTTGAATGTTTGCATCGGACTCGTTTCGTAACCCCTAAATCAAAAAAAAAAAAAATTCACCTGCCACGTCTATGATGATGATGATGGACGTTGGTGTGTTATTCCGATCCCGGCGGCGGCGGCCCCTGAAATCAGAATCAAAGAGTCTGACTAGCCGAGCCGAGCCTCGACAATATTTCATTTGAGGAATGATGGAGAGAGAGAGAGAGAGAGAGAAACTTGTAAAGAAAAATTCAGTGTGTAGACTTTTTTTTATTCATTATTAAAATATGCACATTTCACGATATATAATTGATAATTCAAATGTGAACAAAACATTGGAATTCTTGATGTGAAAGTTTCACAAAGAGGTCTTTGAATTGCTCCAGATCGAACTGATAATTTCCAATCTTTATCAATGTTGCGTTGTTTTCCAACAACAAATTCTCCAAGCCATATCTCCCACAATACATTTGTTGGTTTTCCATCGGTGTTATGGGGTAGTAATTCTGCTGGTCATGTCCAAATATATAACCAACAACGTTAGCATTCTGTTTGATTGCGGCTCCGGTTTTGATATTTTCATCAGAATGGAAAGCTGGATATTGTCCCAGTGTAATAGCATCAGTATCATTACCTATTTCATAAAGGTAAAACAATCCTTCTTCTTCGACTGGAAACGTATAATTTTCGACTTGAATTTGAGGAGTGATGGTAGTAGTAGTAGTAGTATTAGTAGTGGGTGGTTCAACATGACTGTTGAGTATGAGAATTGTAGAAATAATTAGATACATTCTGCTTGCTTGTTGGATAACAACTGAAGAGAAGAAATGTTGACGTGTACGTGTACGTGTATAGTTTTTTCTTCTATTCTGCGCATGTGCAGAACAAATAATGAAAAACACGTCTTATTTTCTGAGTTCATTCCAATAATATAAGAAATATACATTTTCTAAAGTACATGACAAATCATTAAACAAATGTCTATTGCAATGAAATGATTTCATGAATTCTCTAAAATCTTTCAACTTCGGACATCCATTTTCCGTCAGGTCGTATACATTGTTATTGTTGTTGTTGATCAGTAATTTTTCCAACCATCTCTTCTTCTCCAATCCTTTGACATACACATCAGAATCACCAATATTGGTTTTGATGAAATCTAACAATTGTTCGACTCCGATAGACGCCACACAATCATGATCGTTGCTGTTCCATTCTAATCCATGTACGTGATTGGTGGTCCACATCATGTGATTTTGGATAGTTGTATTGAAGTTGCAAACATCAAATGGCATCCTTATGAAGGCATGTGTATGATGTCCATTCTCCATGTTGAGAATTGATATTTCCTTACACATGAAATCACCATTTTTATATTGAAATCCTTGTGTATCTATTATATACATTTCGACTATGAAACGAAAGGATTTGGTGGTGGTGTTGATGCGTCTACACACAATACACGACTGACTGACTACACACACACACAGACACATATCAGTTTGTATGTATACGAGGTTGTCTCATGA
This sequence comes from Gastrophysa polygoni, assembly GCA_963576655.1. Lineage (NCBI taxonomy): Eukaryota > Metazoa > Arthropoda > Insecta > Coleoptera > Chrysomelidae > Gastrophysa > Gastrophysa polygoni. The sequence goes on from OY755082.1 coordinate 18,775,992, forward strand.
CGTCAACTTAGGAGGAGGAGGAGGAGGAGGAGGGGATTGGTATCTCAAGCGATATTTTTTTCATCTATCCAACTATTATGCTTATCACTGAATCCTAACCAATTGACGAATACCTTGTTTTTTGATTTCTTTAAAATTTTCACCAGGTAAACATCATTGAATTTTGTACGTTGTAATTGTTCGGTGTAGAAAGATCCAAGTATGTTTTTATCATTCATATCTTTCAGAAGATATGTGGTTGGATTAGTGAGTTGTACTTCTCTAATTATAAAGATCTCCGTTGACCAATTGGGCATGTATTTCTTGTCGAAAATTCCTCGAAGTTTGGATATTCGCACTTTATCGCCAACTTTGAATTTATTATTCAAATCAGCTTGTTTGATTCTGTTATATGCTGTTTGTAATAGAAGTTGTTCATTTTCATTTGAAACATCAACCGGTTTCATGCCAATTGTTCGGTGTTTTGTGTTGTTGTATTTTTCTACAATATGTGGTAGAATGTTGATCCATTTATAGTGACCTTGGAAATCGAATTCTTTCCACATGATATTCTTCAATGTTCTATTCACTCTCTCGACAATAGAAGCTTTCTTCTCACTGTATACTGGATAATGATTGATGTTATATTTTCTCGTCAATTTCTTGAAATTCTCGTTGAAGAACTCCTTTCCCATGTCCGTGGCCAAATTGAGTGGTTTCTGTTGCTTGAAAATTGTCTCCATGGCTCTAGTTGTTTCCAGGCCAGTTTTGTTTTTCAGTGGTAAAGCCCAAACGAATTTCGAGAAACAATTTATCACTACCAGTATATATTTGTATCCAGAATTTTCATCAGCATAAGGTATCATCTCCACTAGATCTGCTTGGAATAGATCATTTAGAGATTTTATAATTACATGACGTCTCTTGAAGTTTATTCGAGCTGGTTTGTGGATCTCTTCGACCACTTGTCGTTTTGCATCTGTAGCGAATTTGTTTTTGTTATTATTGATTTTCATTTTTTCTCAATAATCCGAGCTTCCATCAATTCCTCGATGATGGAGTTTATTTCATTAGTCACTGATGTATTGCCAGCTTGTTGTGAAGCTACAAGTAAACGTAACCGATCCACAAGTTCGTTTGGATCATCCCAATGCACGTAATCTATTTTATTGTGAGTCACTTGCATCAGTACTCCACCTTCCTTCTTAGATTGTTTATTCATAGATGATAATATTTGTCTATACTTCTGCATCTTGCTTCCAACAATTTGTTTATTGGCTTTATAATAACGACGATTGACATTTGTCATTAGGACGATTTTCTTGTAATTGTGTTCGTCTTCCACCGAGAAATCTTTAGGAACTTTCATGAACAACAGTTCATACAATCCCTTGGTACCTTTGAAACGTTTCCCTTTAACGATAATATCTGGTCCATCTACGTCGATTTGACTGTCACCGACCATTAATTTTTCAGTGTCAGTTAATCGAACACCATATTTATGATCTAATTCTTTGTTTTTACTATCATCGTACATATAATGGATGTATTTTCTGGGTAAAGTATCATATTGTTCCAGATAATCTCTGAACGATTTTTTAGCAATGTTTTCCAAACGATTCGACTTGTTAACACTGCCATCAGATATATCGTTGTATTCTTCTAGAATTGTTTTTTTCAATCGACTGGGTTCTTCATCATCATCATAAAATGATGGAGGAATTGATTTCGATAATCTTTGTACCACATTATGAGGTATCTTAGGTGTATCGTAATAAAATACGTCATCATCATCATCATCATCATCATCATCATCATTATCATCATTGTAGTGAGGAAGATGAGGAGGAGAAGAAGGACGATAAGAAGGAGAAACCATCATAGTACTACTCTCCATCGGTGTAACTTTTTTTTCCTTTTTCCCAACAAAAAGTTTGTTAGCCATCATAACATTTGCTGAACTGTTGTTGTTGTTGTTGTTGTTACCACTGTCATCGTCGTCGTCGTCGTCGTCGTCGTTGTGAATTTGGTTCGGTTTTATCGACCTTTTCTTCAATTTGTCTTCGATATTTTTCAAATGCTTCGTGATGGGTTGAAACAAACTCTCCTGTGCAATTTCACCATGCTTCAAAAAGTTCAATTCATTCCTTATATTTCTTCGTTTGACAATGAGTCTTCTTTTAATATCAGTATTTCTTTCTCCTCTCATCTCAACACACCGTACTGAACTGTTTCGAAATAGTGAAATAGAACAGCTTATAACAGACCTGTTCGAACAGCTTGAACGATCTGTTCGAACAGTTCAACGATCTGTTCAAACAGGTCGTCAGATCGACTGAATTATAATTAAAGGACCTGAAGACATCTGTCCATCAGTTCAACAGACCTGTTTATCAACTCCAGACACAAAAAAATACTTGTTTCACAATCACTAACAACGTTTTAAAATAACCACATTATTTCATCTATTACAAAAGACTTTATGCAAACATATGTCACAATCGATTTTTTTTTGATTTATGAGGTCCATCAATAACGTCATAGTTGTCGTCGTTGTCGTCGTCATCCTTGAATTCGAAATGTCCCCAACAAGGTTTCCTCAGATCCATTATGATTAGTCTTATAGAATCATCACTAGCGTTTCTTCTTTTTCTTTCTATTGGACTATTTGTCATTTTAGATATAAGCTGACCCATTTTGAAGAGAAATGGTTAATTTTGTTGTGTGGTGAGCGTTCTGCTCAGCTCAAATATATATGAAATGGTCCAACCCCCTCCTATATCGACCACCCTCATTCATTGCGCAATCCTTGAAAATTGATAGGAATCCATAGGGGGAGTGCTGCCAACACATACCGCAAATATGTTTGAAATCATCGAATGACATGTCCGTTCCGACGTGTTCATTATATACATGTTTCAAATTCAGATCGTCCTGTTTGAATAAGATCAAACTGTTCGCGTTGTCTCGGATAGGGTGTTTCTGTATTTTGGCGTACGTTTGACATAAATAGAAGGAATCAACATTATAATGTCTTCCCATACTGAAATATTCACGAATCACATCTTGATTAGCACATGCCACATCATCGAATATCATTATGGAGTTGGGTTTGGCTTGAGAAGGATGTAAAATATCTTCAGAGGCACTAAATGCATAATACTCGAGTCCTTGTATGGGTTTCAATAGTTTGGCCAAATAAACGTATTTTGGTTGTTCCAAAGAATGGGAGTAAACATAAATATTTTCGAATTTCAATCCGTTCTCATGTTCTATGAGACTGATCAACACGTTTGTTTTTCCACAGTTGGAAGGTCCGACGATAATACAACGTATCGTTGCTGGCAATAAAACACCATGTTTGTTGATGTGTTTATGTTCTTCAAAATCATTATTTTCGACAGTCAAAGAGACGGTTGGATGTTTGACTACTTTCATGATTCTGAAACGACTGAAATATATAATGGAAAGTAGAAGATATTTATGAGTATTACTTAATACGTTGTTTTTCAATCAACATGTATCTCTACAGCGGTCGAGGTTTATTGAATAATGCTATAAATAATTTACCATTCGAAATACATATACCAGGCTATCGTTTTTGTGGTATGTATGTTCTGAGGAAAGCTCAGTGGTGATGTGTTTTTTTTTTGTAGGACCAGGCACACGCCTGAAAGAAAGATTACAGAGAGGTGATGTAGGAATCAATGATTTGGATGAGGCGTGTAAAGAGCACGATATATTCTACAGAGACAACAAAGATACCTCATCACGACATCGAGCTGATAAGGTACTATCCAACAAGGCATTTAAAAGAGCATTTTCAAATGATGCTTCAGTCAGTGAGAAACTGGCCTCATTGGCGGTTGGAAATTTGATAAAGACAAAAGTGAAATTGGGAATGGGTCTTGCCTCCGCCGCCGCCGCCGCCGCCGCCGCCGCCACCGACAGAAAAGATAAAAAGTTTACTAATTGTTTGAGAAAAGTCAAGAGTAATCTTTTGAATTCCTTGAGAATCATGCATGAATATACAAATGATGTTGGAGAGAATAAGAAAAAAAAAAAAACCAAAGATGAACCGTACCAGAAGGAAAAATGACAACAAAAAAAATATTGTTCTTGATGATGATGATGATGATCGTGCACGTACCACAGGAGCAGCAACAGCTGCAGCAGTGAATCATCATCATCAGAAAATGGAAGATGTGATCATGATGAATGGAAATGACAACAACAACAACAACAACAACAACAACAACCTTCGAATAAATGATAGAGAACGGAAAATAGATGCCGATGACGACAAGACGACAATGGCGATGACAAAACATCCAAAACTTATGGCAGTAGCAAAACGACAACGACGACGACGACGACCAACAACAACAACAACAACAACAACAACACCAAAAGATGACTTGAACGAACACATAATGTATCCATCATTATCGAGAAAAAGAAGTAGATTATATAATGATGATGATGATGATAATGATGATGATAATGAAAATGATGATAACAAGGATATAAAACGTATGAAACTCGTGTGATAGTGTTAGTCTAATAATAATGCCAGTGCCAGTAAAATATAAGTGTGAGCGTTGTGGAGGTGAAACTGATACACCAAATTTACTTTGTGTGCGTTGTGCAGTTGAATTAATCGCACATGATCGTGGTGTGAAACATATTTGAATAAACCTATATAATCTATATAAAAAGTTGAATATTTCCTCGAAACAATCAGTTCTAGCGAATATACCAATCTGGTGAGATGGCTGCTACTACTACTACTACTACTAAAAAGAAAAAGAACACTAATTCAACAAAGGGAGGGAAATATAAGAAAAGTAGTATTGGATTCACGAAAGCTATGGGTCAAGTGAAAAAGGAACTGGTAAGACGCAAACCGAAAACTTTGGCTGCCGCCATTCATATGGCATTGAAATCCGTGCGAGCTTTGAGAAAGAAATTGAAACCTGCTCGCGTTATAAAATTACCGAAAACTGGCGGAATACTACCATTGATACCGATTTTTGCTGGACTTTCTGCTCTCGGTGCATTAACCGGTGGTGCAGCAGGTGTAGCAAAGGCTGTTAACGATGCTCGAGCTGCCAAACAAGAACTTGACGAATCACAACGACACAATAAAACGATGGAAGCCGTCGCCATGAGGACTGGCAAAGGTCTCTATGTGAAACCCTATAAAACAGGTTTGGGTCTTTTTTTACACAACAACCATCCACCAGCACCACCACCACGACGACAACGATGACAACAATAAAAGAGATAAAAAACATTCAACGACCTTTGACTGATGTCGACCTCAAGAAATATGTGAAGCTTTTGAAAATTCGGAATTTCCGAAATGTCTACATGAGAGATAACTTTCCGAAACGGATCAACAAGGGAAACGAATGTGGTATCATCAATTTGGACAGTAGGATGGGACCAGGAACACATTGGACTGCCTACAAGAAGAAAGGCAATAAAATTATTTATTTTGATTCGTATGGAAATTTATCACCCCCGATGGAAGCTATGAAATATTTTGAGTCATCTGGTGATGTTAAAATCTTTTATAATCATGATGTATTCCAAAGTAAATATAGCTTCAATTGTGGACATTTATGTTTACTGTTTCTTTTTTATAATAAATGATGTTGAACTGATGTGTGTGTATTCATTTCAACTTGAACCTTCCAAACAGCAATAATGACAAATTTCATATTCCAGTTAGATGGTAGAGATTCACTCTTGTATACAAAATTACCGAATCCTATAAGATTACAAGATAATGTGAATTATTTGTTGGGTTTAGTGGAAATTATCACTTTTAACACAATATCCAATGTAACTGTGAAAAATAACAAGTTTTCCATCGGTCAGTTTGATCTAGAGATACCAGAGGGAACGTACGAAATACAGGATATTGAAAAAAATCTTAAATCTCAAATAGCTGTCAGAGAAATGATGAATATAAAGGACAAACGAGGAGGAGGTGGAGGAGGAGGAGGAGGAGGACAAAATGATGAAAGTAACACCCATCTCATAATACATGCGAATGAGAATACATACAAGTGTGAAATCAAAAGCAACAAGGTGATAGATTTTGAGAAAGAGAATTCCATTGGATCACTACTAGGATTCAAAAAACGTCAAAAACTCAAACCGAATAAAACACACATATCAGATGCTAATATTGATATACTACCAGTGAATTCTATATCCATAGAATGTAACCTGGTTACAAATTCATATCGTAACAATATGCCTGGTCACATTCTGTACACGTTTGCACCGAACGTACCACCAGGTTATAAAATCATTGGAAAGCCCACTGAAGTCACCTATCTACCAATCAACACAAATTACATTGATGAAATTCACATCAAAATAGTGGATCAGGATGGCAATCTTGTCAGTTTCAATGGTGAACGCATAACAGTGAGATTATACCTGAAAGCAGTTCTATAAAGAAATGGTGTTCATATATAATACAACATTCGTATCTCCATCACAACCACCATCAGCAGTTGCAGCTCCAACAACATCAACTATAAATAGAAAAAAATCGAAACAGTGTAGCAGTTCCAAAAGGCGCTTGACACAGTTAACATCTGAGAATAAAGATTTTCTAACCTTGTCTGGTTTCAAATTATTGGTGTAACACGAAGACGACGACGACGACGACGACCAACAAAATTGGTGACCACCACCACCACCAAGAGACATCATAGGCAAAAAAAAGAAGAGGAAAAAGAACGTCTGGTTGAGATTCAGATTGAATGTTCAAAGTGGTATCTACAAACTACTGTTTTGGTTGAAGTGTAACTGTGGCTACTATACATCATCATCATCATCATCACCACAACCAACAAAATGAGTTTTAATATTTTGAATATAGGTAAAAAAGTGTATGAAGATAGTTCGATTATTAGTTCTGAAGCACACACTCATGGTCCTTGTGCGAATACAACTTTCCATAAATCGGATGAAATCAGACTGCCCATACAAACACAAGACATATACACGCTACCGTCCCAAAGTTTTTTGTATATCGAAGGAAAAATAGTCAACACATTGAATCAACATAGTACAACACTTCGATTCATCAATAATGCTATAGTTTTCCTATTCGATGAAATCAGATACGAGTTGGGTGGAACTGTGATCGATCGAGTCAGAAATCCAGGGATCACTACAACCATGAAGAATTTCATATCGTACACACCAGGAGAACTGAGACGATTCCATAATGCTGGATGGCATCACGAAGAAAAACCCAAAATAACTGATGCAGAAGGCAATTTTAGTGTTTGTATTCCTCTGAGATTATTGTTGGGATTTTGTGAAGATTACAAATCCATTATGGTTAATATGAAACAGGAGCTCATATTAATCAGAAGTCCTACTGAAGATAATGCCGTGATAACGACCAAAAATGATGAGAAACCAAAAATCACATTGGATAAGTTAGTTTGGAAAATTCCACATGTACAAGTATCGGATATGGAAAAACTACGTTTACTAAAATTCATCGAGAATGGAAAAGATCTACAAGTGGCTTTTCGTAGTTGGGAATTACACGAATATCCGACCCTTCCAAATACCATGAACCATACATGGACAATAAAGACTGTCAGTCAAATGGAGAAGCCCAGATATGTAATTGTAGGTTTTCAAACGGATAAGAGAAATAGTGTCACTGCAGATAATTCAAAATTTGATCATTGCAATCTGACTAATATAAAGTTATACTTGAATTCTGAGGTATTTCCGTATGATAGTTTGAATGTTAATTTCAATAAAAATCAATGGGCCATCATCTATGAGATGTTTGTCAAGTTTCAGCAAACCTATTACTACAAGGATATTGCTGAACCCTGTTTGACTCCACAAGAATTTCTATCATTAGCTCCTATTTTTGTAATAGATTGCAGTCATCAAAATGAGACACTTAAAGGGGGCAGTGTTGACATTCGATTAGATTTGGAAACAAACAAAAATATTCCAAATAACACTGCTTGTTATGCATTGATTATACATGATAGATTAGTTCAATATAATCCACTTTCTAATATTGTCAGACTTTTGTAATTTATCAAGACAAAAAAAAAAGTTATGTATGCATGTAGATTGAAAAAAAAAAACATGAAACAGCATTCGAAACCACTTTTATTGAATAAATGATTGTTGAAAATTTATATCACTAATCGACTCTTTTTTTTCCCTCTTCTTCCTCCTCCTCCTCTTCCTCCTCCTCCTCCTCCTCACCCTGCTCGAACTCCTGCAAGGTTGGTTGTTCCAAGTAGAGTTTTCGTTTTTTACTGCTGCTGCTGCCACTGCTGCTGCTGCTCTCAATTGCCGTCGTTGACATCCTCATGCTCCTCTCGACATCCTCGATCTCTTCATCCATAAGATTAAATCGATATTTCTTCACTACCTTCTCCAACAGTTTGAATTCCTCTTCCTTCTCTAGTTTTGTGCGCATGTAGCGAACAGGCAAATTACCAAATTTCCGCTTCAGCGTTGTGCATCTTAGTGAATAAGACAACGTTAGAAATATTTTGTCTCCTCCCTTTATTGACATATCCTTCACACCATATCTAAATCAATAAAGAAACAGTCAAGAGTCGTCGTCGTCTGACAGAAATGAATTTCATCACCACAAAAGCACATATACTGAGAGAGAGAGAGAAAGAAAGAGAGAAAAAAAAATGTAAAAAAAAAATACTCACTGGAAAAGCTGCTTCATAACCACAAATGCCGTCTTGATTGGGAAATGAACTTTGTCGTCAGTAAAAACAACTATAGTGCACGGAACTGTAGACATCTTCGAATCTGATGGTTGAATTAGAATGGAACACACTGCAATAATGCGCGACTTATATACCATGAAAATATCCTGAATAATCACGAATATACATCAAGCATTTTCGTTGCTATGCTATTATAACGCGTATCGGTACGATGACAACAATGTTGCATTTCTATCGAAAATTTCCGAATGGTGTGTTCTTGCATAATGAATGCATAGTGCATATGCATGTTATATTGTAATTATTGCATAATTACATAATTGCATAATTATCTAACGCGTATCGGTATGATGACAACAAAGTTGTATATCTATCGGAAATTTCCAAATGGTGTGTTTTTGCATAATGAATGCAAATGCATTTTACATAATTTCTAATAGAACTCCAGCTAAGTGCATGATTATTGACGTCAGTATTTGTGTATATAAACAGTCGATTTTGTTGGATTTCTCATCAGTCTCTCGTTGTTTCTCTGATCTGCTCCTGCTGTTGTTGTTGTTGCTGACGACCTTTGCTGCTATATATATCGGTGAGTATTTATTCTTTTCAACTATTACTAAGATTTTTTTTTTTCCTTTTTTTTTTTTTTCATCAATTTTCTCTCTACACAACGACATAATACAATATAACAATGACACGATGACTAAATTGGAATATTTTTTTCAGCAGTTACCTTTGACACCACTTTAAAATGAGTTCATCACAAAAAAAACTAATTGATATTTTATCAGACGAATTTGTTAGGAAAATTGAAATGGTTAGTAGATTGGTCAAAACGAAGAAAGAAATTAGAAGATACATTACGTGTATAAAGAAAAATATTGATTTATTGACTAAGTGTATAAAATCAAAATTTGATTGTGTAAAAAATTTTGCCAAGATAGAATCAAATTTGTGTCTTCTTAAAGTTTATCTAGAGAATTTCAAAGTTCAATTGAATGAAAAGAAAAAAATGAAACGACAACATGTTATTTGGGAGGATTTGGAATCCTGTTTCAATGGAAGAATCAAAACAGGTGTAATAATCAATATTAAATTTAAAGACCCCAAATTATTTCTACAAAGAGCCTTCAAGAGTTTTTACATTCAAATGAAGAAACAATTGCAATCATTTATGATTAAAACGAACACTATTTTTTATGGTATTTTCATCAAACCTCAGACCGGTGAAACTTCTATAAAACACTTCGCTACCAAAAGTGATATAATTGATGTCAACACTGATCTGAAAGAGTGGTTTTATAAGAATGTAGTAGACAAAATTTTGATTAAATTGGAGGAATTTCAAGAACGTGATTCCGGATGGGCATTATTGAAAATTCTGAACTTGAAAGTTAACATGAACAGATATAGGCCAATAAATGTTGGTGTATCAACCTATGTGGATTTACCACCGTTCATAAAGAATTCAAGAAGTGTTATCAATATCAAAAATGATGATCAATATTGCTTTTTATGGTCTGTTGTTTGTGGTCTCTATCCGGCTAAGGATAATGTGAGTCGTAAATGTTCATATCCTCATTTCAGTAGAGTACTTAAATATGAAAATATAGGTTTTCCCATCGAGTTGAAAGATATATCCAAATTCGAGTTATTGAATGAAATATCTATAAATGTTTTTGTTGTTGTTGATGAGAAACATGAGATTGCACCACTACTCTTGAGTAAGCATACATTTTCTACTCGTTTGAATTTATTAATGATATCTGGTAGAATCGATTTTCTGGACATCGATTCCGATGATGATGATGATGAACATTTCTACCATTTCGCATACATAAAAAATTTATCTAGGTTAGTTTCTCGACAAGTCGGTAATGTAAAAAATAAAAAATGGATATGTGATAGATGTTTGAATCATTTTCAGAGTGAATTTAATTTACAAAAACATTTGATTGATTGCAGAAATTTAAATGATACAAGAGTTATAATGCCTGATGAGACTAATAACATTATGAAATTCAGAAATTTCAAAAATAGAGAACCTGTACCCTTTGTCATATATGCAGACATCGAATGTATACTGAAGGAATATGATCATAACAAAGGAAATACACATTTGTATCAAAAGCATGAACCATTCAGTGTTGCTTTTTATCTGAAATCAAATCATGAAGAAAGGATTGCATCGGAATTCAGATGTTATACTGGTCAAGATTGTATGGATTGGTTTGTTGATCAACTAAAACGAATTGCACAAGAAATACATCAGTTATATAAACATATAGAGCCAATAAAAATGACTGTGGACGATCGAAATGATTTTTTATCAACCAATACTTGTCACATTTGTAAGAAATCGATCACTTCTCCCAACGATAAGGTGAAAGACCATTGTCATATCACTGGCAGATATAGAGGAGCCGCACATAATTATTGTAATAGATTATACCGAAAATCACAAACCATTCCTATTGTAATGCATAATTTATCAGGTTACGATGCGCACTTCATAATTAAATCACTTTGTACGAGAATAGAAGGAAATTTGAGTTTATTGCCTCTGAATAAAAACGCTACATTTCATTCACAAAATATGTTTCAGGTTCAAATATTCAGTTGAGATTTTTGGATTCATTCAGATTTATGTCGAGTAGTTTGGATAATTTATCCTCTTATCTTGATGATAAGCAAAAAATCGTTACCAGGAAATATAATCCTGACGATTATAAATTCAGACTGGTTACGAAAAAAGGTGTTTTTCCATACGATTATCTGAGTACTTGGGAAAAATTGAATGAAACATGTTTACCTACACAAAATGAATTTTATAGCTTGATCAATAATAAAGATATTTCAGATGATGATTATAATCATGCTCAAACTGTGTGGAAGGTATTCAATATCAATAATCTGAAAGAATATGCTGAACTATATTTGAAAACGGACGTAATGCTGCTTGTTGATATTTTCGAGAATTTTAGAATGATGTGTTTGAAAACTTATGAATTAGATGCATTGCATTATTATACAACACCTGGTTTGGCTTTTGACGCAATGTTGAAGGTGACAAATGTCGAATTGGAATTGTTAACAGATCCTGACATGGCCTTATTCATTGAGAGAGGAATAAGAGGTGGAATTTCACAGTGTAGTAATAGGTATGGAAAAGCAAATAATAGTTATATGGGTGAACTGTATAAAACAGAAATTCCTACGTCATATCTGATGTATTTCGATGTTGTTAACTTATATGGCAAAGCGATGACATCAAAACTTCCATATGGGGGTTGCGAATGGGTTTCTCCAGAGGAGATATACAAAGAAGAAAAGAATCCTGGAATTGGATATATCCTTGAAGTTGATTTACATTATCCTAAATCATTATTTGATCTATACAAAGATTTACCATTGTGCCCTGAACATTTGGTTCCACCATCTTCGAGTCATGAATCACCAAAATTATTAACAACGCTCTATGACAAACAAAAGTATATCATTCACTACAAAGCTCTAGAACAATGTAAACAATTGGGTATCGTTGTAAGAAAAATTCATAGGTGTTTGAAATTCAAACAGTCGGACTGGTTGAAGAAATATATAGATCTTAATACGGAATTGAGAAAACAAAGTGTAAACGATTTCGAGAAGAACTATTTCAAGTTGATGAATAACGCACCATATGGAAAAACAATAGAAAATGTAAGAAAATATAAAGAGGTGAAACTGGTGACTAAATGGGCTGGAAGATATGGTGCCAAATATTACATTGCACAACCTAATTTTCACAGCTGTGTTATATTCGATAAGGACATGGTGATAATTGGAATGAACAAACTCAAAGTAACTTTGAATAAACCAATTTTCATAGGAATGTCTATTTTAGACATATCAAAAACAGTTATATATGATTTTCACTACAATTATATCAAGAAAAAGTTCAATAATAATGCTAAATTACTTTATACTGATACAGATAGTTTGATATATCATTTTATTGATATTGATGATATTTATATGGATATAAAAAATGATTCACATAAATTCGATACATCTGAATATCCTGAGGATAATGTATTCGGTATTCCTCTCAAAAACAAAAAAGTACTCGGTCTGATGAAAGATGAAAATAATGGAAAAATAATGACTCACTTCATCGGCTTGAGATCGAAAATGTATGCTTTCAAAATCTTTGAAAAGAATGATGAAGAATCTGTCACGAAAAAAGCTAAGGGTATCAAGAAGGCTGCACTAGAAGAAATAACATTCGATGATTATTACAAATGTTTGTTTCATAAAACGCAAGTACAAGTTATTCAAAATTCAATAATCTCTAAGAAACACGATGTATTTTCAATTTCACAAAAAAAAAATGCATTGAGTCCCTATGATGATAAGAGAATTGTCAATTACATTCATACAGACACAATACCGTGGGGATTCAATGATTTCTCATGTAATCAATAAAGTCACGTTCCATTTTATTTTTTTCATTCATAGAATATTTTTCATTCCAAGAAGAGATTTGAAAAATTCAATAGTCATACAACAACTAAACGTATCAAACTAGAATCCGTTCCAAATAAAGACAACAATTCTTTGAAAAAATTCGGAACTCAATGGTGCAATGGTTGTGGCAGATTCTTCTGTTTTTGCGGACAATCGATAGAAAGAAATTCGATAAAGAGCGACGAAGGCAGTATTATCGATTTGTATTGTCATGAAGAATTATCGATGGATTCACCTCTCCAATAGGATGGATTGAAGGTTTGAGAGAGAGAGAGAGAGAGAGAAACTTACTATATGCGATACTAATCTCCTTTTCACTTTATAGATTGAAGATGAGTAGACGACAACCCACTTTCGTATCATACATTGCACATACAGTAGAGGAAACAGTATGTGCCGTTTGCAGAAAATTACTAAGACAACAACCTATACGAAATACCAACGACAACAACAATGATTGGAATCCAAAAACAATCATCTTAACATGTCCTACATGTTTGCAACAACGTCCCTGTACAAAGACAAAACGAATCGAATGGAGAAAATGTAATCATGAAATCAATTTCCTTTTGACTATAATCATTCTTTAATTTTTTTTTTCTCTCTCTAGTCTGATTGTCATCATCATCATCATCATCATCATGTGCCTGTGGAAATGTGGACTTTGCGGTGTCACTGGTAGGATGGCTGCGGCAGCATGCAGGTGTGAAAGAATACAAGGACTGACACTGTGTTGGAACTGCGATCCCGATACGAAACACCGTCAACATGCATAGAGGAAGCTCTCTCTGCATATTCTCATCGAGGACCTCTTTGTGGAACTACAATTATATTACTTCAATTCCAACCTCATCACATATCAATAGTGAAATGTACATATTTTAATAATGAATAAAAAAAAGTCTACACACTGAATTTTTCTTTACAAGTTTCTCTCTCTCCATCATTCCTCAAATGAAATATTGTCGAGGCTCGGCTCGGCTAGTCAGACTCTTTGATTCTGATTCCAGGGGCCGCCGGAATCGGAATAACACACCAACGTCCATCATCATCATCATCATCATCATAGACGTGGCAGGTGAATTTTTTTTTTTGATTTAGGGGTTACGAAACGAGTCCGATGCAAACATTCAACAACAACAACAACCAATCTCACAACAACGATTGTGGCTTAATTCGTATAGTGTTTGCTTCACGAACCAGCCGTCCCGTGTTCAAATCCCCAAGATGGACGAATCACTTTCTTTTTTTTTTTTCTATTTCAATTTCTTACTCTTTCATTATACAGAGTAGGGCTTCAGTGACTCCTCTTCCTCCCCCTCCCCCCTCCCCCTCCCCCTTCTGGTCATTGACGATATTTCTTAAGATTTCTTCTTCTGCAAGAAGTGACGTCACACCTGCGGGACCCCCCTATTACCAACGAGAGCTCGAGAACTGGATGGACTTCAATTTGTAGCGACACCTAGCGGAAAGTAGGGGGTACCTACGATCCAAAACCCCGCTTGGATCGTAGGTACCCCCTACTTTCCGCTAGGTGTCGCTACAAATTGAAGTCCAGTCAGACTCTTTGATTCTGATTCCAGGGGCCGCCGCCGGGATCGGAATAACACACCAACGTCCATCATCATCATCATCATAGACGTGGCAGGTGAATTTTTTTTTTTGATTTAGGGGTTACGAAACGAGTCCGATGCAAGAACATTCAACAACAACAACAACCAATCTCACAACAACGATTGTGGCTCAATTCGTATAGTGTTTGCTTCACGAACCAGCCGTCCCGTGTTCAAATCCCCAAGATGGACGAATCACTTTCTTTTTTTTTTTTTTTTCTATTTCAATTTCTTACTCTTTCATTATACAGAGTAGGGCTTCAGTGACTCCTCTTCCTCCCCCCCCCCCCCTCCCCCTCCCCCTTCTGGTCATTGACGATATTTCTCAAGATTTCTTCTTCTGCAAGAAGTGACGTCACACCTGCGGGACCCCCCTATTACCAACGAGAGCTCGAGAACTGGATGGACTTCAATTTGTAGCGACACCTAGCGGAAAGTAGGGGGTACCTACGATCCAAAACCCCGCTTGCTATACTACTGACGACCTAGTGATGACCTTGGAGGAGCGCATGGGAGAACTGGATGCGGAGGGTTTCGAAGGAGAACCACCGTGGACGGGAAATCTGCTGTGCACCCTAAGACTGGCAAGGTCCCAGACAATGCGTCAGGAATGACGCAATCAACCAAACGAAGCCGCACACCAGGCTACACACCAACTGACACCTCGCGAGGGGCAAAGCGACCCCGGTCTGGTACTGCTAACGCAGGGCAGACTATTACGGGGCAGCCCAGCTACTCGCAGGTGGAAGCCGCACATAGAGCTTCACAACTGGTGATCAGCCGCGATGGGCAACCTGAAGCGAAGTTCACTGATGACCTGATGCTAGAGTTCCTAGATGCCGTTGGAGGGGTGATCATGAGGACGCCAGCGGCGTCCAATGATCCTCCACCACAGCTCACCTCAACGCGGCTATGGCGCAGGCAACTGCTCGTAACCGCAGCCAACGAGGCCTCTAGGGATTTGCTCTTGGAAGGCGTGACCCTGGTGGCTATAGTCCCAGAGCAATTCAGGCTCCAACGGACCGTGGTTCGTATTCCGGGGAGGTTGCCCAATCAGGACGTTCTGAATGTCCTGTAAAGGCAAAATCCCAACCTGTCCACTACTCAATGGAGAGTTTGGAACAGGAGGAAAGAGAACCGCGGTGTCACACTTATAGTTGGGATGGACAGTAAGTCCATATCAGCTATTAAACATGCTGGGAGTTCCCTGTTTTCCAGTCCCTCGCGGGCACTATTGAGCTGGAGAGACCATGCCGGCCAGAAACCAGAGGCGTCCAAAGCAATGGATGCCTCTGAGACAGTAGAGGACACAATCCTGACAGAGGACGACCCTGGTCGTCCTCTTGAGAGGAATAGTTCAGAGGATGAGGGACGTGGTAATAGCCATGCCCCATCGAAGAAGAAGAAGGCACGAACGATCGTTGACTTAACGTTATGCTCGACAGAGCTAACAAGTAGAATCAGTAACTGGCATCTTTCGAAAGAGGAAAGTTTGTCTGATCACCGTCATATACTGTTCTCAGTAACAGGCAATGAAGGGAGACTCTGGAACATGCCATCACGCTATGGATCCGAAGCAGAAATAGATACGTTCGTAGGATGTCTCAATTCTGCCATACTCGAATCTCACGAAGCCAGCTGTCCACTCAAAAGAGCAGACCGCCTAGGCAAAACACCATGATGGAATTCAGAAATTGAGCTCCATCGTGAGAAAGTTCGCAAGCTATTGAACAAAGCAAAATCGTTCCGGACCATCAGTCTCACATCGTTTTTCCTGAAAGCGCTAGAGAAACTAGTAGACCGCCACATCAGAGAGGAGCCACTGAGTAACTTCCCACTCAGTGGCCAACAATTTGCATACCAAAGTGGCATGGGCACCGATGCGGCTCTTCATCGTCCGTCTAGGGACGTCGAGGGAGTGCTGGACCGTAAGGAATCTGCCCTAGGGATATTCATAGACATTGAGGGTGCATTCGACAACACATCATTCGACTCTATATGTCGTGCAGTAGAAGAGCGGGGCGTTAGTCCAATTTTGATAAAATGGATACACGCACTCCTTTCTCAGAGGATAGTGGGAGCGACTCTACAAAACAGCTCGGAAGAGGCCGTTGTATCGAGGGGTTGTCCGCAGGGGGGGTGCTATCTCCTCTTCTGTGGTGCCTCTTCGTGGATGACCTCCTATTAGAGATACAGACCATGGGCTACTATACCCAGGTCCATGCAGATGACATCGTCATCCTGATAGACAGCCGAGTGTCAATTCCTAGTCGGAGACTGGCACAACGGGCCCTGGATGGGGTGGACCGCTGGCGTCGTAACACGCCACTGAGCGCTAATCCTGATAAGGTGGAATTGTACTTTCCACCAAGAAATGCATGGTAGAGGATCTCCCCGATATACGTTTATCGGAAAAATCCCTGCAGTATAAAGGCTCCACCAAATATCTAGGAGTCATTATGACAGGCAAGTCGCAAGTCGAGGATTTAGCTCGATAGAATCCAACGACTGGCCAGCATCTCGACAACAGGAGCAATGAGGACAGCGCCGTCAAGGGCACTGGAGACTCTGATATGACTGCCACCTCTGAACCTATGTGTAGAGCATGCCGCTCGCTTGCAAAGTTCCAACCAGTGGATGAACGAGAGGACGTACGGCCATTCTCGCCTCTGGAATCAAATGACAGATGATTGCCCCTCACTCAGCATTAAAAAAGACAATATAACACCTATTATTCGATTCAGGAAAATGCCCCAGGTCAGAATTCCACCGAGGGTATCATCTGGTATACAGATGGCTCTAGGATGGAAGAAAGCGCAGGTGCTGAGGTCTATTGGCAATCCCCAAGGGCGGACCATTACATTACTCATGAGAAATATGCCACGATTTTTCAGGCGGAACTATTCGCAATACTTGCATGTGTTCAAGAGAACATAGAAAGGGGTTATCATGGCCGGCAAATTACTTTTTGCACTGACAGCCAGGCAGCGATCAAGGCACTGATTTCGTAAAGAGTGACCTCCTCCCTGGTGTCAGAATGCATAGACAGCCTACAAAGGCTGTCAGCGACGAATAAGGTCTGTCTCCTGTCGGTCCCTGGAAACTCAGGGGTACCTGGTGATGAAATGGCCGACAGTCTGGCCAGGAAGGGTGCGGAGGGCTCAGTTTGGCTCAGAGCCAATACTGGGGGTTACTCGATCCTAGAGCAATTCTAGAATGGAGGGAATCCTGACGAAGAGATTTCAGAATAGCTGGGTGGAGGCTCCAGGTATGAGGCAGTCCAGACTCCACATAGGAAATCCGTCACGAAGACAGACAAATGCACTGAAATTGGTGGTGGGGCTCCTGACAGGGCACTGCCACTTGAACAAACATCTCAACACGATCGGAATTGTAGGAGATCCTGATTGTAGATGGTGCCTTGAGGACGTAGGAAAGACTTCACTAGGCGAAGAATTCCATAACTTTGCCGTTCTATTGAGGAATGATGCTTGGTATAGCGATGTTCGACAGGTCTCGAGCCTGACAGTGTAGAACTCAATATTTCGTTGAAGAAGAGAGCACACATACAAAAATATTTGGAATCACACAAATACAAATAAAATGCTTATTATGCACCAGAACTGAACGGAGCCAAATATTATATTCTATTGAGCAAGTGAGATTTCTCACAATTCTCACATGTTGGAAAGAGGTGTATTTGTTCATTTTATCTCATATACAGGGAGTGAGAGTCTTCGCTAGATTTATGCAGTCTGTATTTGCTTAGCCTAACTCACAGCTTCTGAAGAGGAAATCGTAAATGTCGAACTCAATGTAATCGATAGTTGTAGGGAAATATTTGAAATATTGAATATTATATTGAAGGAATCCAACATCGTATATAACAGTTGGTGCAGACTAATTGCTTTCGAGAATGGACGATCATATTCTTCGATATTAAAAGATGAAAATGAATCGTTGCAATAAATCGGGTGCCAACACCAGACAGAGTTATAACTTCCACAAAACAATACAACTCTTCATCAAAAATTGAGGAATTGGTCGTGGTAATATGAGAGTGACATACAAAAGCTTGAGTATCCACCTCTTAGAAAATGATTGAAGATGTATGAATTGAAAAATCTCTGTACAGTCTCGAAGAGTTATTCAAATATGATGATAACTTCCAATCGATATAATGAATGATGATGTATGAAATTGTGAAAACTACGATTGAATAGGTTATTAGTTCTTATAGATATTGAATGCTTATAAATAGAGTTCACTTCACTTCCTCACATGAAATAGGTTCACTTTCATTGATACTGAAAACTTGTGGATATAAATATGTCGTGACCAATTTCTCCGATGTTACATTTTCCAGAAATCAATACTTCCCATTCTATTCCATCCTATGCTACTATAACTGAATAATAATCAAGAAATCTACGATAGAACATATCGACAACTGGAATCGTCTTCCGAGAATAACTCAATACAATACAATACAATAACGAATATTATACGATACAAACAGATAAAATATTATTTTTCTTATTTCTCGCTCTCATTTATCCAGTGAAACAATGAATTGTAAGATAAAGTCTCAGTTATTCATGAGTTCAATCGTGAGTTACACCAGTTACGACTAGTTACTCCATCGATAGATGTGTTTTTGAGGTCGACAGACTGCGATTTTGTTCTTTCTCTCGATTGAACACAAAAACCACACTCTTGTGGCTCAAAGTAAATTACTTATTCTCAGCTCCTCTCTCAAATGCAAGTAGAAGAAATCATTCGGATGTATGGTGTAACTTAGCATGACCACGCTGGATTTAGTATGAAATTCAAAATGTCAACAATTTCTATCAATACCACATTTTGGTTTCCATAAGGGGTCATTGTTGGGTTTAGTTCAGTTTATTACGGACCTGAAGATATTCCAATGGAATATTCCTCCTCCTATGCAATGCAATTTTCATCTTCTTCCGATTTCCGATTACATCGCCAGTTTTCCTGTCATATTTACTGAAGTTTTAACAGTGACAATCTTGGAATAATGAATATGCCGTTCAAACTGAGGAAATATCTTCACTGTAAAATTGTTAATGATCACTGCTTCCGATGGAGATGGTCATCTGTATTATTGTTTCCGATGTTTATGTTGTTGTAATAAGTATTTTGTTCACATTGTGCTCCACTAGAGCAAAATGAAGCCATCAACGAAAAACACAATGGGGCAGGGTGAGCACTTTGACACACCTTCGAAACTGTCGCTACATGAAAATATGGTGATTATCCATGGAGCTATCCTTTAATATGTTCATCTGACAGATGATATATGGCTGGAATTATGAATTACGTACCGTTTCACCCACACGTTCAATTATGAGATGTTTACCGCGTCGACAAAGGGTTATTAGACGACAACGAAAGGCATCCATTAGTCATTGAGGAGTTGGAATGCATTCGACTGGCGCCGTTTATTGGTACTTTTTGTGCGCTGGCGTGCATGGCATGTCAATAATCTGAAAGAACCTAATGAGCAACAGTGAAGATGATGTTCGTGAAATGTTGCTGCATCATGAATGATGAGAGGAGTTGTCGGAGTAGAGAAAAACTCACGAATCAAAAATCGATAGTGATAATGAATAGACGGTTAGACTCACATGATGAGAATGAAAAGGCATATTCGAAAACTGGAAACAAAATGAATGGAAGGAATGAATGTGAGAGCTCCAAACTTTACCGTTGTCGAGTGAACAATATACTGTCACTAGAAGAATGAACGTTATAATAACCAATTCCATGAACTTTTACCCACCAAACTCACATTACCATCGATCAAATTTTCTGTTCAGCACTCTTCGTTTTTCATCAACTCAGCACGAATTTCTTCATCTTCTCAACCGTGCTCAAACAACGAGAGATTCAATGAGCATCTTCAAGGATGCCTACCTGTCGTGTTTGTGAACATCCATTCACTTCAGATATCATATGAAACTGGCTCAACATTGGAGAAAGTTTCGCAAAGTTTAAAAAACTGGGTATATTCATTGGCAGATGATGATTCCTTCTTCTTGTATAAATATATTTCTACTTCAAATGTATGAAAAGCAGACCAAATCTCATTCTCACATGATACTTATCGTGTCAGAAACATTACAGTAAATTCACGAACGTATATAAATTAGGGATATAGTAAACCTGATCTCATCGGATTGGACACTCGATTCAGTGTGTCCAGAGTTGATATATTTTTTTCTTACTACTCCTATAGTCACATGGGAATTATTATATATATATATATATATATATATATATATTGATAAGTTGAGTTCGTGATAGGTAACGAACCTATGAAGCGATGAATGGAAATCACTTCTCATATGATCGTAGATATTTCCGGTATATACTTCACACTTTCCATCCTTCATTAGCCATCCTCCTGACGAGGAAATGTATATATCCATTCTATAATGTTTTTCTATATCAATCACAGTCGTGGCGCCATATTTCATTATCAGAGGAATGAGTTTCTGTTTTTGAATACTGCATTGAAATTAATTTCTCATTTCGAAAACGGTATTGAGAAATATCACGAAAAATTGTTGGGAAACTGCTACTGATATCCTCGAAATGATATTATCAGATATGAGGTGTTTCATTTGAAGAATCACAGTTGCTACTACTTTCTAATAGAAGTGGCATCACTGCATCGTCGAAAATATCTGAGTTGGGTAGAGAATGTCCGAATATGGTCTCCACCAAATTCAATATGCCATCTACCTCGAATCATATATATATATATATATATATATACAGGGTGTCCTTAAAAGGTCTTTACAAAAAGCTACCACATATTCTTCAGACCAAAACAATTCAATACAAGCAAACTTATCTCAGTAAAAAGTTGCTTAGTTTGGGCGCTAGACGGCTCTGAAGTTGAAATTTTCAAATCGATTTTGCTTCATAACTTTTGAACGGCTCATGAGATTTTTTTCAAATTTGGTACGTTGGCATAGACTCATCGGGCAATGAAACTCATATCATAATGAATATCATTCCATGGGCGTAGAACTTGATTTTTTCAGTAAATAAACATCTAAAACTCCTACGCTAATGGAAAAAAAATAGTTTCAATATGAAATCTAAATTATTTAACTCATTCACTACAAAAAAGGTACTCTTGACAAAAGTCGATTCCTCTCATAGTTTCGACAAAATTTTAATTTTAGTGATTTAGAGCATAATTAATAATATAACGATTAACAGATATTTCATGAAAATTGTTCAAAATGTTCACCATTTTCACGTATACAAAGATTTATACGACGCAAAAAGTTGAAATGTACTCTTTGCATAACTTCTTCATCGCCTGTAAGATTATTCGTCGCCTGTTGGATACGTTGCCATAATTGTTCTACAGTATTCACAGGGGTCTTGTAAACCGTAGACTTGAGATAACCCCATACAAAATAATCCATCGGTGTTAAGTCTGGAGAACGTGGTGGCCAATTCACGGGTGCATCATTACCTCTACCTATCCATCTGTCTGGGTACTGTTGGTTTAAAAAATTCCTAACATCCACCGAAAAATGTGGTGGAGCTCCATCGTGCATAAACCACATATCTACCCGATGTTGGAGTGGTAAATCTTCCAACAAATTTGGCAACGTATTTCGTAGATGTTGTAAATACATGTCTCCTGTTAATCTTTGTGGAAGTATGACAGGACCAATTATAAAATTTCCTATTATTCCAGCCCAAACGTTGATTTTGAATTCGTGTTGAAAATGGTTTATTTTAATGGAATGAGGATTTTCAATTGCATAAACGTGTTCATTATGAAAATTAGATATTCCTCTTCTCGTGAAACAGGCTTCATCAGTGAACAAAATATTCTTTCCAAAGTTCAGATTCATTTCTCTTTGCAAATTAATGAACCTACAAAACATCAGACGACTTTGTGAATCATGGATTAATAAATCTTGAACTGGCGTCTTGTGGTATGGGTATAATAATTGTTCTCTTAGTACTTCATGAACGGCATTCCTAGAAACTTCTAGTTCATTACTTATCCGTCTAGTACTCAATTCTGGATTTTCTTCAATACGGTCTAAAATTTCTACTTCGACTTCGGGAATCCTTACATAACGCTGTCTTACATAATCACCAGTTCTAGGAGCAAAATGACCGGTCTCCCGAAGACGTCTCTCAACTGCAGCAAAGGTTGGGTGGCTTGGTACGCGACGATTTGGAAACCTTGCCGAATACACCCTCACACTCTCTCGACCATTTCCTTGACAATATCCGAATACCAATAACATATCGGTGTATTCTTCATTGGTGTATTGTACGGCCATGATAAATCAGAAAAGTCCGATATCAACAATCAACGTCAATAAAACTCGACAAATCAACACAGATGAAACTATGGAAACCAAGAATGTGAATATCACTGTTTTCGAGCAGATAATAATAGTCTTCAGAAAAAAAAACCAGTGCTACTTATTTTCAATAGAAATAACCTATGCAAAAAGTACATCTCAACTTTTTGCGTCGTATAAATCTTTGTATACGTGAAAGTGGTGAACATTTTGAACAATTTTTATGAAATATCTGTTAATCGTTTTATTATTAATTATGCTCTAAATCACTAAAATTAAAATTTTGTCGAAACCATGAGAGGAATCGACTTTTGTCAAGAGTACCTTTTTTGTAGTGAATGAGTTGAATAATTTAGATTTCATATTGAAACTAATTTTTTTCCATTGGCGTAGGAGTTTTAGATGTTTATTTACTGAAAAAATCAAGTTCTACGCCCTTGGAATGATATTCATTATGATTATGATATGAGTTTCATTGCCCGATGAGTCTATGCCAACGTACCAAATTTGAAAAAAATCTCATGAGCCGTTCAAAAGTTATGAAGCAAAATCGATTTGAAAATTTCAACTTCAGAGCCGTCTAGCGCCCAAACTAAGCAACTTTTTACTGAGGTAAGTTTGCTTGTATCGAATTGTTTTGGTCTGAAGAATATGTGGTAGCTTTTTGTAAAGACCTTTCAAGGACACCCTGTATAGATATAGATATATATATATAGATATTTATACAGGGTGTCCTTAAAAGGTCTTTACAAAAAGCTACCACATATTCTTCAGACCAAAACAATTCGATACAAGCAAACTTACCTCAGTAAAAAGTTGCTTAGTTTGGGCGCTAGACGGCTCTGAAGTTGAAATTTTCAAATCGATTTTGCTTCATAACTTTTGAACGGCTCATGAGATTTTTTTCAAATTTGGTACGTTGGCATAGACTCATCGGGCAATGAAACTCATATCATAATCATAATGAATATCATTCCATGGGCGTAGAACTTGATTTTTTCAGTAAATAAACATCTAAAACTCCTACGCCAATGGAAAAAAATTAGTTTCAATATGAAATCTAAATTATTCAACTCATTCACTACAAAAAAGGTACTCTTGACAAAAATCGATTCCTCTCATGGTTTCGACAAAATTTTAATTTTAGTGATTTAGAGCATAATTAATAATAAAACGATTAACAGATATTTTATAAAAATTGTTCAAAATGTTCACCATTTTCACGTATACAAAGATTTATACGACGCAAAAAGTTGAGATGTACTTTTTGCATAGGTTATTTCTATTGAAAATAAGTAGCTCTGGTTTTTTTTTCTGAAGACTATTATTATCTGCTCGAAAACAGTGATATTCACATTCTTGGTTTCCATAGTTTCATCTGTGTTGATTTGTCGAGTTTTATTGACGTTGATTGTTGATATCGGACTTTTCTGATTCATCATGGCCGTACAATACACCAATGAAGAATACACCGATATGTTATTGGTATTCGGATATTGTCAAGGAAATGGTCGAGAGAGTGTGAGGGTGTATTCGGCAAGGTTTCCAAATCGTCGCGTACCAAGCCACCCAACCTTTGCTGCAGTTGAGAGACGTCTTCGGGAGACCGGTCATTTTGCTCCTAGAACTGGTGATTATGGAAGACAGCGTTATGTAAGGATTCCCGAAGTCGAAGTAGAAATTTTAGACCGTATTGAAGAAAATCCAGAATTGAGTACTAGACGGATAAGTAATGAACTAGAAGTTTCTAGGAATGCCGTTCATGAAGTACTAAGAGAACAATTATTATACCCATACCACAAGACGCCAGTTCAAGATTTATTAATCCATGATTCACAAAGTCGTCTGATATTTTGTAGGTTCATTAATTTGCAAAGAGAAATGAATCTGAACTTTGGAAAGAATATTTTGTTCACTGATGAAGCCTGTTTCACGAGAAGAGGAATAACTAATTTTCATAATGAACACGTTTATGCCATTGAAAATCCTCATTCCATTAAAATAAACCATTTTCAACACGAATTCAAAATCAACGTTTGGGCTGGAATAATAGGAAATTTTATAATTGGTCCTGTCATACTTCCACAAAGATTAACAGGAGACATGTATTTACAACATCTACGAAATACGTTGCCAAATTTGTTGGAAGATTTACCACTCCAACATCGGGTAGATATGTGGTTTATGCACGATGGAGCTCCACCACATTTTTCGGTGGATGTTAGGAATTTTTTAAACCAACAGTACCCAGACATATGGATAGGTAGAGGTAATGATGCACCCGTGAATTGGCCACCACGTTCTCCAGACTCAACACCGATGGATTATTTTGTATGGGGTTATCTCAAGTCTACGGTTTACAAGACCCCTGTGAATACTGTAGAACAATTATGGCAACGTATCCAACAGGCGACGAATAATCTTACAGGCGATGAAGAAGTTATGCAAAGAGTACATTTCAACTTTTTGCGTCGTATAAATCTTTGTATACGTGAAAATGGTGAACATTTTGAACAATTTTTATGAAATATCTGTTAATCGTTTTATTATTAATTATGCTCTAAATCACTAAAATTAAAATTTTGTCGAAACCATGAGAGGAATCGACTTTTGTCAAGAGTACCTTTTTCGTAGTGAATGAGTTGAATAATTTAGATTTCATATTGAAACTAATTTTTTTCCATTGGCGTAGGAGTTTTAGATGTTTATTTACTGAAAAAATCAAGTTCTACGCCCATGGAATGATATTCATTATGATTATGATATGAGTTTCATTGCCCGATGAGTCTATGCCAACGTACCAAATTTGAAAAAAATCTCATGAGCCGTTCAAAAGTTATGAAGCAAAATCGATTTGAAAATTTCAACTTCAGAGCCGTCTAGCGCCCAAACTAAGCAACTTTTTACAGAGGTAAGTTTGCTTGTATCGAATTGTTTTGGTCTGAAGAATATGTGGTAGCTTTTTGTAAAGACCTTTTGAGGACACCCTGTATATGTTCCATCATAAATTCATTTCTCTCACACACCCTGTATTGAACTTCGAACTCTTGAGTTCAGAAACGTCTACTAATTTCACTCCTTGTCCGATCGAATGACTGATATGCGCATCATCCATTCGTTCTTGTAAAATATGAATCGCGTTGACCTCGAGGAATGAGATGCCTCCCACAACGTCAATTACAGCTGTCATTTCTTAGCAATTATCAAGGATCAGAAGGTCCGATGGGCATCGGCTCTTCGTAAATAAATCAGGAATAGCAGGCCAACACCTTGGATAATTAAAGTGAGGTGGATTTGGTAGGCACCAATTTGATGATTTGATGCGTTGGTGGCTGAAGGATTTATGGAAACTGATTAGGCATATTAATGGTGAAATTCGATATGGACATCATGGTGTCTGACGGAATTTCAGCAAATTGTTCTCTCCACCATTACAAATATAACGGAAATAACTTTGTCCGAGGTCGCAATGGTTGAAATGGAGTTTATAAAATATAAGGGAGTGAACTGACCACTGTTGAATAGTAATTCCATATGGACAGAACAATAAAGGTGACATACATTTCAGTAATATTGAACGAGGAAGACACTTGATGAACATCAGGAACTCGTTTTGGAGACTGAACTGTTCATCAAACAAAATATTGACGAGAAATATACAAGACCCTAATGGTTGACGTGTTCGGATCCACAGTAGATGATTCACAGTGGATGATTATCTATTAATGATGGGATAATGTGGCGAAACTGGAAGATTACAAAATAGGCCTCATCAATTATAAGATATAAAAAACAACCTTTGTTGAATCTATTGTCTCTACCCTATGAGTTGATTTCATTTCAACTGGTCCCCACTATGAGATATAATAATAATAATAATAATAATAATAATAACGTTTATTCAGGATTGTACAATAGAAATTTCCCTTTTTCATATATTTATAAGTTATATAAGCCTGAGCAAACATTGAAAGAAAGCCACAAAAGCCGGAGCTGCGCGTGGTACATTCAATGTTGTAGAAAACTTGAGATTGGTGGAAAAATACAGATAATAAAATAACAAATAATAAAGTTAATATTAATGTGGTAATGAAACGAATAATATGAATAAGGCTTACAAAATGATTTTAAATAATTATATAGGCACACAGTATACCCATACATTTCTATCTAGAGTTACCAACATATAAGTCGCCGGGAGAAGAGAAAATAACAAAGTTGTTGTGGTGAGTAGAAAATATCATGCAAGTAATTCATTGATAGTATATAGTTTCATTTCAAGTATGAATAGCTTCAATTTTTTCCTCAGGAAATTTTTTGAATTTATCGTAACTACATAATTTTTCTGTTTTTTAGGAAGAAAATTGAATGATTTCAGTGCTAAATATCTGTGACCCCTTTGTCCAATTTTTTTCGTAAGAAGAGGTGTTTTTACAAAATGTTCAGTTTTTGTTCTTGTTAAGTATGGATGGTCGATACTATTTAATAAATGTTTGTGATCGTGTATATGAATTATGAGATGCAAGAACTGTATTTGTCTGACAGATAATACTTCGGATTCAGTATAAAGAGCTTCGGTTGGGTAAGTAGGTTCTTTCTTAAGGATTATTTTGAGGAAACGTTTTTGTATGGTTTCTAACTTTCGTAGGTGGATGTTTGCCGCTCCACCCCATCCTAGAATTCCATATTGAATGCTGGATTCCACGAGTGCCGCGTATATTATTTCACTGTGATGAGTATCTAATATTTTGCTGAGAAACTTAAATTTGTATGAAATAGTTCTTAGTGTTTTTGTTACGTTATTGATATGAATATCCCATCTCAGGTGGCTGTCTATTGTTATACCTAAGTACTTAATTTCATTTGCTATTTTTATGGATGTATTATAGTTATCAATTTTCAAGGTTTCGTACTGTGGTAAATTATTTTTATATGAGGTAAATGGAACAAAGAAAGTTTTTTCTGTATTGATCGTTAGTTGTTTATGATTGAACCATGTCATAATTTGGGTCAGGTCATTTTCAGCTTTTATTTTTAGATTTGTCCAGTTTTCACCATGGTAAAAAATAGCTGTGTCATCTGCATAGCTGATGATGTCTCCAGAGCTATCCATAGTTAGCAGATTATTTATGTAAGCTGTGAATAGTATGGGTCCTAGTACAGTTCCCTGTGGGACTCCATACTCAGCTTCCTTTTCTATGCTTATTTCCGTCTTTATTTGGACATATTGTTTTCTGTTTCGCAGGTAGCTCTTCAATAGTTCAAGTGGGATACCACGAATTCCCATGCTTTCCAGGACAGACAATAATTGTGAATGACTAACTGTATCAAACGCCTTAGATAAGTCAAGAAACACACACATAGAAGGTTTGCAATTATCCATGGCATCGTATATTTTGGAAGTGAGATGTAATATGGCATCTTGTGTCGATCTTCCTTTCCTAAAGCCAAATTGACGATCAGACAGAAGTTTATGTTTTTCGAGATAAGATTCTAGTCGGGTTTTGACAACTTTTTCAAAGATTTTTGCAAATACAGTGATTAAAGAAATAGGCCTGTAATTTTGTGGCTCTTGCTTACTACCTTTTTTGTGAATAGGTTTGATAACAGCTATTTTGAATTCAGATGGACACTTTCCAACCTTCAGTATTTCGTTTAACAGGTGTGTCAATGGTGTTTTTATTTCATGCACTATATTTTTCAGACTTTCAGCTCTTATGTAGTCTATTCCGGGTGATTTGTTGTTCTTCAATTGGTTTATTATATCTATTATTTCTTGACTTGACACAGGATGAAAGAATATTGAAGATTGGTTAACCACATTTTTTGGGGGAGTTTCTGTGGGTTTCACAATTTTTTCAGCCAAACTTCTTCCGACTTTGGCATAATATTCATTGAAAATATTTGCAATTTCTTTTGAATCCGTTATTATTCCTCCAGACTCATTCAAAATTTCATTTATTTCACTATTCTTTTTATTTTTCTCCAGTGATTTAAGGGTGTCCCAGAGCTGTTTTGATGATTTAGCATATTTTTTAATTTTATTTTTATAAAATTCCGTTTTCGTTTTTTGTATTAGCGTATTTAGTCTGTTTCGATAATGTTTGAATTCATTTTCGAATAATTCTGGGTTTATCCGATATTTCTTATAAAGTTCATTTTTTTTATTTATTGATGTTATCAATCCTGGCGTGGCCCATTCCTGTCTTTGTTTTTCTATATGTTTTTGTTTTACAGTTCTTGTGTTGTTCTCTATTGTGGAGCTTAAGTAATCGACAAGGAATGTGGTTGCTATCTCTACATCTTCTATTTGATAGAAATTTGACCAGTCGTAATTTTGCAATTCATTTTTCAACTTTGTATAGTCTACATATTTCTTTGAAGATGTCGAGTTAATATCACGTCGGATGTGTATGGGCATGCTTAATATCTGGCAAAAGTGATCCGTTATAGAGGTCTTGAGGATTATTGGTAAAGATTCTTCGACTGTATTTTTATGTTTACTGTTAAGGCAAATATGATCTATACAAGATCCTGAGGCACCTTGTTCCCTGGTGTTTTTTGTTATCATAGGTATAAAATTATATTCTCCCAAAATATCCAGATATTCATTAACAACATCATCATCATCTAAATTGATATTGATATTAAGGTCCCCTATTAAAATATGATAATCTTTCGAATGGTTTTTTATTTGTTCTAGGTAAGATCTTAAATGTGCTACAAAATTTTCATCTACCCCTTGTGGTGACCGATATATGGCGGTAATATATATTAGTTTATCATCATGCATTAATTTTATTTCTATGGAGGTGCATTCACCGATTTTCACTATTTTATATGTGTAATTGAATACATTTCTCAGATAGACTATCACACCATCGTTTTTGTTTATCCCTTCCCCGCTATAGAGAAGGTCATATCCGGTGATATTAAAGTTGCTTGTATCGAATACTCTCCAAGTTTCAGATAGAACTATGATATCAAATTTATCTGTGACTTGATCGATATGCAACAGAAATTCATCCAAGTTTCTTCCAATACTTCTAATGTTTTGGTGTATTATTCTGAAATTGTTACTATACTTTTTTTGGTTCAACGATTCACTTAATGTCACAATATCATTCAGTACTATAGTATCAACAGGTTCATAGTTTAAATCTCTTATATACCGGTCCATCTTACTGTTAAATATAAAATAAAATAAAATAAAATAAAAAATAAAAATACAATTTCAAAATGGATAAGCAAAGTAATTGAGGAAAAGTGAACTGGTTATGAATATATAAATGAAATTATGAATCTTATTTTTTGTTATGTGGGAGAGTTGTGCTATTTTGTCGAGTTCTTCTTTCCTTTGTTTCCACAGTATAAAGAGTTTGTTTTTTTGGTTTTTTGTTCAATGGTTTCATGGTCTGGTTCAGATTTCCTTTCACATTCTCCTCATCGGTAAAATCCTGCTCTTCGAAAATATTTTCTCTTGATGTCGCTGGGGTTGAAGGGGCACTCAAAGAATTCCTTTCTCTCTTCTTTTTATTTTCTGGGTTATCAATTTCATTTGTTTCTTCTATTTCCTGTTTCCTCAATTCTTCTGCAGTATATTGCTCTCCGTTGACTATCAATTTGTTTCCCCTTATTTTAGCAGATATGTTTTTGGATCTTGCTTCCTTCAGATGGCTCACTAGTATTTTGTTGTCAACACGATCTTCATAGCACATATCATGAAGAATTGTAATATTTATGCCTTTTAATTTGTAGACATTTTGGAATAATGTATTCTTTACCAAATGGGACACAAATTCAGCTTTAATGGCTGGTTTGGAGCTGTTCTTTAGAAGATATATGTTGTTTAAATCTCTCTCACTCAAATTTATTTCCAGTAAATTATTTAGTTTTTCCACGACTGCCGATGCAAGGGTATTTTCATCATTTATACCGAGGCCTAAGATAACAACATTATCTTTCCTAGTTCTCCTTTCCAAGCTTATATTTCTCTCTTCTATTTTTTCACACTTATGTTCCAGAGCTTTTATAATCTGTTGTTGTTCTTCAAGAGTTCGTATCAATCTGTAATTTTCATTTTCTATGTGCGATATTATTTCACGTTTACTTCTTTCATTTTCTACTTTAATTGCATCCAAAAGTTTAGTAAATAAATCGTTATTTGAAAGTTGCACAGATTCGTTCATTCCTGAGTAATAAGTGTCGGCCGTTGGTGAAATAGATTCCGACTCGTTATTTCAAGGTTATTTCACTTATTCCAACAGTTGTTTTCGGGTTTCCTCAATGTAAACATTAAAAAACTGGCTTATTTGGAATGACTTACAGTTTCTTGATAGCTATGGGTATCTAGAACTTATTCCACTTGCACTATTGACACTTCAAATAAATTTTCGTTTGGTTTATATAGACATTTGTTAACATATGTGCAGCATACAATTTTAAGGTGATTCACGCTTCCACCATCACATCATATCACAAGTAACATTCTAGTTCTTTTGAATTTTCAGTTTCATTTTGTCTAGTGTCATCTACCGTCTCAACAAGCCGTCGCAATAGCAATATATTAACACCAAGGGTCTCATAAATATTCTATAGAAATACGAAGGTAGATCCCTTGTTGAAAATGAAAAATCAGTTCACATAACCTTCCTCCTGAGAACATACGTAGTTTTTGAGGTACATGTGTCAACAATTTCGATTAGATCGCCTTTTACTTTCGAATCCTGAAAAAAAAATTCTCGATTTCCTCCGAATTTGATTTCACATGCAATTCATTCTTTTGAATACTTTATACTTTGATATATATTAAATTACTGGTGGAGTCAATCTTACCTTTACTTGAACAAATTGATGCTTATTTGTTTTCATCTACATAAATTTTGCGAAGTATTTTCCTTCTTCCTAGAAATTCCACATTTGTCAGAGTTTCGTTATAAGATATGAAACTCTCAAATCAATCCTGATATATCTTTCTTCATATAGCAGTGATATAGTACTCAATGAAGCTGATGGCTATATATCAAGCCAGTACCTGAAAATGACGCCTCAAATAGAAAATCCTCAAATATGTGCCTCGAAATAATGAATTATTGGTGAAGTCAACTCCACACATGTGGAGATTGATTCTATCGCGAAGCATTTTATTTCTGCTAGAATTTCGAAAGTCTACCCTCTCCTCCACATTCCATGGAATTTCATATTTTTTCATCCAACCAGCAATAACAAATCTTGTATTTATTGGCGCCAACCTACCTTCGTTTAATGAATATTACTCAACAACCTCACAATGAACAATCCCTTTTGTTCGGCCGCCTCCATAAGACAAATCTAGCCAACAAGTAACCAACGCATTGATAATGACAATTGGATGTTGTAATATTTTATCGGTCTAGTAGGCCTACCCATTTGTGCAATAATAGGAAATCTCCGATATTGTCCTGTCAACCTACGCGCTTGTCGACATCAAAGTGATGGCCTCTAGGGGGGTGCAGGTTAGCAGTCAATAATCGGAATGGTTTGCATAATGATACATGAAGTGTAACGTACAATACTATGGATCACCTACTGAATATGTCATAGCGTGTCACTCAGGATCTATTGCTCTATCTATCCGCTCGCTCTACATATACAAATCGCAAAAGACATTTGTCAATATCGAATGAATTCAATTTGAATTGATGCTGATGATTCCAATAATTGGCTGTTCTGCTTGTTTGTTGAAAATGTGAAAACAGTATGTACACACTTGTTCATTCCAATAGTTATGCTTGCTCCATTGTAGTGCGTTATAGGAATAACACCAAGAGAGTGACTGATACAGCCACAGGACCCCCGGTTCGAGTAATGGATGTCAACCGATCTGATGACTCTGGTGATGCATGAAAGATTTCATCCAAAAATGAAAACGGATTCCTTCCTCTCAACTGAGTGAGCAGAAGCTTGATCTGATTTGATTCCATCGGAATCTTATCTAAGACAGATAATAAGGTATCAGCGTCCTAAATATTAATAGATGGCATTTACTGATTCAGCGTTTTTATGTGAGATGCTATTTAATATTCATCTCATATTCAGGAACATGATTACTGAAGATCAGTCTTTTGTGATTTATGTTTATGTTCTTCGACATTATCCTGCGAGATTGAGAGATGACTAGCTCTCCGAAACAGTTCGAAAAAATATATGACTCAAATTCTAAGCCATTTCCATGATACATAACTCTCATTTCTGCGGATACTCGGAATTTATGATTGCATTATGCGCAATATATAACACCTGCTTTATCGGTTGAATTACCGAATTATGCTTCTTAGGTGTTCGCCGGTCTTTTATTAAGGAGTTACGAGGAGAAGTAATTTGTTAGTTTCCACGTGGAAAGGAATGTTCAGAAGTCAAGCTCGTTTATAACAGAGGAGGAATTTCACGCGACAAGGATTTTTAAAGCACCTGGAAATATTTTCAGGATATGAATTACCGAGAGTTGAACATTGTATATTCTGAACAATATATTATATCCGTCCTTATATTCTAGAACGGAACTTCTGAACCATTCAAGGCAAGAATTTTCACTAAAAAAAGAAATGATTTCCGTCGGTTTTCAATTGGTTACCTGTGAGTATTTCTTATTATGTAAGCCAAGAGAGAATTAATTTTTTAATAATACAGAGTATATCAGTTGATCTGAGTTCGATACATGGCACTGAGGAGAAATTGCATCAACATAGGTCTGAACATATGGTTTGATTTCACTTCGAGTGTGTTGAAGATATAAAAAAAATATATATATTTTTCAATATCTCAATATCCCAGACAACACACAAATAGTCATACTGATACTAATACAGAGTATATCAGTTGATCTGAGTTCGATACATGGCAATGAGAAGGAATTGCATCAACATAGGTCTGAATATAATATGCTTTGATTTCACTTCGAGAGTGTTGAAGATGGAAAAAATATATTCTCCAATATCTCAATATCCCAGACAACACAAAAATAGTCGAATTCTCAATATTATGTGGACCCGATTCATTGATGATTATTTTTTCTGAATGAAAGATGGGGAGTTCTATCCACATGAAAATACTCAAGCTTATGTGATGAATCGATTTATTCGAATCGAATCAATAATTTGAGTACGACCAATTCAATCATCAACTGCATGGAAATGGAAGTTATAACGAAACTACTACTCATCTAGCTTAGTTGAACATCTCCATTTCAGGGAAACAATTTTTATCCGAGAGAATATTGTATCACGTGATTGAATTGAGAGAAGATTGAAGTGAATCTAAAATATTTCAAGACAATATCAATTGAAACTGAAAAGATACCATACATCTAGAAGCAAATACGAAACACGATAATAAACCGTTCAATATTATTCAACTTTTTATTACTACAGGAGCAGGTGTGCTTTTATACTCTATAAAGACGCGAAACGTCTTGCTGGTAGTTTGAAAGATGAGAGTCATTTTTTAATGTCGGCGTTAGATACAATGCTTGATAAAAATGAAATGACCGTCCATAAAAGAGTCATTTGGACACGCAGCGATCCTTGATGATGATCTCATTGTTATTTAGATCAGAGAAGGCTTGCCACGATTCAAATTTAAGTCACCGAAGACTGAAACTCATTAATTCATTCTTTGAAAATCGGGAGATCTACCAAAGAATCAAGAAGGAATAGAAAACTGTTCAGGTACTATATATATACATATATATATATATATATATATATATATAATATATATGATGTTAATGATATTTTTTTCTGTCGTTCATCTCGAAGTTTTTCCTCAGTCTCAGTTCTCAGATGAGTTCATGACCATGCCATGCCATGAGATGGCATTGAACTGGAATATAATGGTATCACATGAAATATCGAAATGAATTATGAATTTTGGATACATAATCGAAATCGAATTGGCCAGATATAGTTATCAATATCTTCCTTCTGTATTACTCATTGCAGAATGATGTTGAACATGAAATTCGCGAGAATCAGTGTTTATCCCATTTTAGCCTTGATGGCGGTTTTCCATCAAAATTTGATCAGACTGGTGCGAGTCTTTCAGACCATCTGAATCGGAAGGTAGAAACTAACGCAATCAACGGAATGAATTTGATCAACGAAATCTAATAATGACATATGGACACGATTTGAAGATATGTTGTAATCAGAAACAGTTCGAGTTCGAACCAAATAGATAAAATGAGATGGAATGTACAAGGGAGCAAATTATAATTCCATTATCAAAACATTCGTAATCAGTGAGAAGCAGAATTTTGGGTTATCACAACAAATGTAAGTTGTTGTAATCTGTCATCTCTTGCAATGTTCATTCTGTTATTAGGTCAGTCATCACCTGACTTTCACCTCATTTTTCTTCAGTCTGATATCAATCCAATCTATCATCCAAGTTCAGAAAATGAATAGAAAGTAAAGGACCGAATTCAAAGATGTGAATTTGTTATATGTATGTCATATCGAAGAAGGAATCTCGGGTTTAAAATTCAATACAGCTATTCTGTGAAGCAAAACAGTGGCAATGTTGGAGGAACCTCCAATTTGGATAGACAGAGATAGTACAATAATGTTATGAGTTGAACAAGACTGAATGAACTGTCTCAAAAAAACCGAAGACAGTTTTCGTATATGAATGCACAACACCATTGTATGGACGATCAACGATCCACAACAATGCTCTCTTCATATCGGATATTCAACGATTGAAAATATCCATATTACATCAAATATGCATGTACCCAAAACAGATTTTATGAATTGGTGAGGAAGCAAGTGAATTAGATTGGGCAGTATACAAATTGAGGAGAGATTTATCATTCTCATCTCAGCATCGATAACAGCATGTCAATCGGTCCCCTTCCTAATCTTATTCCTGGAATGATTCTATATGGAAAGTTTGCAAAGACTTATCAATTACTATCACATGAATAATACGTCCTTGAAAAAAATCAAAATTTTGACACTTCATATTCCCACGTGACACAACAAAAGACGTTCATCATATGGTTGGAAGTTTAACGAAACCAATCCATCAGCAAAAACTAAAAATAGCAGATCCATAACTCAACGATCTCCAAACTCAGCCGATCATTTGCATATGATGTACCGCCTTGACTATGTAAATCCATCGCAGCTAGCCATGCACACACCCACGGCACTCTATGATTTATAACATTCGTTAACAGATTTCTATACGTGAAATTGCCGAAGCGAGTACATAAACAAATGTCTTTTTTATCCGGGGGTTTCTGTGGTAGAAATATGCAGATTGAAAAGTCGCAAAATTTGCATATAAATCAAGAGGAATAAACACAATTCACAGTTTCATGGAGAAGTGGATGATATAGGAATGATGAGGGTCTGAACACTATCAATGATTGAGTACTTCATAGTATGGTAACCGATGAACTTCTATCAGATCTGTTCATTTGTATGAAAAAATACCTGGCATAATCAGATAATTCTGACCCCAACACTGCAATATTGTTGTAGATGATCGATAATGATGTTTTCTTCTCATCAAATAACAGTACACCGCGCTGATCAAAACAACATCAGAGAGATCACAGATCAATTGTTATTGCTTCAGGTACCAAGGGAATGTAACATTCCTAACGTTGTCAATCGACATTTGACAGATTTCGAAAGAAATGATGAAATATGATCGCATAACTGCGAGATATTGCCTTGGAAACAGCCCTCAACGAATACAAAATGATTTCATAATGATTCGCTCGTGGTGTCATGATAGACGATATTCCCGGTGAGCACCAACCGTAAGAGTTTCTTTGAAAATTGGAGAAATTGCCCACATTTCTACGATGTTCTAGAGAGTACAATGATTTGGCGAGTGTTGTATCACCGACGTTTCTGATTAGAAGAGCTCCAGCGTATGTTCATAGGAATGGTCGAATTAGTGCTTCAGTTGCTGGAGTGTGTGAAGTACCAGTACCAGTAACAGTTTTTCCAATCAGTTTTCCCTATAGATATCAAATGTTCGTCCCATGAGAGAGCGCTGTTGGTGTTGAAACCAAGAATGGATATTGTCGATCTCATAGGAACAGTGGTAGCTGACATCATCATATTGGACGTTGATTATGTGATCTGCCTTCCTGGTGAACAAACAAGTTTGGCAACACTGATGGAATCATTTGAATGTTGAATACTTTCAGTATGAATGATTTATAACATTATACGAATGAAAAATGGATGGATATGTCACCTTTGATAAGTATTTTGTATACATAAATTTATTGGGATACGCTAATTCTTGTGAAAATATTTCCATTGATTCTATAATATCCATATTCTTATTGACGATCCTGAAGTACAATATAAGAAATTATTATTCGTTTACATCATCGTCTAGATTCATGATATGTTGGTTCGAGTATTTCACACATAGGTCTCGGTGTGAATGATCGATTGAATCATGATGAATTCACCCGAGAATATTTCGATTTCATTGACATTTTTTGTTTATTTTCAGCGAAGCTCATCATCCAGAACATTTTCGAAGTGGCTCCACATGTGGAACAACCATATGATGAGTACCATTTCGATCGATGTAACCTCCACCATGATTCGTTGATTCTCCACAATAGCGACAACTCAAATATTCAGATAGGTCAAAGATACAGCTATTTTCTCGAATAATTCAATGAACGTGTTCGGATGGTATGACCATGTGACATTCCACATATTCTAGAATCATAATTCCAGAATCGAGATATAATATCTGATCCCGAAATATTTGTTGTAGAACTCAAATGTTTGAGAAATCTCTGCTGGAAATTCAATTTTTTCAAATGTTTTACTTCTCTGTAGACATAACATGATTGGGAATACATTTCGTGGATACCTACTCGATAATATCTGATGAAGTTTCATGCATTGATTCATCGCATGACACGGCTGTTTGCCCCATTGAAGATACCTGTGAATATTTCAGAGGAAGTGACTCTACGGCGACATGTATCATAGTTCCTATTGCCTCATCCTGAGAGAGTCAAGAAATTGTCGAACAATACAAAACGTCTCAAGAAGTACAATTATATGATGCTTCATTAGAGGATGATATGTAGTACAGTTCAATTTCCTCCTCCCAGAATCTCATAGTCGACATCTCATAGTCAACATATTCGATACATTGTCATCTCCGCGTTCCGATGAAATTATTCTACTGTTCTATCATTAGTTATTATCTCAGAGCCGATTTCAGCCGATTTAGTTTGATGCTACCTATCATCATCACTTCTAGAACCATCTGACGATTCATGAAATCGTTAGGAACTGATAACCATGATCAGGTTTGACCATAAATTGGCTTCTCTATGTTTTTCATGAACAATTCAACTATTTTGTGATTAGATAGCGTTCTTAAATGATCGAAATTCATGTCATGATATGGCACTATATTTGGTCATGATCAAAACTATGAAATCATCATGAGGAATTACAGGTGATAAGGAACTGACGACCACTAGTTTGTGAACCGTTTTATTGGGATAAGTCAAGTATAATGAGTCCGTGGAATAATGATGATTCTGATGGTGAATGATTTTTCGCATTTAGCATTCATTTTAGGCTTCTTTGGTTTGTCGAAAATGAAAGGGAGTGAGTTTTTGGGGTCGCCTTCAATGATAGGAATATTGATATTCGATCAAAATGTACACGCAATCCTATCTCAAAAGTTAGGAGGAGCCGAGAAATACTAGAAGAAACCTTGATTTTTCTTCTGGAATCTTCATGGAAAGAATATTCACCTTCTGAATCTCATGATCTCAATTATCTCTCTTATGTTCGTCATGATTTCAGAATTCATATCGTTGAAAAGTAAAGCTGACTCGTTCAGCATCTAGTATGATTTGTAAACATCTTGTAGAGTGGGGAATATTCGAAAATGGTTATCATGGTTCGTAAATAACAAAATATAAAAATAATCATACATGAGAGAAAACGAGAACAAGAATTTCATAGCAAGACACAAAATATAGTCCACTTTCAACGAATTCCAACCCAATATCGTTAATGGTCTTACGAGCCGGATTACTTTGTCAAGCAAATATTCATTGAAGAAAGCGCGATAGAATACAAGCAGCACAAATCTATCCAGAGTACCACTTCAGCCAAGCAGCTTGATCTTTCAGAGGTGATAATTAACAGATCCAGAGATTCACCATTCACAGTGAAATCTCATATTCATCTCAATACTGTCACATGATTTTTCATATCAATTCAGATTGACGTTCCTTGATCTCAATTAATTGTCAAAACAACAGACGTTCCATTATTGACTCAGAACTACAAGCTTTCAGGGAGGCAGTCACCTAGTTTCTCAAATTCCGTTGATAATTCGAATTACTAATGAATAATATGATATTCATGAACTACATATTCGTCTAAAACGATTCCAAAATACTTTGGATGAATATACATGCTCATGAGTTGATCGACGAAAGCAAGGTGAATGAAGAGAATTTTTTGACACTTTCTACGAATGTCCGAGCCGAGAATGGCCCAGCAAAGAAAATAGTCAACGAACAAAAAACAAACAACTCAAACGATAGCATTGTGAAAAAAATTTAGTTCGAACGCGAGGTTGTCGAAAACCTTTCTACGTACCGTCCTTCGATATGATATGAATTCAGTTCGATACCTATTGTTCGGAAGTCGCACTATTTACAATCATAATTGGAAGGTGATGCTGAACTTTCGGATCAACTTGATCAATTATGATATCGATATGAAAATGCATGGATTATACGTGACAATTCGACTCATGTATGAAAAATCGCATATGCCAGTTCGACAGCAGCAAAAGTTAGCTGCAACTTTCACATCGACATTCATTTATTGATCAATTGCTGAGGAATACCAAATTTGGTGTACTTTGGTACCTCAAATAGAAATTGAAAGAAAAGTCGAAGTCCTTTGACAACTCTATATTCAACTTTGCAGGTTCAGCAGGTCAAGTTACAGAAAATTACAGAGTAGACGTAGTTTCAATGGAGAATGTCCCCGACTATAGGGATACAATAATTTTTATGAACGACATATCACGTGGTTTTGGGGTTGCCAACAAGGAAGATGAAAATATCCAATAGAATATTGTAGCAATAGTTAGCAGAATTGCACGCAAAACCTAGAGCACGTGGACTGTCAGCACTTTCAATATGTTTATGATCACATGAACTAAATAGAATCACTGTTGCATTTGATATAATCAAAATATATGATACACCGTATGATTCAATGAAAGATCGCGATGTTGGTTGCCACAATAAATAATTTGACATAGTTGTCAACAACGGTGAGTACGAACGCCGAAATCATTCTAATTGTCAATACCTACCTCTGTGTGCCTTACAATACAGTTACAACGCGATTATCAATCTGGCGACAATCCTCTACTTTTGGTTTTTTTTTTTCAGTAAATTCAATGCCAACGACTATTACAGTTGAGTTCACGGAAGAATCATTATTGATTGTCACAATTTCAATCACGAATGAAAGATCGTTTTGTCTCCAATACATATTCATTCTCAACACACACAAAAACATTGATCATAGTCAAGTGTGTGGAGTGAATTGTTTGAAAAGTATTCACGACACTGAACATGGTTCTTCGAGCCGGATATTGAAATAATCAGCGAAATCAGAAGAAACATCAATTGTTGGAGCATTCAGACAAATGAACAATCACTCAGGTTCTTCATAGTCAGTTCATCAAACATTCAAGAAGTAATCATTCGAAGGGCGATAGCACCGAACATATTCATCGATCGTTTCATTTTGATTCGGCTACGACATTAATAGCATTCTCCGGACATTAGGAAGTCTCTGAATAGGTCTGTTACGCAGTTATCGTCAGGTGAACCCGTTTCCTACCTCATCAATCCTATCAACCATTGCCCTCTCAATTTGTTTGCTCGCATGGTATAGCTCCAAATGTTAAGATCACAATGTCCAATGATGAAATTAAGGCATCAATTCATAAACGCAGCGCAATCAAAGGCCAACTCACACGATTCTCTACTTTTTCATCAAATTGAAGGGTGATTCCAAATTCAGTGAGTTATGCATTCGATTAGAAAAAAATTGAGCTCCTTTTGAATGACTTCGTGAACATCCCATCAGATTCAGAAGTCGAAGATCCAACACATCCCGATCATTCACAAGATAGAATTATTTTGGAAAATAGTTATTTGGGAACAATCACCAAAGCTGAAGATTTGATGACCTCATTTTTAGACAGTCAAGTGAGTACGAATGAACGTCTTCAGGTAGTACAGCAAATACTTCCATTTCAACTGCAATCATTCAAAGGATCAGCGCAAATTTGCCGCAATTGATTTCACCTGAATTCCATCGATTATATGAAAAATGACTTCACTTTAGAGATGCATATGAAGCTATGATACACACATGTAGTACAATCAGTAAAATTCAGAAGTTCTGGTATCTGAAATCATGTTTCAAGGGTCAGGCGGCTAACATTTTAACAGCTTTGAGAATATCTTAGGCAAATTTTGACAAAACATGGGACATCCTATGTGAGCGCTATGTGAGCGTTCAGAAAGAATGGCACATTCAGCTTCCAAATGTCATCGACACTGTGAATCAACATCTCAGAAATCTAGAATCATTAGCGTTTCCTGTCAGTCAATGGGGTACTATCATCATATATCTTACTGTCTGTAAGCTTTTCGAGGAGGTGGTACAAAAACCAAAAACGGAAAATCAAAGAGTCTGCTTGCATTCTCCTGAACGGAGACGATAATATTGCTTCTTGTTCAGTTGATATAGATAGAACTTGGCATCCACTTCTGAAACTTGAATATGAAAGTGGAAAATTCGATATCAATTAATGAAATCACCTTGTAACCATAATT
This sequence comes from Gastrophysa polygoni, assembly GCA_963576655.1. Classification (NCBI taxonomy): domain Eukaryota; kingdom Metazoa; phylum Arthropoda; class Insecta; order Coleoptera; family Chrysomelidae; genus Gastrophysa; species Gastrophysa polygoni. Next base: position 18,818,152 of record OY755082.1, read on the forward strand.
CCCCCGTCTACCAAATTGTCACTTTCCTGTGTCAAGATCGAAAACATTGAGGAATTTCACGAAGAGAAAAATATTTCGATTGTGTTGAGAACGGGAGCAGATTCGTTCCCGAAACGTCCACCAAGATAAGTAGAAGTTTTATTCTTATTGAATATATTTGTTTTTCCAAAATTTCTCTCAAAAACAAGGTGTCACTGACCGATAGAGAATTCCTCTTTTAGGTATCTCAAGGTTTAATTTCAAGCGCAGTGACATTTTGGGGCAGATCCCAAATCTGTCCTTACTACAAATATATTGCAATAATTTTTGATAACTTTCACTCTATTTTTTAGAAACGAAGAGAGAAAATCCCATGAAAAGCTGAAAAATGAATCATATATCTTGTTTCATCCTAACTAGATCTCATCACCAAGAGAGAGTGGGAGCAATATACTTTGAATCTCAAGACTGTGTTACCTTCATTCAGGGAATTCATTAATTTCATCAATGAATGAATGAATGTCAGATACACTACGAAAAGGACATCAGATTACAATACAACTACTACCTGTATTGCTACTACAGGTCCGTGTTGTGTTCTCTGCCACAAGGACCATCATATATTTTCATGCATTATTTTCTTGAAATTGAATTCTCATGAGCGTCTTGCCGAAATTAGGAGGTTGAGGGCTCACGAAAAGGCCACCTCGTGGAAGAATGTAAAAATATCCATGTATGTGAAATCCATATAGACAATTGTTCCCAATCAAATTCCATTACCCAAAAGATGTTCAATATTTTGCAATTACCTCTTGACAAGGTTACTCACTCAGTTGAAGATTTCGGGTCGAACTTAACTTCTGTACTGTACAAAACCGTTACTACAATTGGGTCGAATACAGCTACATACATAAGTCACAAAATACTATTTTCGATATCCAATAATATAACGAAGGATTCACCTGCCTTTTCATTCGATTCAAAACATCTGCGAATTCCGAAAAAAATCGCATTGGCAGATTCGACAGTATTGGCTGAATTGATATGCTTATCGGTGCTTCCATATTTTGGGAGCTGATGTGCGCTGGTCGTATAATTTTGTTAAAAATCACACAGTATTGCAAAAAACAAAGCTCGGCTGGATATTATCAGGCCCATTGCCATCACTCGCTCATACAAAAAAAATCCAGTGTGTGACCCCACCATAGAAAATAACGAAGTTGAAAAGTTACTTGAGCGCTTTTGGAATCTTGAGGAATGTCAACCATTAGTCAAATATCCTCAAAGGGAGGCGAAATGTAGAGCACATTTTTCAAAAAATACCATTCGCGATTAATCTGGTGGATTCGTTGTCAGCCTACCAGTCAAGGAGAATATTTCTGAACTTGGTAATTCATCTGAAACAGCTCCCAAGAATTTCATGCAATGGAAAAAAAGTTCAAGAATAATCCCGATTTCAAACAACAATATATTGCATTCATGACCGAATATGGAGCTCTGATACATATAATCAAGGTGAATATTCCACATGATGAGCCACAAGACATTATTTATCATTCACGACATCATGGTGTTTTGAAATTGACGAGTGCCTGCGCGTCATGTTTGATGGCTCCGCAAAAACTTCTTAGGGAATATCACTAAATGATGTTTTGTAAATAGGTCCTATGATTCAGGATGATCTATTGACCATAGTTCCGAGATTTCGCATTCATGAATACGTTGTCACTGCTGACGTAGAAAAAATGTATCGTATGGTCAATATACAACCTTCTCAGCGTAACTCACAGCGAACAATCTGGCGCACCGATCTATCTGAAGAACTGAATCATTATCAGTTGTATACTGCTACCTATGGCACTGACAGCGCATTTGTATAAGGTCTCTCTATCAAGCAGCTATGGATAACAAAGAAGAGTATCCAGAAGCATGTGCAATCATCACATCCAGTTTGGATGTTGACGACTACTGACAGGGTTCAACTCGAAATCAGAGGGAAAAGGATCATATCAGAATTGATTGATGTCCCCAAGGCAGTTGGTTTGAATATTCGCAGGTTTGTCTCAAACAATAAGAATCTTCCAGATGGAATAATCTGATTCATTCCGCAAATTTATATCCGATGACAAGATAACATACACCCTTGGTTTACCTCGGAATTCAAGTATGTATAATTCTCAATATTTGGTGAATTCAAGACAATTTTCTCAAGTCTGCAAACGAACAATTCCGTCAACAGTCGTCCAGATCTCCGATCCTTCAGGTTATTCTTTAAATACTTTGGAAACTAGGTATAGGCTGGGATGAAGATCATCCAATCGACATAATCTATCTAATCTATCTAATCTGATAACGGAAATATATTCTTTTTGTCATCGTGTTGAACTCTTCCGAATCTTAAGAATATCTTCAGGATGGTCTCCACTGACAATGGAGATTCATGAATTCCTAATTCATAGAAAATTGGGAAAGGATAATTGTCTGATATTGGGATCTTAAACTCAGATCGCTGGTCTGGAGAGCTGCTGATCATGAACCACCACCAACACTGATACTGGTCGAATGAACATAATAACAAAGAGTTCATTATTACGCAAAGTCATGGCAGAATCTCAGTACATAAAGTCAGATATTCTCACGGCATTCGAAGATATGTCTTTTTCTAGTTATGAATGAACAGAAATCAACAATCTCATTATCGAATGTGATTACTTGACATCCTTTCCTTTTATCATTATTCATATCTATCAGATCCAGCTGTTTCATTTGACCTGACTTAACCGTGTTCGCATAGGCGAACTTCATTGCTTCATCATTTGGAAATGTAGATGTAGAATACATACTCTATTCTGAAATCGAAGTATTCTCTCTGCCAGTGTATAGAACCCTGATGAACATTGGTGATATCAACATGCCATCGAATATACCATCAGGAACGAATCACAGCTTGAGTTGTGATGCAATTATGTTCTCAGCCTTCATGCAGCTATGTGCCCACTCCACCCAATCCACTTCATGATATGGGGTTGTCAATCTTGTTATGGAATATATGAATAACGACCATATAGGAAGGAGGATCATTTCTAATTTCGTCTCGATGCTCTGAAGGATATATGAGAGAAAAAAATTAGTTTTGACTGACGACAATTCACAAGACGGACACCAAATCTTTATGCTAAGCGCTCTCATTCGAAGACCTGCGCCAACTGGAATGGATTTCGAAAATGTTCTCGGAGGTCAGAAAAACTGGGCTCTTAAGAAATTGTGAAACTTCGCGAAGGTTCTCAGAATAGCAGGTCTTGATTTGATTCATTGATGATGGTCAGGTTCTACAAAATTTGTCGATGTACTTTCTAATAACTTTCTTACTTACATGATTCTTACTTACATGATTATAAATCATGATATCATTGCAGAACTGCAATTGCAGAATTCACAACGTTTCTCACATAGTTATCTATGCACTAGTCGATGTGCAACCGCAAGATGTCCAATTCCGACTAACATTGAAGAGGTCTCCCCTCCCAGCTATCTGGAATTCAGACTAGTTAACTTCGTTCCTGAATGGAAAGTAAAATATTCTGGGTGGCCAATGATCAAGGAAAAAGGCCGATTTGACTAAGTTATCGTTCTCAGGAACAAAAAAGCTCGAACTGGTCGATTTTTATTTCGAAGGGAAAATATTTTGCCCATGTTTTGCACTTCTTCACATCAAACTCCACGGAGGGATGAGCTCCAACCCTTGAATCTCAAATGGGATGAGGAGTTGAATAAAACATAATTTTGAAGGAAATCGAAATCTCTCACCAACGCTTCCTCATTCTTGGAATTCAATGTAGTAGTTCTAGAGAAAACACGTTGATGAAAATAATAGACTAGTGATGGAAAGTACCGCTTTTTTGCCTTCCATCACTATAACTCATTTCGTAATTAGAAATATGTTCATCTGAACAGTTCTTTATGTGTTTCTTTGAATCCTGTCTAATCCAACATTATATAAAGAATCATTCATTTTAACGTCAGTTCCTTGATCTCTCAGTGAAATGCATACCCCATTTCGTTTTCATTAGGCCATTCATTATTCATATATATAGAATTGATCATGTATTGAATTTCTCCTACATACATTCCATGTATAAGATACGTAGGGAATATCATGCGATATCAGAGTAGGCTCATATTCTTCATGGAGCTACTTACTAGCTACATGCTTTATTCTCATTCTTTCGTTCAATCCATTATAGGTACTGACTTTCTTCCTCAACATCATCAAACCACTCATACTCATGACTGAACCATGGATTAGTTTGAGATCAAATGTACTAGTTTCATCGTAGATCGAAATCATTCTCAGTCTGACTGCTCCGAGTATATGAAAATACAGAATTATTTCATCTAACATTCCACAATATGTATACTTTATCATAGATATCATAGATATTGTTGAGGTAACATAATCACATGACGGTATACTGTATACACTGGCAAAAGATGAACACAATCGATACACTCGGATATGATATTCACATTTTCCAGCTTTTCTGTGGGATTTTCTCTCTTCGTTTCTAGAAAATAGTAGATGTAATTAGGTATTATTTCAATAAATCTGTAGTAGGAAAGATTTGTGATCTGCCCCAAAATGTCACTGCGCTTGGTAGCGCTCAGGTACCTAATCGTCAGTGGCACTTCAACTTATCTCAGTAGACGCTTCGGGAACGAGTCTGCTCCTGTTTCCAACACGATGAGAACACTTCATCTTCGCAAGAATTCTGCTATGTCTGTTTTCTTGACACTGAAGAATGACAGTTTAGCAGACGGAGGAGTTCTGGTTACAAGGTGTTTCTTATTGATTGATTATAAATTTGCTATTCTCATATTCAGTTTTGAGGAGGGGATGCCAAGTTCTATCTATATGAACTGAACAAGAATCAATATTATTGTCTCCATTCGAAAGAATGCAAGGAGACTCTGTGATTTTTCGTTTTTGATTGTTGCCTACTTCTCCTATGATCCTGATATTACTCCAATCGGCTCAATGTTGTCTATTTTCAGTGAGGACATGTTCAGCTAATTTTGATATTTCAGTATATCTTTTATAGTAGTGCAAGTTTCACCGGTATAAGATTTTCCACAAAAACATGATATACTGTGGATACAATATCTTGAGGATTATTCTCTATGTTTTGGTTATGTATATGAGTATGATATATTTTCCATAACAATTCCATTTCAACAGTAACCATGGAGTGATCAAGTTCCAAATTACCTGATTCAGATCATCTCTACAATAATTCTACATCACATTTCTAGTGAGAATCGAGAAATTTCACAATCATGTGAAGTCTGAATAATATCTTCGGATTGAGAATGATTGAATAATTTCAGCAGAAAAATCAATCATAATTTTGTCGAAGGACTTCGGTAAGCGATCGAATAAAAAAACCATTTTTATTGTCAGCTTTATTAGAATTGATGGGTCATTAAATAATATCCTACACGGAAAAACCCCAGTCGTATATCATATTACTCTGCTGGACAGTAAATACCCGCGTCAAAGTTTAATGATGGGACGTGAATACGGGGGTCTTTGTAAAATTTCAATCCCAGTATCGGCCGCGGTTTTAGAACCAAAAATTCTTCAATAATAATGATCTAGCTATGTCATTCAGGATTCATCTGATTCCATGTCACACTAGGAATGATAAATACATTCAATTCCTTCACCCTTGAAAGATTCAGTCAATAGAACATCTCGTCTAATCTATTATTATTCTGTTGGGAATCAAATTCGATATTTAAAGAATCCAATGTCCAAGTGTCGGATGATCTGATTCGTATTTGTGAATCTGTACAATGTACAGCGCGGCCGATTTTTATTTCAGTCACCCCATGGAATCTTCATTGGATGTGCGATTTCTACCAGATTTCTTTCTCCAGTTATAGAACTTGATGAATTCGATTATACATATGACTGAAGAGCGCCACATTCCAAATAGAATGCGAGGCCCACTTCGTCCATTTCCTGAAGTGAAATTCTCACAGACAGTATGAAATTTTAAGATTTCATTTCAGCAGTTGATCGAATGGAACATCCACTTGAATTCACCACCTCTCAAAGCAGGCCTGTACCAAATTTCATCTGGAAATTCGTAGTAATGATGATTTCAAATACGAATCAAATATGACTATATAATATTTTCCGTGCTCATCTACTTGTCGAGTCAATCCTGCAAAAAACATCAACAGTAAGCAGTCAAATGTCAAGAGTGAGAGGTATTGATAATTCGTAACAGTTGGTGTAGTGTAAATGATAATGAAATATTCAACTTCAGAGGAGGAATTGTCGCAGTAATACACGTTCTGCACGGGATATAATTCGATGAGAGACACCCAGATGAACACATGAGTCGTAGTTATGTCGACAAATCAATGAAGTATTCGATGGAATAGGATGTGAAAATTTCCAGAGTACAGAATTCTCCAAATGTTAAGGTTGTGATCAATCACTCACATTCTGGGGTCAGGCGTATGTGCACAACATTCAGAATCTCGATCTGCAATAACTCATTCATTCATTATCAACGTTTATCTTCACTCTTTCAATTGAAATTTGAATTTTGAGTGAAAATTAAGAGCTCTGTTTCAATTACTTTGAATAGCATACTGTCAACTCCACCGAATGAACCCTCGATATAATATGACAGCGATCAATAGGGTCAGGTATTTCGAAATTCTGCTTCAATAATTTATCTCTGTCGATTTGATTTGGTCACAGGAGGAGTATATGGAATGGCATCTTCATTTTTCTCTCAACTCTGGAGTACGAGGAGTGTGAATCAAGGTGTCACCTGGAGGAATACTCCTTTCTATTGGTATCTCTCACTTCTTATTCTGAAACAAAAACATTGAGTTACTTAGATCTATTGAGATTGGGCTAATATACCAAGGCATTGTTATTGAAATAAGTATAACACGGAAGAATTGGATGATATTTTTTCCTCTCATTCACAACAATTTATAGAGTACAAGGCAGCAACTACTTCATTCATTAGAGCGCTTCAGTGCAACTCCCTCCAATAGATCGCATGAAGGACGAAGTCTCAGGAGGCGATCCAACGAACTCACTCATTTGTTCAACACCACCCACCTCCAAGACAAACTAGGGGCCATTTTCTCTAATCATAGTCATCAGCTACTTTCATTCATATGTTTGTTCATTGAGTTCGAGATGCATATGTGTATATATATATATATAAATATATATATATATATATATATATATATATATATATATATATATATATATATATATATATATATGTGTGCGTGTTATACGATCTTTATTGACACTTATTCATGTGCGTCCATACTCATATACACAGTCTGTGATTCTGTGAAATATGTGAGAATCTCGCGCGACATCACATCATTGTCTATGCTCCATCGACAAATATCATATGAAAAATCATGAAATCGAGTAACCATAACCCCGCATATGAAGAACAGTCCATGTTGACAAACGAGCCAACCTTGTGTGTTAGTGTCACTATTTTGATCTCCTTGTTCCAGTACTGTTACATAATCAGATTCATGTATATATACCAATACTTAGCAGTCAATGGTTCGAGCACTTCAAGAAATGTGCTGACTTTGTGCTGAGCAAATAACGAAAAGAGTGCTCTCGACTGCAGTAAACCAACCTGCATGGGCAGGGATAGATTACACTATGGAGTGAGCGCACACGTATACATTGATTTTTCAATCGAAGAGAGTATGGAGAGTGAAGAAATCATTGAGCATCATGCAAACTCAGGTTCATTATTCCATTTCCCAAGTTTCCTCAGATCGTTAGCCAATAGATTGATGGGTCCTTGTTAGCCTGGAAATTCATCTTGCTCGTGCTTGAAAAACTTGAAATATATTTTCCTTTTCCTAACGTCTCGGTTTTCATTCCTTGGTTTGAATCATAATGGGAAGTGGCAAAAGGCAGTAACATCTCGAAATCATAGCCAGTTTGCTGAAAATATTTCGTTCCTAGTTATAACCATCAATCATATCATCTCACAACATCAAAATATCTGAGTAATTGATAAAATGAAATAGAACGCTATCGACAGCCTTCAGCAAAGATGATGCTCCTGATGAATACATATTCTGTAATTTTGGAACCATATGGAACTGATAGGTCATGAAGGCCTGATGAGGATCACGTAAAAACATCGATATAACTAAAGCAGTTGCCCATTGAGTTGAAAATACTCTTCCTTTGGAGCTTTGTCCTCGATACCCCTCGTATGCAGGAGAATCTAGTGTCCGCAGTAGATAAATTGATGTTTGGCACTGGAAACAAGTGAACTCCAAAAGAACTACTCTCTTCTGTTTCTATCAATTATATCGAGTCGGCTTTGAAGACGGTCCCGCTGTGCCGAGACGACGGGAGGGCCCCCTGTATCAGTGAGCCGAAGAGGCCACGTCAAATGTCACGAATTTCTTAGATGCATAGCAGTGACAAAAAGGTACACGAATCGGTTTTCTTCTGTTGATGGAATGACATGGCCAGAATGATGGGGAATTTTGTTTCTTGTTGCATCGACCGTGGGTGTAACACTGCATTATTGAGACGTTTTTCCTGATCATGAATAATTCGTAGTCTCGATGCATGAGTATTCATTCAGAGCCCAGAACGAATGAAGGTGGACCGTTCGAAATTTTGGTACAGCAGTATATTCTGTATATTCAGGAGAAATCATTCTGGCCACGAATTGATGACTGTGTATTCCAAAAAGAGTATGTGTGTATTTTCGAATCCTTTTTCCATGATCATATTGAATGGGTTGATTTCAAAAAGGAACGAAACGAAATTCATGACGACAACTCTCACCTTATTACCTATTCTCATATGGATCATTCTCTTTCCAATTATTTGCACTTCAAGTCATAAGTATTCGTTGGAATCCGATATTCTCCATTTGCATTCGGATTCATTTGATACTTGAAATCTTACTTTCGACACGTACTCCAGAAATGAATCTGAATATTTCACTTTCTCATGAGAAGTCTATTTTTGAGTTGGAACAAGAATATTTTGGCTGAGTGTGACTTCGTCACGAGCTCATTATTTAACCAATCGACGGAGAAGGCCGAGTAGCTTTTTGAGAACTGTGCGAATGTCATTCGAATTGTCCCAACTTTATGCCTCCAAAAAACAATGGTAACAAATGGAACCATATCTGCTATGAGTCTGGGACACTGATAGGGTTTCAGACGTATTTGCTTCTCTTTGTATACGTCTTTCCAACTTTTCTCTTCGGAGATGTGCCTGAGTCGAATAAGAGCCTATTCTAACTGAGTTTTGCGACGAATAATAAAAATGAATCTCTGAAATGAGACGATGATATCCCGAAATAAAAGAAGTGGTAGCAATAACTCTATGTTCATCACTCCAATAGGTTTTGTTTCGGATTTTTTGAATATTCGATTTATGTTTTTATAGAGATTTAGTTTTATTCCTATTGCTTTCCTCGATCGAGTGAAATGAGAGTAATGAAGTACTGAAGAATCTTCTGTGCATTATCCATTTGGAACGTAATGAAGAACTTCGCAAATTTCGATACAACTCTCAACTGCCAAAGCCCATAAAGTTCGCGAATTATAAATGACTGATAAAATTCCAATCCAATATCAACATTAATCGGTTCCGAGAAATAAGGCTCAGAGAATGCAAGAGTGCGATGAATTGATGTAGTTATCTATCGTTCCACCCTCAAGCAACGAAGTTGTGAATAGGCATTTGTGATTCATTCATTTGCATATTGTTCCAATCATGTTGTAGCAATAATCAGCCCATGAAGGCTGTCATTTTGCTTGGCTCTAAAAGCGTCACTTCGACTAGTTACTTTCCTGTTTTTTTTGGGGTTTTGTTATATTCAGAGCTACCTGGTGACCGTACACTGTGTATCTGGACTGTAACTTGAGTGAAATCATCGATTGAACAACAAAACTGGACTTCATAGAGGCGACTATCTGCTATAAATTAGGTTGAGTAATAACTAATATTCAATTTATCGGCAGAAATATTTCTCAATATTGGTCAAGGAAACATTCTCGTGGAGAAGATTTGGCTTTCATGTCTCCATATCTTTCTCGTGCTTACTTTGGATGAGTAATAGGTATAACGTTTTTAAAGGTTCAGTTATGATCTGTTCAAATCGCGTATATTCTGCTTGTTCTGCCATGAATCAGATTGAGTAAAGATCAATTATCTGCCAAGATATTACTGAACCATGGAATGGAAGCATTTTCGTAGCTGAATTTTGGCTCTGATTACTGAATGGCTTCTAGGTTAGGTCAAATAAGTGAAAAGTTTTCGTTTCCTTGAGTTACTTCAAATCGCGAGAGGACTATCAACGAGCGCAATTCTTATCGAATCTTGCATAGTTTGCATACAATATACTCCATTGGCGTTACTTACTCTGACGCCTACTTCAGCAATCTGAATTGAATTGAGGTTGTCGAACCCTGATATTTGACAGTCATAGAATTCATAGTTCACGTGAACTTCACAGAAGCTCAATTGGGTAAATAATGAGTTTTAGAAATATCAGCTTGAATAATGCAACTGACATGTAACCGACAAGACTTGAAAGTTACTGGATATTTCCCAGTGACCATGAATCACTCTCCCGATTTCCGCCTATCTAATGCGCGCATATCTGGAATGACGGTGATGTTTCGAGTGTTAAAAATTAAGTTAGCTCCAACATCGTACGTACGTTTCGTTATCCGACTGGTATTGATAGATGGCGCGGTTTCTCATGGCGAAGTGTTCCGGCTCACAGAAAATCATTAATAACCCATGCAGCTTTCGTAATACACAATGAATATCCAAATGCTCAGTTCGCGAATTCTGTCTGAATGTTGATAAGTCCCTTCGGGTAGGACACAGTATTTTCGACTGCTGCATGTGTGCTAGTCGTTCATTTGTGTACTCATTCAGTGAAAACCTTTGTTCGTCTGTTATAAACCTACTGTTCTCATACCTTTCGAACCTGAGTTCCTGATATCAGTATTCTAGATTTTTCTATCACATTATCGTACTATTAGACGTGTTGTAACGTACGATTAGGAGATTAGTCTTCTAACTTCTACATGAGATTTTGTTTGAGAAGGTGATAAGGTGTCTGGCCCTATCAGTTTGTATGTCAACAAAACTGAATGAGAGATTGATTCATCTGTCCCAATAGTGTCAGTGAGTTACTAACTTGATTCGATGTCTGCTAAGTTGGCGTGGAAGTTTATTTTCTGTGAATGAGGTCCATTATCTCGTCTAATACAATCGATTCCGTTGACCAATCTATTGGGATGTTATTGTTTGGACTGATGCTGACTATGAAGAACCTAATGAAATCATTCGAATCTTCTGAAATATGCATAGATGTGAATTTTTGATAACGTGCCCAACTTGCATGGAATGCAGGAAGTATTGTATACTTGCATAGCTTCTCGTTTTTTTTTTTATGAAAGAGTTGACATTCTGTTGAAGTTTTCGCAATTAATTCGCAATGTGAATATCATATTTTGCATCGCCTCTTGGCCGTTGTGATTGAAACGAGCAGGACTCAGTTTATAGAAGGTTCTGAACCACTTCTGAAGTTATGGGACTGTCGATGCAATGCCATGATTGGAAAAATTGATCAATTGATGCAGATATAGTACCCTCAAACCCAGTCATCAGTTCATTGATTGATTATTATTCTTCATCGATTAGGTGACGATTTCCTCATATGTGTTGTTTCGTAGGTTCCTATTTATGATTTAGAGAATTCTGCAATGTGGCGTTCGAGAATCAGTTCAAGATGGAGTTGTATCCAGAAGACATCCATTTATCCCAACTACCCACATTTCTTGATTCAAAATTGGATTTTTTGACACACGTTGCAGAAAAAAAAATAGATTACTTGACTATATCTCCAAATATCCCTACCCAATAGGACTCATTGACCAAGTGATTAACTACTATTCATATATCAGGAGTGGTCACTTATGACAATCAGTCTCTGCTCTATGCGACATGAAATACTATAGAACTATGAACGTGTACATCTGGTCAATATACATATGATAATGATAATGACCATCTTCTGAATGAGAAACATATCTTTCTCGAAACGATTAGCTGGGCTGTATATCGAAATATCCAGTACATTTTCCGTCACTAGTCGAAATTGTTTCACAACCGAGTTCGACCCCATGCAACCGCATTGCCGCCAACATACCAGCACCAATCTATAGAACGGCAATGTAAAACAACCAAACAACAGCCAGGCCTGTCGATACCACGCGGTGAATTAATATGCAAGCGACCATAACATAAAATCGAAGAATGACATGTAACATGGTCACAGATATTTCGTTGATGGCATTTTTCACTATGGCTATTGAAAAATTATGCTCGAAAGATTATTGATTTCAGCTATCGTAATTTCAACAAGAATGTCATGCCAAATATCATGTTCGATATCTTATAGAGCTTGTTATACCTTTAGTCACACCGTTATTTGGTGAATAATTTTCGACAAATTCAATATCACGACTCATGCACAGACTATCCCAGCAGGTGTCCCCCAAGGGTCTCATCTAGTATCTTCCGTTTCATTTTTCACCGTTGGTAACTTTCCTTCCGACGTCTTTATTGATCATTCATATTCTTCATCATGAAATACCAACTAGACAATTCGGAGAATACCTCTAGATTGTTGGGTTCTACATAGGGATGATGTTAAGAAACTGAAATAGATTCTTGAGAAACGTTTATCATGACTCATCCTCATCCTCAGCATGCCGCTATAAAAACGAATGATGACCAATTTTGGAACGATTTTTGGACTGAATGAATATGAATTCGGTGGAAAAACGAATTATCGATGAAAAATCTACAGAAATCAGTACTGATGATGTTCTACGTGTTTACGGAAACTGTTTCGGAACGAACTATCAATAAATCAATCTGTAACCCGAAAAACTCCGACCGAGAGGAAAAAACATATGCATGTGTAGTTCTGTAACAGTAGTACGTGATGAAATTCCAGCCTCCATCAGGGAATCCCGCAAATTATCACGAGAACTTTATCAGTAGTTTTCAGTATCATCGGAATAATTGATGTGTACAATTGATTCATTCGATGAAGTCTTCAGAGATTGAGGTCAGAGCCTTCACGAGAAGTGATGTTCAAGTAGGTATAACACAACTATGATGTTGGAAACTCGCTCATCAATACTTGAAACTGAATACTATGTATCGTATGTATGGTTTCAACTACTTTCTATTGGAATAGATATTGATATTGAAATAGATTTTGATATTGACTATTCCATGATGCTCAAACGTCAACCACTTTTTGTTCCGTGCGACGAAGTACTTCACACCCCTGAAAAACTCGTTCTGGAGCACTGTTCACATATTCGGAGTACAGTCCCCAAACATGCGATGAAGTTGACCTTATTCGAAAGAGCTATTCACCTAGTTGGTGATACAATACTCACGATTCCACTGAACTCTCTAGAACATCCTAGAAAAGTGGTGGATCTATCTCTTCACTGAACTTATCATTACCAAGCATCATTCATCAATTATGATCTCAAAACTTTCGAGAAGAATTCCAATACCTCCCTTCTCTCTCAACATTCCTCCACTGACATACACGATGTTCACTACTGGCTAACCCAATGTTGTCGAAAGATGAGAAAAAAAACTAGAGAAACAATTCTTCGGAAAGAGTGATCCTAGTCGTCGATTCTGGAAGGCATATATTTCAGAAAGCAATTTCATGACACGAATACGTTCTGTGGAGAATGGAATATTAGGTATACCTAGTATCATTCATTCATGGAAACGATTTCTCCATCCATAGCGTGATGTTCTACATGAGAAATATGATCCATGGCGAATAGGCTCAATTTTTCATTCACAGTCATTTATCAAATCCGAATAGGAATCAGAAATGCTACTTCGCTGATGACTCAACAACACCAAGTCAATGAATATTCTTGCTAGGGAGTTGCGCATCTTCGCAAAGATTCAAGACTAACAAGAGTGCACATATCTTCTGCCGAAGCTGATCTGCCATTCATTCGGTACAAATATCTTCCATCATCTCGGAATTCCGATCCAACGACGATCCGATCATCAGATATCATTCAGTATTTTATATGGTTTCATTGCTTTCTGATCACATTATCATCAGTAATCAACCTGAAACACATCGAGGTTTTAATATTTCCGTCCTGAGAGACCACTTTCGTCTGTAGATTATGATTTGGGTTGAAAACTCACTTAGAACTCTGCTTGAAAATTAGCAATCAATCAACATTCTGATGATTTGGGCAAGAAATTAGGTATCTTATGTCTCGATATGAGAAATGATTCTAGTGGTTATTATACACTGACATATATCATCAAACATAAATCTGAATAATAATTGACCATATCGATCTATTCGTATCATCGAAGATTAAGGAAGTACCAGAAAGATTTGTTTCCCAACGAGATAATTGCGAGAGGTAGGATGAGAAACATCGAGTTCAAGTTCGAAAAACAAATGCATAGTTATTCTTCGCACTTCTAATGAGTCAAGTATGGATATTCATGTATATACATGTATTTATATTCACAGAATATGGATTTTTCAGTTTCCTATGCACGACCGCTAGTTACAATCACCATTCTCTTCTTTTGATTCTCAAATCAATGAATTCAGTATGAGAATAATCATTTTTGGTTTTCGATGAATGGGTAATGATACCCACTTCATAACAGCACCAGTTGATATTCATACATTTCCAAATGAAGATATTCCGAAAACGAACGAAACGAAAACAAACGAATTGAACGATAATCATATAAGGATGGAATTCAAACTGGAAAATCTAACCTCAAAAAGTGTTCAGAACTACTCGTTATACGAACCGTGTTCCGTATGTAAAAGAATCATGCGTTTTGTCAGCGTTTTTTTTGCAATATTTCATCCCAATGTTGCCAGTAGTTCCGACATCTTACAAAATGTGTATATTTCAGTCCCTGTATCTTGAATACGGATGCCGTGAGGGTAATTTTTCACTTAGCACACCCAGCTCATTTTGCAGTGTTGTACGTATCCAGCAACGTGGCCACTTCTTTGAAACACCCTGTATATTTTGATTCTCTCCTTTGGATTGTTGCTTGCGTTCAAATACCTGAAGGAGAAATCCTCTATTCTTTAGTGTCAATAACAAGGTGTCGTTAAAAAAAATGGAAAGAAAAATGAATATCAAAATTTCTACAGTTCTAAGTGGTTGACGTTTCCAGAACGGATGTGCTCCCATTCTCAACACAGTGGAAAATGAATTCCTACGAAATCGTTCGGATATTTGACATCAAAGTGTGAAAAATTGTCAGACCGAAATGATCTCGGGTACCAGGTGCTCATTCATTCATTGATTTTGAATGTACCACTTTCATATTCTGTTCCAAGAAGGGGGTTCCAAGATATTTCTGTCTCAAATGAACAAGGAGCGATAATATCGTCTCATTCCAGAAGAATGCGAGCAGATCATTTCTCAGTTGTTATTCTTTCCACTTCAGAAGGAATTCCATGATATATAGATCATAATATCCCAAATATTAGGGCCATGCCATGAATCTAACATGACACCTCGAGATCACAAACATGTTTCTAGATCGCTCGACCACCTGTCCTGAATCGAAATATCTCGTATGGATGATAACCAAACTTCAGAAACAAAAATAATATCAAACGGTATCAAATGTTATGACCATAATTAGGAATATACTTCTTTGGATTTTTTTTGCGAGAATAATTATCCACATTCATAAAACTACGACCAAATTACTTGTACTAACCCGATAGATATGTTATCTGATAGTTCTCGACAATCCATGTAACTTTAAATCACTATTATGCTGACGAACATCTTATATGGAATTTCCAAAGAATTCATATCTTCCGAATCAGCTTGTTCATTCCACAGAGAGTAAACCTCAAAATGAATATCATCCATTGGTCATTGTACTAAGTGTAGCATTATCACTCTCAACTGATTTAAGAGATCGATTGAAAACTCTTCACCTCTCCTCATGGAGAAACACAATTCGATATATTTGCTAGTCAGGAATTTTATATACCTATTGTTCGATATTATACCCATACTTTTTTATAATGGATGTTCACCAATGTTTACTCGCATTTTATGCTTCTACTTGTTTTACAATGAATGTTTACTCACTTCTGAAATTTTGGAAAGCTTTTGCTTATCTGACCTGCTACCAAAATATATATTCATATATGATGTAGTTCAATAAACTCTATCTATCTATCTATCAAGAGTGGAACGATACCAATGATGATGATCATGTGTATATAATCATTCTTGGAAAGTCATCGAGTTGAGGAACAGATGAAGATGCAAGATGAATTACTTACCTGAATTACTCTTCTGATGTCTTCAAATACACCAGGGTGATCCTGGTATTTGAAAAAAGGAAATCCAGTTTGGATGATTATAGGCGTATCTGAATAATATGTATTTTCAGAAAAATCATTGGAATAATATTGAAAAAAATATTTACCAAATATTTCGAGTGCAAAAACTTCTTGAGCGATTCTCAGTTCGGTTTCAGAGCGGGTCGTTCGACAATACATGCTCTTCAAGATACCATTAGGGGCATTATCGAGGGTCTGTAGCAAGGGAAAATTACTGAACTTACCTTATGTGACCTCACTAAGGCCTTCGATTGTGTCTCTTATGATATCCTCCTAGAGAAAATAGATTTCTATGGAATTAGAGGAATTGCATTGTCTGTCATAAAGTCATATCTGAGTAACCGTCTACAATGTGTCTGCCTGAACCATATCAAATCTGACTACAAATATGTCAAATATGGGATACCTCAAGGCTCCGTGCTTGAACCTCTATTATTTGTCATATAGGTGAATGATATCTGTGAGTACTTGAATCATAGCAAATCCATTCTGTCCGCGGATGATACATCATTCATAACCTCTGTAAATACTATAGAAAAATTTTCTCACATCACAGAAGAATTAGAAAACCAGGCTGAAAAGTGGTTTTCAGCAAACAACTTGAAGATAAACAGAAATAAAACCGACTCCTAGTATCAACAATAATGAATCAGAAAATACTGTTAAGTTGTTAGGAATAAAAATAGATTACTAATCAGGTTGGGAAAGTCAAATCGATTATCTGAGCAGCAGATTATCTACTACCATATTCCTGTTACGAGAATTGAAAAGTATCACCAACTTTTCTACAGTAAGAATGGGCCATGGAATAATCCTTTGGAGGAACTCGGCGCATGCTTCGGATATTTTTTGACTCTCTGAATATCCAGTTATATAATTTTTGAATAGTTTTTATTCCTTTGAAGAATATTTGTCAACCATTTCTGACGTGAATTCCAATCACTAGGCATTGATTCCTCTAGTCTGCATATTTGCCAGTCACCAATTGTATATACCTATTGTTCATACCTATTGTTCAATATCATACATATACTTTTTTATGTTGAATGTTCACCGATTTCAACTCACATTTTGTACTTTCACTTGTTTTACAATGAATGTTGACTCACTTCTGAAATTTTGGAAAACTCTTGCTTCTCTGGCCTGCTACCAATATATGTTCATATATGATGTAGTTGAATGAACTCTATCTATCTATCTATCTTTCTACACATGAACTGAATCATGTGAAATGTTGGAATGGAGGAAATCTGTCCACCCCAAATTTTTCTAAATGATTTTCTTGGATCACAAGATTAGTAGAAGCTGATGTGAGTATGAGAAGAATTGTTATTTCCTGTATCATGAAAATTCCAACAAGGATTTAGGCGTGTTCGTGACAGTGCAAATTGTTTGAGATCTCAATATAGGGTAATATCGAAAGATATTACCCTATACTATTCATTCTATATATTACATCCATTCAATTCCAATAGTGAGGTTACCCACACCCAGGTATCAACACCTCTTCATAACTCATGTGAATGTAAAATCAGATATGCTGATTCTCAATTGAATTAAAAAATTAGTACATGTCACCGTTTCGAATGAATGACTCTGAAAATATATAGACATCCAAGCCTCAGTTTGAATCGATAAATTTTGGATATCGAGTCTATCGAAAGGGGTCAGCAACCAATTCAATTCATAACATACGTTCCAGCCGCTATAGTTTCATTATTCATGGAACTGGTTCTTAACAATCCGAAACATCTACATATAATTTTGATCGGAAGACAGCTTACAAGCTAACATTATGTTGGCCATAAATGTGACTTATTTCGCGATGTTTTTACACGCCACTTGTGGGAGGAAGACTGAAGTAATTTCGATCGGGCTTTGATGTTCAAGATTAAAGAGCAAGGATCATCACTAGGGCCAGTTTTAGATCATTCTTGGGAGGAAGCTCATGGAATATGGAAATAATGTTTCTGGAATTTGTTGCCCATATGATTTCCCAGCTAGGGAGAATGAAAAAATGAATCATCTTGAAGAAAGAATCAAAATGGAATGAAATGAGGAGAAGTTTTTTTTTATATCAAAGAGAACACCTCTGACTTCTACTCAGTTCACCTCATTATCAATCAGTTCCCATGATGCATCGAGGGAGATTTCAGTCATGATTTCATGTATTCTAGTGGAACTTCCCGAGAAGAATATCAAGGTAATTAGTGAGGATACAGCTAAACCGCATATCTCTCTAGAATCGAGAGAATGACGGTGTCTTAGTAGATACTTCCTATCCTGAAGCATTATTTTAGAGACCAGATATGAAGTTTGCTTGTTAGAATATGTATCGAGGCTTTCAAGGGATCCTCCAATACGACTGATAATTATATTGTATCCAAATCAGTTGACACCATAATGTACCAGGAAATTGCGGAGGTTCCAATATAATTTTCGCGATGATCAGATCATTTCAATAATATTTTGTGAACTCAAGAGATCAGTTGTTGAAAATTCCAATGGAAATACAAGAATATCTTGTGAACTGAATCCCTCATCACGACCCATCTCTATTAACTCCATGATGATATATTGAGGTTTGCAACATTGAACGTGTGAGAGGTCTTCGTAGCATAGAGTGTTTGAATAGTTACTACATGAGGTAGCATCTTTTGCAGCTACATTCGTAGTCAAAAATAATATCCATATAGATTGGGACAATTACTGGAGAAGAAATAACAGAGAAATCAAGGAGCACATATCTTGAGATACATAAGAAGACTGTCTGATTACACGAATTATATCTATGATCGCACTATTAGGGAAAAATTCTGTTCCATTATAACTAGACTCAAAACAAATCATGGGTGTCTCCCATAAATATCATCTGCATGAGATAGGAGTGATTAATTCACCGTTTTGTAACTCCGATAAAGAAATAGCCGATCTGAATCATCTATTTTCAAGCTGCGGAGAATTTCATAGAAATGATATGTCAGAAGGTCTTGTGAGCATTTTTGACTTATTTGTAAATTTTATAACGGAAAATAATATTGGAATCTAACGAAATATTGAAAGTGTGTGTGTGTGGCTGGAGAACTAACGTCCATGGCCAAAAAAAAACATCGAACATCAGATCGAAAACAGAGACAACATTGAACATCAGATATATATTCTCATTTGATTTCTTTCCTTCTTCATGATCTATTCAGGTGAACAATGATCCTTTTTTTTTTGTTCCCAATTACCACGAAAAGTGTGTTGGAGTACGCATACTATACCATAGATGTCCCACATAACATGAAATAATATTTTTATTCAATCTGACTTCTATGAATGTTGAATGAAAGAGCAGTTGCCTTCTTCCTTGGAAAAAGGTGACTGAATTTCCTCTTTTCTCACTCGAAAGACATTATTATCATTATTATTTATTTGTTATCGAAAACTATGAATCAACTCCATATTACTGAGGAGATCAAGACTCATACAGATTATAGGGAGCTCAGACCACTTATAGGGGACCAAGACAGCAGAAGTTATGTTGGGATCGACAACATGAACCATTCAAATGAAATATTGGAAGCTGCCATACATTTGAGAAATATGTAGAGAGCCACAATCTGACACAGTTGTCATATGGTTGTGTGCTCGGAGATGATCAGAGTGGAATAATATGAATGATTTGGTGGGATCATGTATACAACAGAAAGTATATCGTGTCATGAGGATTCAGCGTGAGAGATATCTAGGAAGTATAAGAAGCCATCTCCAATCACTATCTGGGATATGATGAGCTGAATCATGCCTGAATGATCATTTTGGAGATGTTAGAGCAGTAATGATAAGAAAAGTATGCATAAACATTTTTTCCCAAATTGTTCTCCATTCAGTCGAGAATTGTTACTGTCTTTGACTCATTTTCCGAAATTCCAATATAGATCAACAGGAAACCTTCAATTTTCTCATCCTTCCGACCACTATTCAAGGAGACAAGAAAGCCATCGAAATTCACAATCAAGAGACAGGTTCACCAAGATTACGACACATTCAATAGCCTGCCTTCCTTATCCGAACCCATTCTAGGCACACTCCATCCCAATATCTCAACCTGTCCTAGTGAAGAAGGAGGGAGAAAATTTAATTCGAAGTTGCAGGGTCTCGATTTATACAATGGCGATTTATTCAGATTCAAACCGATTCTTGCTGCTACAATAACTCCTGATTCCCTTCCCCAATACCAAAGATTCATTATTATGTCATCAGGATTTTCCACAGAAGGTGTACTTATCTAATGAGGAGACACGGAAAGAAAACCAATAATTGAAAGAAACCAAATTGATTTTCATCATCAGAGTTTTATTCTTCAGCCTGGAAGTTTAGGATCAGAACTGAATCTTGGAGCTCATGATTCTGCTGCAGTAGCGGCTACCATTATAGGTTTTCCTTTCGTGTTGAGAACAGAACAAAAAACATCCCTCTCAATGAAGTCAGGTTGGGAGAGAATTTCCAATGGAAACTGAGTGTTCTTGTTCTCGAAATGATGATAGTAATAATAATAATGATGAACTTGTTCATTTGATTTCATGTCTATACAACCATAATGCAGGGCGAGATTTAGCCATGATGGCTACTCTTACAGCTAACTCTGCAAGATCATAATATACAGGGTGAGTAAAAAATGTGTACCGAGCTTTCTGGGGGTGATAGAACATTGAAAAATGAGTGTAGTTTGATGATAAAACTCATGGCCCAAAATGCATATTAAGGGAGATATATCTTTCCAAAGTTCATAAAATTGGAATAATTTCTCCGCATAACTTCTGAAAGATGAAAGCCACCCGATTGAAATATTGTGCATGAATGTATGTTGTCAAAATACATCTTTTCGTCACACTTCCACATTTCTGATATTGTTATAAAGGGTGTTTTCAGAGGGTGAGTCATGATTTTTCGTAGAAAACTTTTTTCCCTGTATTATTTTCGGTGAAAAAACAGGAGCATTCGATGGAGCGAAGAAAATTACATGAAAAAGGTACTCCTATTCAAAAACAAAAAATTGAGCCGTTCGTGAGATATTTGAGTTTTTGTAGTTACATGATATCAGCAGATTGATTTTATTCATCGCGAGATTCATTGGTATAACGATATTTCAGCAGGCCATGAACAATTTTGTTTTTAATTTTGTCGATAATATCACCTCCCTGTGCCACGTTACTGAGCGATAAGTACATAGCATAAGTCTGTCCCAACAAGGTTTGAATAAAAATAAAAGTCTGATAATGTTTTTGGTACTTTTAATTAATACATAATTTTGAATGGAAGAAAAAAGAAAAAAACAAATTGAAGTAGCTGTTTGAAATGTCCACCGTTTTCGGTTATACATAATCTGAAGCGTTTACGTAAATTATTCATCAAACCGTTCATAGTACAGTACAAAAATGACATTACATTGAGTGAAAAATGTTATTTCGAAGGAAACATTACTTCATGTGTACAGTGTATGTATATCACGAAGTTTCCCCCGTCTCATATGAGTTGATCACATTTTATTATCTCGTTCTGATGCTGTTGCGCTCCACATCATAGTATATGAGATTACTAGATATTTCTAGATAATTACTCGGACTGATGGAACGTGCACCAAATAATACTCGTATAAATGATTCAAGAATTCCATGTGTCAATACTACTTCCATATCTTTCACTTTTCCGACCCCTTTTTCTCACAAATACCATCAGTGGAAGCTATCTCAGAATTAGGAAAATGTGAGGTATTGGAGTGGACTAGTTCTCCTCTCCGGTTGATTATCGGAAAACTCTGATCAGGCTCGAACCATATCTCCATTTTCTAAAAAACATATAATCACAAACGTAACCTGGAAAATAACGGCACATTATGTGCAGTATACCTACACTCTTTTCGGATCTCAACTAATCCTATCCAATTTTACTACCTTGAGTCAGAAATGTCTACTGGATGAATTGTGCTGAATGATTGAAATGGTCATGGTATACAGAAAAATCGCACCACTAATACGAACCGACTGATGATTCTCTATTTCACAAACCTTCGAGAAAAAATATGCATTCTTCTGCCCAATTGACAAACCGCTGAGTTTCTTATCGACACTTTCTCGAGTTGGTGAGAAGAGCTTCCGAATCACTCCTATTGCGAGATTCTCCAGAATGCCCTTCATTTGATATTCCCCCAGGCTGTGGCTATAAGGGACAAATTACAGTGTAGGACGATTCGAGGGGGCCGTGTTGGCCTTAAGAGGATCTCTCCAGAAAAATCGGAGTCATTAAAGACGTCCTTCGCTAGGGTCGACTGCGAGCAGGAAATGGCCCCGATATCTTGAATCGCATTTGTGCGGGTCGCGTTTTTCCAAACTCAGTCCAAGTTATTTTCTCGATCAACAGTATTCAAGAATCAGTCCCATTGATCTTCTCAGATAGAGACGTGTGATGAAATTTTGTGAGCTCCATCATCTCTGCAGAAAAACTAGACTGATAGTAATATGTAACGAGAGACAAAATTATTCATCTCATTCAATCATGATTTCTTTATATAACTATAATAATGAGAGGACAGGAAATTGTTCAAATGCCAGCCAGTTATTCAACCTCATTCCATCGATGTTTCCAACAATTGACGAATCAACAACATGGACTGTATTGACAAACACATGGGAAAACTGATCTGCAAAACTTCGAAGACCACAGGAATGCATCGATACGACCTGAAATCGAAGAAGCATCAGGAAATGAAGACGAAGATACTTTAAAATAACTTGAATTCCCTCAATGACACAGGAATTTCACCAGAGATATCTGACGTGAGAGCCTTATGTGAAACCTACGAAGATCCAGATATCCAAGGATATCAATAATTATAATATCAATAATGATAAAAAGATCCATCGTCAAACGGAAATCGAGAAGCTGAGCATTTCCTGAACAAAAAACAACATATCTACATACACTGCCAAATGAAGGAAGTATGTACATGTATCAGATGATGAAAAATACAAACCTACGACAATAATAATTTTCAAAGATATTCGCGAGATTCGCTTTTCAGTTACTGGTCATCATGAATATGTCACGAGCAAATGCACATGAAATTGGTTCCTCAACAATATGTTTCTGGTGATTTTTTCATACAGAAATGAAGCTTTATGTCCGACAGTGATTCTTAGCACAAATGTATCAATTCATTGTAATAAGCTTGAACAGTGAAATTAACAATAGCTCATGAGACGAAGACATGAAATCCAATTCAACAAAGCAATTCAGACTGCTTCAGAATTGTTCGGACATAGAGAATAAATAGTATTTCAAACGAAAGCATCGTATATTCTATTTCAGATATCATCAGACTCATATAAATAGCAATCGATGAAATCTTGTTCATTCCGTGTGAGAAAACCATAATACTGGATTCAAATGTGAGTTTCAGATATAAAGTCAACTTCAAATTGACAGTCCAAAATTTCTGAATGGAGTTGTAGTTCTTCTCATTATGGCATCATCAATTGCATATCGAAATAATTCATAATTTATTCTACGAATTTATTATCGAACATCGAACGGTACCTAGCTGATTTGAAGACAATAACATTGTAACGAAACAATTTGTCTTGTATCGCGAAATCATCCAGTGTTGATTGTTGAGTACATATAATTTCATGTCACCAGGAAATTTCAATTAATTACATTCTGAGAATCATGTCAATGATGGAGATTCAAAATAACATAAAGAAGATGCTGATGTGCTTCTCTTTGCATTCATTCGAAGAATTTATTCCCAATTGAACTATATAGTCGTTGAAAACTGTACGGGAGATGGAATGAGAAATGCAAAACTTACCACACCTGAATACTTTCTGGAAAGAGCCCTCAGCCAACTGTCATGCGTGATGAAAATATCTGCTTGTTATGAAATGTATAATGATAATTGGGGCCATATTACAGTTCCAAAATTTTATTGCACCTAATTGGGACTGTAATTACAGATACATCTCTGTCCCTAGGGCACTGGGCTTTCTATGTAGTTCATCTATCAGTATATATTGAGGAAAAATCAATCTCGGTATCTCCATGATCTTATGATCATTGAACTAGTCAAGGAGACAATTGTCACAAGCCATTTCCGTCCCACATGTTGTTGGATTGGATTATCAAAATTCACACCAATGTTAGTTGAACAATAATTGTGTTCCTTCTGGACATGAATATTTTGTTGAATATATGTCTGATCACATCAAAGTTTGTATCAAACATGTGGGTTGTTTTATGAATTTTACTGAGGAACTTTTGTGAATGCTTGACGAGTATCACACTGATGACGAGCCAAAGTGCTTTGCGAATGAAATTGAATATTTTTATATGAAATATAACTCTATATGAATATGAATAAAAATCTTCATTTAATCGAAGGAGAGACGAACTTTCGCTATTTCTTGTATTGTATCTGTTCAGTCGCTCAACTTCCAATTATGATTTGATGTTGTCAATTCCATTCATCTGCTGATAACCAGTATAATACCCAGCATAGCAACTTTGATAGCATTTTTGAATTCGGTCATAGCAGAACAATCCAGATGTATCCATAAGTACCTGATTGTTTAATCCACCAGTTTCATCATTCAATGCTTTTCCTAACAGTGGATGATCATCAGTCATATTTGAGATGCATGTCTTGCGAAATACAAAGAAATGAATGTGAATATCTGTGAAACTGATCTGGTTCGGAGAATAATCCGTATTTGCAAGCAAGTAATTTATGGTTCAGTCTTTTTGTGTCACAGAACATTCCGCATCATTGAGAGAGGCGAGTATACTCAGGGTCAGATCAATCCAATTATTGAGTAATATGGGTTTCTTTCAACATAAACATCGATATATAACATTGATCTCATAACTCTCCATTGAAAAACTGTAACGAAATTGGTAAACTCTGCTCATCCAATATCACTAGGTGGTAATAATGATAATAATGATAAAAATAATAATAAACGACTTTTCTCATGTTAATGAAAAGGCGATGAGTGTCACTTTACAGTATTTTTCAACTCAACATATGTACCTGAGAAAAAAAAAAGATGAAAGAACTTGAATTCCATGTGACAATTATTGAACTATGGCCTTATACCTATATGCTGATGATACCCAGGAATGTATATACATAATGGAAATAAGCTACATACTGAGAGAAAAAAGAACAACATCATATTTAATATGTGACATACATATCCAAAATAACTCACCGCGGACATATGCTTTCTTTGAAAGTTGAAAAGTGAATAATCTTTGAAAGTTGGTGGGAGTGAGTTATACATTTTCGCAGCACTATAGTGGCAGAAGAGTGATGAGGAACAACCAGAACATGTCGGTTTCTTGTCGGTATAATAATAATAATAATAATAATAAACGTCTTTATTGTCAATAGAAAAAAAAAAACATTACAATTCAATGAAACTGATGGCGAAGTCTAGCTTAAAGCTATTCCACTTAACCACCAGTGGGCAATTGCCCAAGAGAAGGAAAAATTATACATAAAGAAAAAAAGAGAAAAAAAAAACAATAACACGACAGTAGTCACATGAAATATTTTGGTGATGTTGGAAATGTTGGCTGGATCCACAATATTGGTGTTTATAGAAAGAATACGATTTTTGTAGAAATGAACGAGTGCACCTAGTATAATAAATATTACAATATGGAATAAGTTGAGAATACCACTTTCTAAATAAATAAAGGAAGTTTACAAAGCTGGCCGAGACATTTTTCGCTGTGTTTCAAATAGTTGATATTTTAATTTATACTTAAATTTATTGATATTGAATATTTTGAATTCATCAGGTAAATGATTGTACATCTGAATAGCATTAAATACAAATGACTTTCGGAACATTGCAGTTCTGTGCTGGGGCATGGTCAGGGTGGAACTATTCCTGACATTTTTTGAGTGTATTTTGGATCTAGGAATGCATTTACGTACGAGAGCAGGTGAGTTAGGATCATTGAGAAGTTTGTGTGTGAAAGTACCTAGATGGAGTTGCCTCCTGTTTTCCATGTTGAGCCAGTTACATTCTTGAAATTTTTGAGAAATATGATCATATTTTCTGATTCCATAAATTAGTCTACAACAGCTGTTTTGCACTTTCTGAATCTTGTCCTTATCTACCCTTGTTAAACAAGGTCCATAGATGAAATCACAATAGTTGAAGTGACTCAGAACTAATGACTCGCATAATGTTCGTTTCATTTTAACGCTGAGAAAATGGCGAGCACTATAAATGAGTTTCAAGGATGCAAATGCTTTACTTATAATACTCCTGACGTGAAGAGAGAAGCGCATCTCAACATCTAACACTAAGCCAAGATTCCTAGCTGAATCGCACATTTCTAATGGTGAATTGTCAATATGGATTGTCATATTGTCCCTTAATAAGTTTCTATTATTTTTATTGCCAAAAAACAGTATCTTCGATTTTTCAGAATTGAGTTTCAAGTTGTGCTGATCAGAGGAAGTCTTGATATTGTTCAATTCATTATTCATGATGTCCTCGACATTTACCCAATCCTTAGTACTAAAGCTGAGATACATTTGTGTATCATCTGCGAATGCTTGTACCTTACAGTGTTCTATATTATTCAAAATATCAGCAGTGTATATAATAAAAAGCAAGGGGCCTAATATGGACCCTTGCGGAACACCTGAAAGTATATCCAGTTTGGATGAATATAATCCATTTACTGATATTACTTGAGAACGCCTCAGAAAGTAATGCCATATCAGAAACACCGATGAATCATCAAAGCCATAAAATCTCAATTTTGCGCAAAGCAACTCATGATTAATGGTATCGAATGCCTTAGAAAAATCAAGTAGTACCAAAGCACTAGATAAACCTTCATCATAAGCAGTTAATAAATCAGCGGTTACAGTCGCCAGAGATGTTTCAGTATTTCTACCTGGTCTAAAACCGCACTGGCAATCAGGAAGTAAGTCTTTTGCAGTGAAATGTTCATATATTTGTGAATACAAATTTTTTTCGAAAATTTTGGATAAAGTAGGAAGTAAACTAATGATGACTTTTTTTAGGGATAGGTATACCAACAGAACTTTTCCATAAAACTGGAAAGTATGATTTTTCAATGCAACAATTTATTATGTGTGTTATATATTTGTCTATGAATGGGCTGCAATATTTTAACATTTCAGCATTTATATTATCTACTCCAAAGGCATTCGTTTTAATACTGTGTAAAGCTTTATTGGCTTCTTCAACAGTTATTAATCTGAATGAAAATTGCAAAGGAGGGTTATGAACTGATCTAATATAAAAATCAATTTTCTCATCACATTTATCAGTTACATTCTGCAGGTAGGTGGAAAAATAGTTGTTCATGGTATCGGGATTCGATAGGTTATCAGGAATTATGTTTTTAGAGCTCGAACAGACACCCAAGTGTTTCAGTGTTTTCCAAGAAGCTTTAGAATTTTTCATTTGAAGAACATGATTGAGATGGGCTTTTTTCTCACTTCTAGTTACCGCGAGAGTATAATTTCGCAATTCTTTATATCTTTTAAAATCGCATTCTCTTTTGGTTTTTTTGAACTTTTGTAAAGCTTTGTCTCTCTCTTTTTTCAAGATTATTAGATTATCCGTCAGCCAGGGTGCTGGTGGTTGATATGTCGTTGATATTTTCGAAACGTATCATTCCATTCCTCGAGTAGGAGGGATTGTTGGTTTTCAAAATTTTATGAATGGAAGTTAAGAGATGCAGTGTGCGCAATGATGACAAATTGGGTTTTTTGGTGATTCTGAGAGCAGGAGAAATGTGATCAAACTTCCTTATTCCGACTGCATAACGCAGGCAAGAGTTCTGAATTCCATGTTTCCTAGGTTGATCTTGATTCAATAATGCTGGGCAATGAATACAGTCGCAATAGGCGAGTTTTGAAATTATCAAACTATCACAAATAAGTAGTTTCATGTCGCGACTGAAAATGCTTTTATGGGGATATAGAGTTCTTAAGGATCCTTAACTAGTTTTACATAGATGATCAACATGTTTGGTGGATCTCATTTCGTTGTCAATACATGGACCAAGATTCTTGACTACATCGAAAATAGGTGAAGTTTCACCATTGATCACGAGAATGCAACGTCGTGATATCAGTTCTCTCTCAGATTTTGGTTCAAAAATCAATACTTTGCATTTCGAAGCATTCAATTTTAGATTATAGGACGAAGATATGTCGAGTAACTTTGATGAATCACTATCGATTCCATCTGTAGCTTCTGGGAAACTGAGATATATTTGGGTGTCGTCGGCATATTGATTTACTTCACAGTCACTGAGAAATTCACCAAAATCAGATATGTTGATGGAAAAGATCGATGGACCAAGAATTGATCCTTGAGGGGCACCAAACTCACGCTTCAATACTATAGATCGATAATTTGCAATTTCAACATATTGAGAACGGCCCGCGAAATAACTGGCAATGAGGCAGAGTGCACTTCAACTGAATCCAAACGATTCGTGGTGTGAGGTGTCGAATGCTTCGCTATAATCTAGTAGTACTATATTATAGCAAATGTCCACGATCTGTAGAGCGTAGAATATCATCGGTGATAGAGGCCAGCGCTGAGGTGGTACTATGATCCGCCCTGAAGCCTGACTGTATTGAAAAGCTAATATCATTGAGGAAAACAAATCCAGAAATTTGTTCTTCCATAACCATTTCTAGTACTTCGGATAATGTTGGCAAGATGCTGATTGGTCTAAGATCAGAGTAGTCTATAGTATTTGACACCTCAGCTTGGCAATAGCGAAACTTTGGCACATTTCCAGGACTCAGGGAAAATACCAGTTTTCAGAGCTGTGTTCATCACAAATGTAATATGATCAAAACGATGAAAACTAATGAGTTCGATCATTTCCTTTGAGATAACATCACAGCCAACAGCGTCAGATCTCATGGATTTTTTTGTGATATTCGTCATATTTCGTGTTTAGATACTTCGATAAAACTGAAGATACTGTCATAATCCATATCATTATAGCGCTCCAATATATTCAGTTGGCGATCAGTTTCACCAATAGTTGGAATATTTGTGGATTTGATCAAGTGATGTCGATATGATATTGATCATATCGACATCACTTGAATGAGAGGGAATTGCATTACTGTTTTTTTTTTTAGGAATCATGTTCGAAAATCTCAAGCGAGACCAAGTCAATTTGCTTTGATTCTGCCGTAAAGCATACTCTTCTCTCTTTGTATGGCATGATTGACAAAGTTCCTCAGTTCCTCATAGAGATTCCAATGATTGATACAATGACTTTTTCTTCTGTACTTGATCATTTCTTCCATGTTATGTGTCATCCACGAACTAGGTTTCTTGGTCACCCTATATTCTTCGAGAGGACAACAGAAGTCGGAGATCATAATTAATTTTTTTCAGTAATTTCAGTAATTCTCCATGATATAAGACAATGATCGAACACATGATGTGGATTCGTGACCGAAAAATCGTCTATATTTTCATTTTTTGTAGTGACTATGACATCTACAAGTGTTTGACTAGAACCTGTAATCCTAGTGGGCTCCGTCACTAATTTGGAGAGGATTGTGCTCAAACTGTTGCCAAGGAGGTCAATATTGAGATCTCCAAGTATCACGAGTATATCACATTCAGGGATCAGTTGAGTGGTCGAATTTTCCAAACAGTCAGAATACTCTAGTAAGTTGGATTTTGGGGGCTTATACATTACACCAAATATATATATATATATATATATATATATATATATATATCTTGGCATGAAATCGAGTTCTCAGCCACATTTGTTCAATATTTTTGTTAATCTCTTTCGGAACGATTTGATACCTGACAGGATCATTTCAAAAGATAACATAAGATAAGATAAGCTAGGATAATTTCATTGATCTAGCTCCTCACAATACTCCTGAATATACTCCCCTGAATATCAATCCATATCTAGCAGACGAATCAGCAAGTCCATAGTAGGCAAGTTTGATGATTCATACAGATACAGTGTCACGTAATCGCCTAATAACAAAGCATGTTCTGCTTAGTTTGTCTATGTGGACCCCATGTGAATTGTGTGAATTTCAATAATCCAATCCAACACACATGTGGTACGAAAATGGTTTCTGACTATGAAGAGAAATTTGACAAATGGAGTGAATTCTGAACGAGAGAGTCAATCAATACCATCTCAAAGATGAGAAAGATAGACTTGACAAACAATGAATCTTGAGATTGAGTAGTGAATGTATGGGAAGTGGGGTCTCAGGAGAACCTAGTCCCAGTCCCAGTTCGGGATTCTACCGGAAAAATCGTCTGAGTCGGGCACAGTAAAGGAGAAAACTGAGGACAAGGATATAAAAGAGATACGGAAAAATGTGCTGAAGATGTTGAATATTCTTTTCCATAATCTATTCCGTGACGTGTTTCAAATTTCACTTCATGAGTGTTGGATTGGATCACCAGAATTCAGACAAATATGAATGATAAAATAATTTCGGTACTCCGGACATTCTCATCTTTCCATATCAATGTTGGTAACATATGTGTGGTTTTCTGAAATTCACTGAGAATTTTTCATGAATACTGGACGAGTGAGTAGCTTTCGACGTGACAGCCGAAGGGCTTTGCAAATGAAATTGAATTTTCTCACATGAAATACAAAGCTCTTCATTCAACTGTACTGAGTACAGAGCTAATATTAATTCAACAGTAACAATAATTGATATTGAGTCAGGAAAAAACATGTATCCCGTTCTTGAGATTCTTCAGGCGACATTCCCAATCGGTCTATTTTGGTTACGAGGCTCAATTAATATTCAGATATAATTCAGGATAACTTAATTACTCCGCTGGCAGTGGACACGAAGAATAAAAGTTCAGTCTGGTGTGATTTCCTACTTCATAATCCCACAACACATGATGCCAAGCGTTCTTGATATCTAATCACTATCAGTACTCTCGAATTACTCGAGAAACACCTCGTGAAAAATGCTTCACAGAACCTTTTTTTTTTTGTGAAAACATCTGTTTAGTTCAATCATGAAAAAGGTCGAAACATGTTTGGACGATAGGGCGAGACGGCCATACACTGAATAGTATAGAACACAACATTTATCTAGTAGGATTAAAAAGCTCGAATTCCTGCTAAAAGTAGAAAAATAATTCGCGAAGTTCCGAACCATTACGTTAATACGACTCTCCGGGAATTGTCGGAACCATTAGAGTCACTGTTGTGATTTATAGAGGCAAACATTAAGCTGAGGAGAGTGTAAAATATAGCGGTAGAAATGAAAAGAAGGCTGGTTGTGTTGAAAGAGTAATTGGTTCGATGAAATTGCCATTCGTGGCAATTTGTTCCGGAAAGGAATGAACAAGGAATGAGTTCTTCAATATGGAATATCTTATCGAAATGAACGAGGCACTTTTTTTTTTTTAATCTGTGGACAACACGAAAGGGATACCTATGATGTTCGAGGAACATCGTGTTAGCCAGCGGTGAAATTTTGGGAAAGAAGGAAGGTGTTGGAATTTTTCTTGAATGTTTGGACGTTGTTAGCATCAGGAAAGACTTCACTAGGCAAAGAATTCCACAACTTTGCCGTTCTATTGATGAATGATGCTTGGTATAGCGATGTTCGACAGGTCTCGAGCCTGACAGTGTAGGGGTGACCAGCTTGAGCTCGTCTGGTTTGTTTGGATAACCCCATCGATAACCTTATGTATACACCTCTTCGAATAATAACAAACACTTCAATTTTGAAGCATGCAAAAATATGGTCCCACGCAATCGTCAATCTGATCACCGCTAGATATAAAACATGGAAGGTGTATTAGTCCTTGGAAATTCAATTCTGGATGATGAAAATTTGTGCTCCAGCTAATGAGTAACATCAATCCAAAATTGGAGGTTTCATGAAGGATAGTATGAATTAGATCAATTCATTCCTATATGTAGGTGAATCACTCCAATTTCCCGGTTTGTTTTAGTTTCTCCTGATTCCCATTCAAATCAGATATTCAGAAGCAAATCCTCTGAGCATTAAATTTTCAATTCAGAATATTCTTTCGATGGGAAAAAATGAGCATCAGACTGTGCTGGTAGTATGTCACTCTGTATTTACTCTTCATTCAATTGAATTTTGAAATTTGAAGTCGATTGACAAAATCACGTGTTGATTCCAGTCACCTATGAAGCGAACGATCTGTATGAATATGATCGGAGTGATATCAGAATCTGTGCAGAATTGGAATAAATTCATTGTACTCACGCGATTTTGAACGGAAATTCTGAAATTATTCGAAAACATATGGACTCTGGTAGAATCTCACGTAGAATTCGGAAGTGCTAAATCCTCAGTATATCAATAAATTTTCAAATCCAGCCAATTCCTATTAAATTCCTTTCAATTGATGCAGTTCCCAGAAGAACATCCTGTTTAGGTTTCAGAATTGTAAGATTGCATTCATTGATCTTTCATAGTTCCGCAATGAATATGTTATATTTCCAAGAGATGAGACTACCATCATGCATAGGTCTCAACATACTGATTTTGAATAGATTGCTATATAAATGCATTCTTTAGCCGAACCCACATTGAAAGTATGTGATTTTTCTCTTGGATTTATAAATGTATGATGATTTCATGATATGATCATACCGAGATATGTACCAGTATAATGGTTACTAAAGTTATGTACGATGTCATTATTTCAAGGCAGGCACCGATGGAGCCAGAATTCCAGGTCCGTAGAGATAAAAGCTGGCTCCATGTCGAGCGAAAAACGCTCACTGTCTAATATATCAATAAAATATTTCAGTATCTCGATAACATACATAACATTTGCAATACGAATGAATTAATGCCTTGTCTGTGGTCAACAGTGTGGCATGCCTGTCCGCTATAACTCGACCATATTTATTGAGGCGATAATCGAGTCCCACACGCTGTCAATGCGATCAAAGCCGTCTGGTTCCACCAGGAGGTCGGCCCTGGATCTCTCTTGTTCTTGTGCCGTCGGGGCAAACTCTGAAAATGACTGACGACAAATTTATTCACAAAGCTACCTCCTAATTCTGTTGTTTTCTTTTCATTTTTGTTGCGGACAGTTCAGGATTCTTCCAATGGCGCATTCCCAGTTCATATATTTTTTTTCCATGAGAATGCTATGGAATTATCACTGATTTTCTAAGCCTGTTCCCAATGCATATCAACACCATTCATTGCTCTTCCACTGTAAGAAATATAACTCTTTATGTTCCGATATGTTATCAGTTCTTCCTGTTCTGTGCATCAAATATGCATCGTTCTGTCGACAACACTTCTCAAGGAGATGATAATGCTCTAAGAAGTTCCAGAAAGCAACAGTATGGATATGCCTATATCGAATAATAGTTCGATGATATCATGAATTCTGATTTTTCAGCTCAAAGCTATCTCTAGAATCGACATTGAAAAATGATTTTAATCTGATAAACCTCAGAATCAAGATTTTTTCGAAATGCTCTCTGAGCAAACAGCCAGAAGAGTGACGGTATTCTCCAAGGATTGATAAATTCGATAAGAACGTATGTTTCAATTCATTCGATTGATTCAGCAATATCACTTCCTCCTCCCTGAGATTCCATGACGGTATTAGTTTTCGTTTTGTCTGTCAAGCGTTTTCGAGCTAATGAAATGAAATTCAATAGTTCAAATACATACTCACATGAACTCATCCTTGGAATGTCAGCAACGAATCCACTACAATAATCACAGTCATAGATGAAGCGATTACCCCAACCCCAAATCTGATTCTCATACTACGTATAACATCATAGTATGAACCAATATTTTGAAATATCTTGAAATAAATGGCTGCATACAAATTTTCTGAACCTTCGGGCCATTTCTCCTCACTGTTCCAGACCGCTGAAACTCTTCCGTACTTGTAGTTTATTCACGTTTCGTTATTGAATTTTGATCTCTCATCGTTCTGACTTTCATAACATTCTCCGAATAGCAGAAATGAACTATGGAATGATAGATGAACAACTCTGCATTCTGCTTAGATGTCCTTGTCTAGAATTTGATCGACTCATTAGACCAATCTGATGAAGGATTGTCTCATCCATTCTCTCTCTCTGTCTTTCAAACATACGCTGAAGCTTTTAGATTCTATAGAGTAGCAATCTGAGCGCTCTCTTTCATTGATATTTCTAAGGTCGGTGCGCTTCGAAAAATCTCGTCTGTAATTCCACCACGAGAAATCTCCAAAAATTTGAATCAATCAATGAATTCTCGTCCATCAATATTTCTGTGACTTTCACAGTGATTAGATATCGTTTCCTGTGCACCATATTCTTGCTTGTGACCAATTGAATGGATATCACAAATGAAATGATCATTATTCCCCTGTTTGCTCAGTGTACATCACCAGGATAGATACCTGTCGAGCTTTGCAGAATTTGTGGAATTTTCTGCCTAGTGAAGTCTTTCCTAATGCTTACGACCTCCGAATCGTCAAGAAAAATACTTTCTCTCCCTACCAACTATTTCTCCAATCCCACTACTGGATCACTCATCGTTCCAAGAACATTGAAGAGAAAAATATTCCATTTCATTCTCATAGTTTTCCAATTGCAGTATCATATATAGAATTCATGTCTAGGTGCCTGACGCTTGATCCCTCTCAGAATGTACCTCTCGTCTATCCAAAAACCTTATTATATCAAGTTGGTGATCTTGTCACATGGAATATACCTATTTCAACAACAATAAAATTAACACTGGAAGACAACGAAAATCAACGACAGAAAAAAAAAACAGCACATACTCTACTCGTCAATAGAGATGTTAATGTGAATTGATGGTTTATATCAATGGATTCCTTTCGTTGCTTGAAACCGTAATGAATTAGATATCCTTGTATATATCGGTACGTTAACATTTTCTCTCCATTGAATTATTTCGTGTGAGAAAGTAATGAATGCTGGTTATGATACTGAGAGAAATGGACAATGAGACCACCGTCACCTCTTCTATACTAACAATATGTCCTCCAGAACTGATTTCGATAGTTGTTCATGTGAAGAGCAGCAGTTCACTGACAGAATGTTAAAAATATCTCCTGCTATACAAACATTTCCTCCTCTCTAAGAATCCGAATATTTAAAGGCCAAGCTGTTATTTGAATAATAGGGTACTTCGCCTCACTGTTACTCGTCTAATTCGGTGTGCATGTCATTCTATCATTTTTATACGAGGGAATTCCAGGAATTGACTTTCTAGTTGACATCAAAAATAATTGGCCAGTTTGAAGAATATAAACCTCGAGAATGGAACTTGATGGAATCAATAATACATTTTCAGACTACTCCATTTCTTTGTTCGTGATGGAGATGAATGTAAAGAACCGTTTTCCTATTATCAAGGAATTCTTTTCGAATGTTTGGAGGTCGTGAGCACCAGAAAAAACTCGACTAGGCGAGAATCCCACGAATTTGCAGTTCCATTGATTGACTAGGAACAGAGACACTGAAACTGTACATTTGACTAGCATAGAACACAACTGTGATTTTTTATAGAACACGAGAACCGCACTTTTTCTGGAAATCAAAGACAGGCGATGCGTCTCTGTGTCAGTCATGCCATCTGAAGATGGAATAATCCCTCGTATAAACCAGCTCCATCAGTTCACAGTGGCATGTCTCACTTCTTTTACCAACACCTTAATCATTCCTTTAGAGTCTTTGATGTTGAATTTTTAATGTGAATAATGTTCCTTCAGAATGCTCGTAGGCAATTACTGAACATTCCATACAGCTTTTGTGATATTGAGAATAAAAAGAATGGAACAATCAATCATGGATGTGATCTTAACCTCATGACTCCAACACAAACACATTTCTGTCCTAATGCGATAAAAAAATACTTCATCTCCATTTGTCAGATTGAGAGATAAGAGGAGATCTTGATCGCATTTTTTCATTCAGAGATGAACTTCATTCCCAGCATTCAGATATTTCTATAGAAAATATACACATATTTATTTGCTTTCATTGAATTCAATTTGGAGATTCCCATCATCACATCACTACCACTAATGATTTTCATGAAGCTTTACTTCCTTCAAGAAAGATATATTTGTGATTTGTGGAACAAACATGTGCAGTTCACTTTCTTAATCTATGAAATTCTTGAAATTTATACTGCCGAATGAAGGAGGTCTTGGTCATCTGTTGAATTATTGGAATCATATTGCTGATTCGAATTTGTATTGATTCATACAGTTGATTGATTGATGAATCAAGAACTGAATTGGAGCATTCATTCCTTCCCAATGAAGAGATATACGTAGTGGATTCCCTAGTTCACCTGTTCCATGGTAACCAGTGGTAAGAAGGCTTAATATAAGTTAGATAGATAGAAAGGTATATAGATAGAACATAGATCTACTGTCAGAGTTGATGCAAAGGATTCATAGAATTCAAAGACTAACATCGATAAAGGTGTGTAGTGCACATAGGACGACATCAGCAGAAGCAGTGGCAGTGATTTCCGGAAATTATCCCAAGAACTATCGATCAGAACAAGAAGAAAATCATGCAATGGTCTGGAGAGGAGGATTTACGAGGTGAATTTGACGAAACGATGGCAAAAAAGGTGAACTATCTTGACATTTGAGCGCTGGATATCCAAAATCCAAACATGAATGAAAAGATCATATAGGGAAGTAGACAACTTCCTCACGCAAGCACTTTCACGACACGGTTGCTTCAGAAAATATCAGTATGAACGTGGCAAAGCAGAATTCAGTGAATGCGTCTATTGCGGAGGAGTAAACGATGTGGCACACACAGACAAGTAAGGACAGAATACCAGAGGAACACAAGAAGGGCGTTTGATGATGACATTCTAATGACAAGCTTAGTAGAGTCAGAAAAAGCCGAAGAGAGAGATAGTCGGAACTGAAAATATACAATATAAAATATACTGCCAAAACACTGGAGTTAGGCGGATACCAGTGTGAAGAGCGAAGGATCTTCTGAAGATTTGATTTCCTTTCCCCAGACGATGAGCAAGAAAGATTGGAACATAGATTTATTCAATCATTATTTGTATACATACATTCATGACGAATCCGATGATAAAAAATCATTTCGAGAATAAAAATCAATGAATGAAGTTGAATGGATGTGAAGATTTGAAAAATGGTAGACAATGATTCTTATAATAATTAGGTGAAATCAATGGAACAATCGAGTATCTGCGCACATATTCTTCGAGAAAGTAGAATGGACTCATAGTCAGGCATGTTCTGATTGTTTCCTTGAAGTCGTACGTTTTCATGTTCCTGATTTCTGTGTCGATAATATTATAGGGGTTGCAATTCAGTGAATTGTTTCACATCAATGATTTGTTGAATTTGACCTCCAGCCCAGTTCATAGCTTTGAGGATGATTGTACACTTCATTCCGCCTTTTCCTCTAGAGCCCCTATATCATTCAACGAAGCCAGAGGTGCAAGACGAAGACAGGTCGATGCTTCAAATGAGGATCTGACAAGAATTCTGAAATGGGGATCTGAGAATCAAGTACAGTTCAATGCAACTAAAACTCAAGCTTGTATGTTTACCAAGAAGGCTGATCACACAATGCCCAATTTGATGCTGTCAGGTACCACTGTTCCTATGAGGTCGTCAATATCCATGCTGGGTGTCCCCACCAACAGTGCTCTCTCATGGGACGATCATGTGAGGTCCATTGCGGAAACTGCTCCACAGAAACTTGGTTTTCTTTTCCGTGCGAAGAGATACTTCACATCCTAGCAATTGCTTATGATCTACAAATCACTAATTTCACCTGTCCTGGAGTACTGTTCACATGTTTGGAGTTCAGCCACCAAACATGCGCTAAAGCTCTCAGATTCGATTCAGAAGAGAGTTATTCGCCTAGTCGATGATACAATACTCACCAAATCATTGACCTCTCTAGATCATCGTAGAAAGGTGGGCAATCTGTGCCTTCTTCATAGGTACTTTTACGGTCGGTGCTCAACGGAAATATCATCTATTATGCCACCACGCGTGATTCCTCGTAGACAGACCAGACGAGCTCAGGCTGGTCACCCCTACACTGTCAGGCTCGAGACCTGTCGAACATCGGTATACCAAGCATCATTCATCAATAGAACGGCTCAGTTGTGGAATTTTTCGCCTAGTGAAGTCAAGAAAAATTCCAACACCTTCCTTCCCTCCCAGAATTTCACCGCTGGCGAACACGATGTTCCTCGAACATTATAGGTTTCCTTTTCGTGTTGTCCACAAATAAAAAACAAAATAGTGAGTCTGTGTTTTGCTACTCTTGGTTTGCTTTCTTGGTGTTATGATTATGGATGTCTGACTGTCTTCTTTGTGTATTTCAACAACAGTGCTTGCTATAAAAAGCGACGGTAAAAAGTTCAGCTCTCTCCTCTACCTCACCAGATAGGGAAA
Source organism: Gastrophysa polygoni (assembly GCA_963576655.1). NCBI lineage: Eukaryota > Metazoa > Arthropoda > Insecta > Coleoptera > Chrysomelidae > Gastrophysa > Gastrophysa polygoni. Next base: position 18,857,201 of record OY755082.1, read on the forward strand.
TCAAAGAGTCGAATTCTTCATGGATTTGAATCAATATATCGTCATCTTCGACAATAACACTTCCGTGAGGACATGGTGAAGGATATAGGTCATCGATATACATTATGAAAAGTAGTGGGCTCAAAACTGTGGGCTCAAAATCTCAGCCTGATTCCATAATAGCTGAGTTTTTCAATAAGTTCGTCGTCGGAGACACAGTCAAAGGCTTCAGAAGGACGACATGGAACCCTGTTCCATACCCTTAACAATCATCTCTATCAGTCATAGGAAAGCAGTCACATCACTTGTTGTCCATATCTATATTTTGAGTACTTATGTATTGCATGAGCCAATCTGTATCGATTGAGAATATCCCTGATATTCAAGTAGTGGGACGAGACTCGGAAATACATCTCGTATCACGAATATTCAGACTCTCTATATATACCAATGGAAGTAAACTGGAGTGATCCTACGATATGTGTATCTACAGTCGTTCGGCACATCATGATATTCGAGTATGAAGGAACACAGTGCACAAACACTACATCAGTATCGCCCGATCGAATTCATCATTTCGACCATTGGGGCTCTCAAGTCTACTTCAAGTTATGACATCAACATTATTCCAATGAACTGACGGGTATCTCGGGATGTTGATTCCATTTCAATAGGCAGAGTTGATGAGCACTTGCATGTTATATTATAATAAATTTCTATTTTCCGAACTAGTCATCCAAAGAGAGAAACGAGAGTCCTGTGAAGATAGTGTTTCAGAAAGAGCATATTTGGAGTACGTGTAGGCAGATTCCAGTCCTGAATGATGAATTTGAGAAAAAAATAACTGATTGCAATAGTATGCAATCTCAGCAACTGTCAATTTCAGACTCTCCGAAGAAATCCTTGGCGAGGAAATTTCCCGAAATGGTCCTCTGGGCAACACTATCTCATATCCAAACGAAATGACCGAAATAGCAGTAATGAAAATGCTGCTGATTTTCACATAGCGCTTAAGCAAATTTAATGCTGACTGCGTTGAAGCCTGAAGCCTGAAGGCACCTCTGTATTCATCCATTCATGAGCTACGATGGAGATGACAAGACTATCGAGATTTTTTTGTGATTTGCCACTGCCAATTTGAGTTTCTTGAGGAACTAGTCTTGAGTCGAATTTTCCGAACTAGCCTTGAAAACAAGATTTTCATGTGGTAGGAAGGCAGGTGTCTCAAGTGCGACGGATTTACCATCATGTTTTTTTTATGTTCAATGAAATGTAAGTAGGAATCTACATCGACAAAGGGTCAGATTTGGACGAGAATGAGTTATTCATAGATTGTCAGCCTTTCTCATGTTTTGTTTCTCTCATAATGAATATACTCGTGAGTGCCGAGAGATGCTTTTTAGAGTTTAGATCAACATTTCACCTGCAACACTGATGAAAATGTGTGGAAAAGTATATATTCTGTGAGATTTTGCTAGATACGTGATGCATGTTGACGGAATCCATCATTGTTGCATTAGAAAATTGAATTTGTCATGTGAAAATTTAATTTTCAGTAAATAATTATGTTTCTTCCATTTTTCCAGTTGAACATTGGTGCATTAACAGTCGTGATACTTCAAAATTGCCATTTGAATATCCAGTGAGCTGCGTGATTCACCACAACAAATGGGAATACGAAGAAATTCTGTAAAATTCTGGTACTTCCTGTCCTACCTGTTCGCCACAGATCACAAAACAGATGTCTAAAAATAATTGACAAGTGATAATGATTTTTTTTTATAATTCATTGAATTTTCATGTGGAATGGAAGTGATTATTTGATAATCATTTCATGATCCTCTCGGAACCTACAACATAGTTTGATTGTTGAAAATCATAATATTTCCGTAATGCAGATTCACGGTCGAAGAAACATTTGTAAGAAACATAGTCGTGTACGCGTAAAGTACCAGATGATTATGTGATAACACATGATAAAATAATCACATCGTAACAGTACGTATTCGTAGTGGGATGGAATCAGAGTGTTAGTACTGGAATATCAATTTTCAGAAATGATGGTGGAATTGACGTGAATGACGTTGGATATGAAATAAGCAACGGTATTCACAAGAATTTCACAATACGGAGCAGTGAAGTGTCTATAAATGCAGTTCTTGGTAATGAAAATTAGTGTTCTCATTGGCATGACAAAATTTTTATGATTTCCATTCAATAATTGATTATGATTTTCCGATATTTTTCTACTCTCATCAAAATGTTGCACATTGATAGGTAATTCTGGAAAACATGCACATTACTCATGCTGCAAACAAGAGGTAACTCGTGAGAATTGAACTGATATTTTCCGTACGGGAAAATGACCCTGCCCAAAATGAACAACATTCAAAGTATTTTCTAGCCTGAAATCAGGCCATTATACTGGATCCTTGTGACTGGTGCATAGACAAATTCCAAACGGAATCACTCAGAAGCTCCATGTTATCATTTGTAGTTTGCATCCTCGTTTTCGATGGAACAACTTGTACCGTCATGAGTCGGAGATTTGTTGCTTTTTTTATTTGTACGTATGGAAGTATTTAACACACCTTTTCATCCATCAATAATTTCTCAGTCTCTGTAACTCCGTAGGAACTTAGTGAATTTGATAGTCAGTAATTATAAAAACCTGCATTCTAATTGTAACGTCGTCCCATACGATATGGGTTAGCAAAGCATGTCTTCATTTCAGATGGAGGGCAGCGGCAAGATATTCCGACCGTGGGCTTGCGGCCAGTTCAGGACACCCTGTCGAGAGATTGATTGCCTCCAGAAGTTTAATAGTGTGGCGGATTCGCTAATGGTGCTTTGTGATAGGACGAAGCCGTCGCATACCAGGTGCAGATGATCGTCTAATCTGATCTATTCTACACCAACTACGGTTTACCCACATGCACTATGTACTTATTCGCTCTTAATACTGGAGCTGAATTGGTCCATCAGGTCATCCACTGAGAGTCTAGCGCCACACAGGTCCGTATACGTGATGGACGCATGACGGATCCGTTGACGTATGTGGGACAGATTCGTGACAGATGTGTGAAGTTTGTGCGACGGATGCGTATCGAATGCGTGACGGATCTCTGACATATGCTCACGCTCTCTCAAATATAGACAATTTTGAATGATTACCGTGACAAAAATTATTCATTAAATATCATGAAAATCGAACAAAATTTTGATCCCAATAATAATTTAATAGAAAATGATTTGAAAATCAATGATTTCACGATCGCGATGACTGAACGATATGGAAATATGTCATTCAGACGATAAAAGGAGGTGGAGGAAATGGAACTGGATTGAGAAAATTCTTCATGGAATATGGATTTCCCAAAAGTGAGAATCAGGCGATGTTTCGAAAATTTTTGGTGAAACATAATGATTCACTTCAGAATGCAGAGCGCTCCGAGTAACTTTTGGAGTAAATGTGGAATTTTTTCGTAATTGATTCAGTAAGATCATCTATTGAGCAGTATTCCTTATTCAAGAAGACAGAGTCTGTCTACTTAGCGATTTCCCGATGATGTTACCACCTCTATCAGAATCAACAAGGATTAGGATCTTAGTATCAAAATCAAGAGAAATTTGACCACGCAATAGGTAACAACAACAAATTTGACCTGGAAATCTTATGTCCTATATACATCCTCGTTCATTCCGGATTGTTTCGAATGAGTTCACATCGTGAACATCATGACGATGCTTCAATACTTCAACGCGAAAACTCCGATTGGATATGGATTTCAATTCATGGAGTTACATGATGTTTGTTGTGCGCGAATCTGATGATTATGACTTGTTGGAAGAGTGAGTGTTCTTACGTCATGACCCAGAGCTGTCAAGTGACCAAATTTGTAACAAAATTCGATGTGAATCGACCATTGAAATGACATAATACTCAAAACTGCTCTCGGTATGTAGAGCGGGCATTAATGCGGTAGTATGAATCACCCAAGACAGCAAAGAAAAATCTTTATATTATTATGCAAAGTCTCACGATAATCCTATTAGAATGATGAGCCAGTGAGCCGCGATTTTGGCACTCAACCTTTCAGAACACAGACTGATCCACTCTGCTTCTAGTGACCTTCCGGTGTTGCCAACTACATCGAAAGCAAATTAGCGAAAGATATAGGGTCCGAGTGATAATGTAGAGGAGAATCTGAAGGAGCAAATCGGTTACAAGAACAGATTCACCTTGGAATTATGATAAGATCATTTACTTTCTTCGATATCAATATGAATATCCTCGTTCAATGCCTCTTGAAAATTTCTGGAAGTGTCATGTTCTTCTAGTAAGAAGAGAAGGTAATAACTCTTGTCTATTTGGGGTTGATTTTCTAGATACGACCTGTGGACAGAAGGACCAGCGATAATCTTCACCAGCAACTCACCTCTACTGACACTCCACAAGATGGCCCGCTATGAATGGAAAATTCCAGAACCGTACGTTTCTCTTTAGATGTCAAAATGTTGACCTTCTGGATCGTATTTTCCAAAGACTCTCCTCAGGATCAGAAAGATCAGGGAAAACACTACAAGCATGGCTTTTCAATTCGTACGACACCTTTTGATCGTTTTGATAAGAATATATCAAAGAAAATACCGATGAATTTCTCTTTGATTTCGTCCGGGCACATTACTCCCTGCATTCGTCTGAAAATAACTCAATCAATATTTCCACTTGATGATTCAGCAGCAGACTTGAAAAAAGGTATGATCCAATAGAATGTTCAGGACCAGACTTGATTTTCGAAAATAACTACGAAACAATTTTAATTTCTGGAAGAGATTTATCTGGATCGTATTATTCATCAACGAAGATCTTCTAAATGTCCTCCTCCACTTCCTTTACATTTTCTGCATCGGATCAGAGTACTAGACCTAGGAGGTTATGAATGAGGGCCACCACGACCTATCCAGCAGTTAGGGGATCGAGTGTCTAGGTATTCTCTTACTTGTATTGAAGAATGTGGAGGTGCGATGGTGTAACCGATTTCAGGAATTCCCACATATGGGCACATGAGAATCGTCAGACCCTTATCGGAAAATCACAGCACAAGTCTTCTCTGAATATATGGTGTGGTGTGGTGAATAAAGTTTTCATAGGGCCTCATTTTTTCGAGGCTAAACGTTCTGCCCAACTTGTTGGCATCGCAAATTATCCGAAATCATTCGAGAAGCCATAAAGAATATTCCGACGAGATGCAGAAAATGTATAGGAATTGAAGGAGGACCTTCGAGACAAATTCTCTTCAGAAATTGAAGTTGTTTTGTTGTTATTTCCAAAAATCCAGTCCGGACCTGATTTTCTTCATAAAATCATACCCTTACTCAAGTCAGCTACTGAATCATTGAGTGGAGAATCTGATTGAATTACTCTCTGTCGAATGTATGGAGTGTTGTGCCCGGACGATATCGAAGAGAAATTCATCGGTATTTTGTTTGATATGTTTTTAACAAAACGATCGAAGTGTGCCGTACGAATTGAAGAGCCACGCTTGTAGTGTTTCTCCTGATCCTTCTGATCCTGAAGGTCGAAATTTTCAAAAAAAAAATTGTCTTCGAGTAGTTCCATCGCAGAATTTCTGGGCATAATTGTAAGATGTGTGATCTCATCTACTCGGATTACTCTGTAGTTCATATATTGTAGTTCAATGGTTGGAATCCAACTCTTCAAACGTCCCAGCTTGTGGGTCAAGGGAACCAACTACTCATAGAAAAACCATGATTGTCAATATTACTTGCATAGTCATGAAATACATGTTGAACTCCACAGCTACTAGGTGAACAGTTGAAACCATATTATTCGATTATATTTACGATGCTTCATGATGACTGTGTTTGTGACAGGTGTACTGATAACGTTCGTCTTCGACGATCGACAAAAATAGGGTTTCGATCTTCGATGATCTTCGATGATCTTCAGAAACCATGAGTTTGGTACCATACTTACTGAAAACTTCATTTCCATGAAATGTCGTCTCAATTACTCGAGAAAAAAGTCATGATTACGAGGTCGAGATAACGTGACTGGAACTGGTACCATCAACAACGAAATATGGTCGAATGAACACACACACACAGTCACACACGATATAATGGAAATCGTTTCGAAAAATTTCTAGATCAGGAACCAACTGTATCAAGTCACAATTTTAGTCACGCGATATCCTGACATTGTGTGGAATAACTTCAGGCAGCAATTTGCTTTCGTAATATTGAGTAATTGAGTACAATTTCAGTGGATTCGTAGGAGATCAACCTGTGGTCATTTTGTCAACAATGTCAAAAATAATTATGGTTCGAAAAGAACGAAATATAATATATTAGTTAAGTTGATCTGACGGGATTCTGAGATACAGCAGAAGGAATAATTCAAGGAGAAATTATTTGTCGAATCATAGGTCATATTCTATACCGGATGTCTCCTTCATTTCAGCTACATTCCTGGAGTTTGGTACCTTCAATATGTACATTAGAGGGCACATCTATACAATATACGATTGTTTTTTCAATTTCCAAATTTTCCTTCATTTTGTCTGTGCCAATACCCATATTATGTTCCGAGGAGATGAAAAGAAAATCTGGATACATCAAAAATTTTCCTCTAGTGAGCATACTTCAAATGTTCCAGATTTCAGAAATATAGTTATGAAAACAAAGGACAGAAGGGCGTGGACTTATCTGTGTCACCTGGTATATCAAGATGTATTACATATTCTCAAGTTTTAGTCGTATAATATATTGTGCGATCTATTCCGTTCTTGATATTTCCAGTGACACATGAATCGTAGTTGATATGGAAAATCATATGAATTAAGGTACTTGAATTTTTCGAAGTAGATATCGAGTTAAATTGACAGCGAAAAGAAAGGGTTACACCCTCTACGCAGCACAAAAGAATTGATAGGGGAAATACGTGTCATGAATTCCGAAGAAATGTTTATTTTATCACTTTGACTGATTACTTGTTCGAGTGACTCTGAATCGGATGTTCCAAGTTGAAAGGGAAGTGAACAAGGAACGTATTCATTGTATTATGACTGATGAATTTGTTTAGGATATCGATATGTGATAGGAACTCAACATTCACCAATACTGAACTGTCGAATACCTTATGAACATGGATGCGCCAATTTCATGATAATGTTATTTTTGAAAGGAATTTTCTATCCGTGTTTCAGGCATAATATTGCTTTTTCTTCTAGAGATGAGTCTCGAAAAATCTTATCAGTTCAGTCTAGGAAAATATTTTCTGAAAAAACACTGATGATCAGCAATAATCATCAGAATTCGATAACTCGAACAACAACATTTTCCAATTGTATGATTTTTATATCATTGCTATTTTTCAAATCATGATTGTTTCGATCCTCACATGTAGTGATATGCATGTGTACCTATCAATTTCACATATATATCTCTCGTATAATCATAAAGAAACAAACAATGAAAAAGTTCGAATATAGGCAGAATTGAGTGATCTGAGAATTGCCTACAAGGAATCCATAAAATAAAAAATAATTTCTGAGGCGGAAACGAGAATCTGCTATTTCATTTCCTACTGACTTCATTCAGATATGACGAGTTTTCTTAACACAGAACCAAAACGATAAATACTCACATACCATTGGTTATATGATTTTTCTTATACCGTATTATTCAGACAAGCCATGGTTCCTAAAGTTCGATACACCATACTCTCTCATCACTACCGGTTCCAACGGAAATGACTCCAACTAGAGAATTACAAACGGAACACCCAGTTTACTTCACCTTATTCTTTGTCTGACTCTATGGACAATTTTGAGCACAATCACATGCCTGTCAATAAACGAGCAGTGGGCTTTTTTTTCTGATATTCCGTGCTGTGTTATTACGTCCTCACAGTATTAGACTACACCATTCCTGCGGATTTCGAATCATGACAGTAATGAGAATTCAGGTCGATTAAAATGGATGGCTCCATTCATATTGTGACGATGAAATCTGAAGAAGAAAATCTTGAAAAGGAGAGGATTATGGCGGATTCTATGGCTATTGGTAGGTTTCGAATCCATCAACGCTGCTGAGTACGGATCAAATAACCTCAGAATTCTGGAAACCATGATGGAAACCACTTGCCTAAAGGATACGTTGACACCCTGTATCATATGACTCCTGACTGTGAACTCTGTGACTGAATATTCAGACCAGTAAGACTTACTGCCTCCAAAGGATGGCTACACGATCGAAACATTAACCGAAGAAGTTAGGTGCGGAGGGGCACTTCCGATTATCTGCTTACGTTAATCACGACAAACAAAAGGGGAATTCCGGAATATCCTATCTCTACGATGAAATCTGTCAAGAGTTAATTCGAACTTTATAATCCTTTAATGGATATTCGGATGCAGGAAAAGTGGGGTACATAGAGGAATGTTTTGGAAAGGTTTAGGTTGGGAGATGTGAAAAAAGCTTCAGGCATAATGGAAAGTTATTTTGAGTCAGAAGTTTCCAAAGTTGATCGAACGATTTGGGAAACCCATCATTGATTGAAACAAATTGAGGAATCGAATAACCCAAATTATGACATCAAATCAATGTCATCCTCTCAGATATCATTTCATATATTTCAGAAGTGTATATTGAGAAGTTTCCCGTATCTACTTCATTTCTTCTGATATATGTCCCAATAGACGTGATACGTGAGGAGATCGACGGAGGTTCACTAGATTTGAACTTTGGGTTTTTACGCCGAGATCTCCTGTTTCGTTTGGGTTTCCATGTCGAAAGTATACTATAAACCGATATGTTCTTTAAAGTGATATCGATATTGTAACACGCACGTCTTTGACTAGTTCTTAGATTTGTTCGTAACCCAAGGGGGTATAGACGTTAATGGTGGAGGGGTATCGTAGGACGCTCTGTATGTGTTGGAGAGCGGAGTCATGTATGCAATTGTCGGCAGTCGGGGTGAACATAGCGAGAGAAGGCTGTTAGAATCGGGAGTCATGACGACAGGAGAGTAACAACGTCTCAACAACAGCCGCTGATTTGGTAAGGTTCGGACATCGAGATTAGAAATCACAAGAAACGCAGTGATTTCCCTTGCTGTGAAATCACATCATATCATCCTGGTTGACTGCAGCCCAGAAGATCGAGATCGTCACTGCTCTTCGGCCGTGTGGCATCGTACTGTTGTCAATACCTCCCTATACCTACCACCCGAGACAGATGTGTGCGTGAAGTGCGAACTGTAACGTAACTTCGAGATCTTCAGTTTTAATCGTCAAGTTGTCCCAACACTGTCAATAGGTTTTGTTTTGATTGAAATTTGTACCGACATGAATCTCCCTCATTTCAACTAACTGAAATCAGAACAGAACTCTCTCTCTCTCTCTCTCTCTCTCTCTCTCTCTCTCTCTCTCTCTCTGCCGTCTGGCATGTTACAATATATGATTCATTTATTTTCTATTACCAGAAATGGAACAACTTATGTTACTTCCATTATATTATGTACTACAAATAATGCACATCACTAGTTAGTGGGAATGGAGTATATTTCATCCAGCAATAATTCGGATCCTAACAAGATGCAAGATTACAAGTTTGTCAAACCACAACTTTCTCAGCACAAGGAACTTATCTCATTATCCAGGATTATACCCAGTGATGTATAATAGAACACCTGCGAATCATCTTTCTTCATGAGGTTATAAAATACACATCGGAACTACTCAGTACTGAGTAACATAGTTTGAAAACCATACAAGCTCCTTCAAAGATTCTTCAGGACGATTTGATGAGGAACTGGAAGGACTGAGATCAGAACTAGGACGATTCGAACGAAAACTCTTAAGATTTAAACTTCTCTCATCATTTCTTATTCATTTGGTATCAACGTTGTTAGCAATACCAGTTGTGTTATCATCGAAATCGATTATCGTTTCAGTCATATTGTGATCCACTTTTCTATCAAAATCATGTGAATAACTGCAACTTTCTTCAAGATGTGGAGCAGTCATGAGATGCCAACGTATCTTGTGAGGATCCGAATCATTGAAATTTGCTAAAAAAGAAGGCCAAAGGTAGGATGAGCAGGAACAAAATCACAATCATCGGCATTGCTTCAAAGACCTTACAAACCTCTCCTTCCATAGAGCTATATCAGGAAATACCCGAGATGGAGAGAAAGCCATTGTTTCACTTTCGGAGCTTTCAGGGTCTGGATATACTCGAAATACAATTATTTCAGGCACCGCTGCAACAATGTATATATATATATATTGTGAATAATGCACATCACTAGTTAGTGAGGATGTATAATCCATTCAGCAAAAATTCGGATTCACACAATGTAAAAAACCCTCTCGTCAAATATGTCAAACCACAACTCCCTCAGCTACTTGGTAACTCATGTGATCACTCGAGATAATACTGATTGATGTAAAGTAAGAACACTAGTTCAACAATTCTCATGATAATACTACTACTATCACCACTAGTACTACATATATCATGATAGAATGATAGGTTTCTACCTGTGGTATTTTATGTTAGGCTCGACATGCCTACAGGCACTTGACAGGGCAAGGAGTATCCAACAGAATAGGAATAACGATCAATCAACTGACACTGGAGTGTACTCTCGGTATGGAGAATAAGACAATGTTGATGAAAGGGCATGTGAGGCAACGCCTCCACACCTGCCGGAAAGGCATTGAGATCTGTAGATCAACACGTCCAGTTGAAAATATATGTAGATATGTCAATATGTGTCGGAGAATGTTATATGTATATATGTCTTCCAGTGAATGCCTTCAATCTTCGTGTTCACCTCCAAGATGGACAGCAACTGAACTGCAGAATCCATGGTTGTAATGATACAGCCCAGTTTCTCATTCAGGAGGAAGATGGAACTCGTGAGAATTTCAACATTCTGAGCAATGACTATCCACAACCTATTTATGAGAACCCCTGCGAATACGATCTGTATTCTGAGGAACATGATACCGAACTAGCAACTCCCACTGAGAACATGACATTTTTGGTACTGTGGTCCTTTTCACCAATCTTCACAAGTGGAATGGTGTTTTGCGATGGAATGATAGATCGTGGATAGAACAGAGCGAGCAGACACTTCCAAAAGTACCAATTCATTCTCTTCCTTCAGACCGATCCAGATAGACATTATAGCCAATGAGCGTGAAAATTTCTCACACAGTATACTTTCTATACCTTCGAATGATTTGAATCAACGTTTCCTCACATCTTGGCAGAAAGTGGATCCATCATTCTCCATATGGAAGGCGCTGTCAAATGGAAACCTGTTCCAAAGCAAATATATAGTTCTGTGAGAATGCCGAAGATTTTCAAGGATGATGAAGAAGATGAATATGATTTCTTCATGGATATATTCCTCCTTTTCGACTCTAATCCATAATGGAGGTATGAGAAGCAAGTATCTTGTTTGAGGAATGGAAGGCCAATCGACTCTGATGTCCACTCAAAACAGGCCGAAGGAAGAAGAAATCAGGAAATCAGGATGCCTGAGGTTGAAATACATGAGGACCAAAGATATGTTTCGAAGACATCCATCGCATGAAAAGTGTGAAATTACCACATATACAATAATACAATACAATAATTGCCGTAGGAACTCATTGTGGCCAGTTACATAGTCCCGTTATGTAGTATCAATTCACCATGATTCCTCAGTAGATCAACTCTGTTTCTCGGGAAGAATCTAACGTATTTTCAAACATGCAATACTACGCAACTGAAACCGATCATATATAGCAGAACGTTCAAGAAATATCTTTGGAGATATCTCCAAAAATATCTCCGGTATTGAAACTCGATGAAAAATTCGAAGAATTCATGTATTGAACCATATTTGTAAGGAGGGTTGAACTCATTTGCTGTAACTGAAAACTTGAAGGTCAAACTCAATGGACCCCGAAGGCATTATGGAAGATTATGCGGGGACACAAAAATTGTGTGTGTTTGCAGAGCAAATGCGTGTTTGTTTTGAAGAGTAAAGCGATTTGAGTTCAGCCCTAGAGTTTGGGACTATTTACAGAAGAGCTTAAGTGATTATCTGATGGCCAATGACCAAAGTTCAATGATAGTCTATATTCAAATGAGATTTCAGGATGGCATGTTTTGTTCCAACAGCGGAGTTTGATGAAATTCCCACGCTGAAATTGTCAAATGTAAACTTGGATATATCATACTGATATCAATTCTTCGATTCAATTCAGTTGATCAATATGAAAATAATTAGTTTCTCAGTTGATTTTCGAAGATACTGAATCATTATATATATGATTGTGATTCAATATTGATAGAAGATATATGATATATTTATAATCTTGTCAGCCAAATCCTCAATAAAAATTGAGAGAATAGGAAATCCGGAGGAAGAACATGTATATATATTTATAAATATGTTTATGATATAGGATACCAAGAAGTTGAGAAGAAATGAGGAACTTCAGACAAAAACAGTTTGAGGCTTGGAGAAAAGCAGAAAATGATGAGGAGTACTCTTTCTCCTATTTCCAGGAGAGAGGAGAGCTAGAGAGGAAAAAATTGGAAGTTATATGAAAAGTACTCTCATTTTATTCGATAATTATTATATCGATTCAGAGTCTGATATATTTCGATGGACGACATACTGACATAACTAACAGTGATTCAGTCTAGTCAAAATTCAAACATATTGAAAAAATTATCAGAATTCCAAAAATACCGGGATAGCTGATGGCGGTTAGATATCACATTTTTGAATGCGAAGGGAATTCATTCTGCTTCTGATCATTATATCGAAGGTCAGTTGTCAATTCTGAATTACTGGATCAACAGGCGATGAACATGATGGTGCTCAGCCAGCCATTGACATAATCATTAGAGGAGGAATGTTTATACGGTACGATTGAATGCCAGTTCTCTCATTCATATGATTTTTGGCTCCAGTAATGAAAGACATTTCCGGGAGAGATCTTACGGTTGGATACGATTCTGTTGCTGATACTCCTACCGAATTGGAGTCAGCAAAGTCTTGCATTGACTTTACAAATATTTTTGGTTTCATTTTCTCATCACAGCAGAAGAATCATTTTTAGATGTATAGATACGCCATCAGAAATTCATGGAGACCCCTTATGAAACATTCGATTTGACTGAAAGGATCAGTTATAATCTGAATCATGGCGAGACCAATGGTGATTTTATGAATGCCCATATTCAATAATTTCCATTATCATAATTCCCATAATGTTTCAAAGTTTGTGGATATTTACAACATTATTTGTGTTCATATGGGGAAATTTTGACAATCGCATCGAAAGTTACTGAAGAAAAATCTTCCCAGGTCATCGATTAGAGTTGTTTCAAAAACAACTCAGTATCAGCATTCTGATTGATTCTGCACGAATAGGGGTGCATTTTGGTAAACCTGACTGAGCGGTACATTTTGCAGCATTTTCTCCCGCTCTATTAGGAGCCTGTTATGTATAATACCGAATAATTATAACACTTTTGGTTCGGTAGGAATCGCAGGTTTCCGTAAGTGAAGTACATATTTGAATGATGTTGCTGTTGGAATCATGAGAATCCTTTCAGAACATCTTTTGTGGATATCATTCCAATTAACTTTCGAAATCATGAACATTGATCACTGATAGATTCTCACATCTCGCTTTGGAGAAGTAGGGAGAAGATATCTTTGATGAAATTGTACGAGTATGTATCGTTGTGATGGAATCATATCAAGCCACTTCTTTAATGATCATTCCACGATCTATATCAGGAAATCGAAGAAAATCGAAGAGTATGTAGACTGAAATGAGAGGTTCTATGTTGAATTCCTGCGGCCGAGTAATTCTGAAAATACTAAAACAGTATCAGTAATTTGTGCAGTTATATAAGAAATTGGAACTACAATTTTATCGTAGATATAGTACACTTTGTACCGCCGTTTCCTCCAAGACCCTATATTATACATTATTGAGTAGACTTCCATGCAACAAGAACATGCATTTTGGGTCGGGAAAGAAGTATACACGATGCATAATATGATGATGACAGGTATACAACTGTTCAGATGGAGTCATCGATAAGATGCTTGGTTTCCCACCAAGAGCGTTCCTTCATGAGAGGAACAAATGAGGTCCATTGCAAAAAATGCTCCGAGAGAAACTTGGCTGTTCCTTCCGTACGAAGTGGAGAAACAACCCTCGAGCGCCTCATGATCTACATAGGTCAAATTTGATCTCCCAAACTCATTCTGAGCATCTCAGATTTTATTCCAAGAAGAGAGCTAGTTATTCGCTCGATCAGTATTACTTACTACACAATGACATTCTAGATATACTCTAGAATACTGTAGAATGATGAGTGACCTATCTCTTTTTCGAGGATATTTCAATAGTGGTGCTTATTTCGCCATTCCCGATCACAGTTGGACAAAGGCTGAGCTGAGGCTGCTCTTCCCTGCATTGTCAGGCGCCAGACCTGACCAACTTCGTTCTACCAAATATCATTCATCAATCGAATGGCGAAGTTGTAGGATTATCTGTCTTCTGGAACGTTCCCTGATGCTCACGACCCCTAAATTTTCAATCTGTCTCCATATTCTATTGCTGGCTCATAAGATGTTTTCTTTTCGTATAGTCAAAAGTATGCGTGAAGCCATAAGACGTGGTCGAGGCAAGTATCTTGGTGTCACTCTTGACTCGAACGACTCTATCTCAGGTATATGGGAATATCTAGGAAATATTGATCAATTGGCACTGTCAATATCTTACTGAGGGTTCCGTCATCCTCACATTGAATACATGTGCTCTTTGCGAATCACCGAACTGCCAGTGAACGGAACTATATGAAATTCATGAACCCCCCTGTAAAAATATGGAAATAGTTGTTTCATAAACTATGCCTTTTTCCTATTTTGAATAGATAAATTTCACCGAACAGTTGGTTGAATACCTTCCTTGAAACCTCTAGTCTTTGATTTACAGCCAGCATACAATCAACATCTGATGATGTCGAAGGAAAGAAAAAAACACCCACAACCTGCGCTATTATATTCACCCGAAAAATCATAACGACTAGCATAAATCTGCCTGCGGCGATGCATAATGTCCGTTCGGTGTGTCGACGTCGGAGAAAAAAAAAGACAGGTGCTCATGAACCTTACACGCACCTATGACCATTACTCCGGGGTATTCCGAGTCCGAGGTGGAAGACACAATCTTTCAAGGACGGCGGCTCATTAACTTTGGTGTGTAGGTGTGGTGCTGGTTCGCTGTGTTGCCAAGTCACCTGGCAGAATTTCTATAGAAAAATCTCTTCTCATATTGCGAATGAAATCACGAAATGGGCACTGCGTATTCATAAAAAATAATATCAGCTCCAGAAATCAGAAGAATAGGAAAACAATGACGGAAAGCTACTTTTAGATGCTATTATCATCGAAACTGATCAGTCCGATTGAAGTGACGAAGCTGGATATGATATATGAATATATATGAATATATATGAATATGATATATTCAAATATGAATAACTTCCACAATAGATGTGGATATGTCGTGATGGACTGGGCCGAGCAAGCTCCTTTCTGATCCGATCTGATCTAGAGAATACAGGTATGCTCATAATGATTATGAAGAAAATGGTTCAATTTTTACAGATAATAATACTCTCAGACTATGAGCTTATTTTTCGAAATCACCTGAAAATCATACAGAAGTGAATGAGTGAAAATAACCCTTATGTTTCACTCCAACCTTCCGAAAGTCTGCTGATTCAGTCATTGTCGATGAATATTGTCAATTTGGTGAAGTCTGCTATATCCTGGTTTGCTATTGGATGCTAGAATCGAAATAGAAATTGATATTCCAGTGGGGTTGTAAACACCTATCGTTTTTCCAACTGAAATCACTACAGTGATGATTTTCTCAAACAAAGATATCATTCAACGGCATCATTCGTTCTCAATGTCAACTCAAATCTTTCATTTTCGAATTCAAATTACAGCTCTATCCGAGAACCCATTCAAACTGTTGTCGTTCGTCTCCACATATCACTGCTAGACGGTAGACTCAAGTCGTGACGTTTCTTAGACAGCCGTGTTCAAAGAGGAGTAATTGTTATCTGTGCCAGAAATTATGTGTATGACGTACAAATATGGTCGATTCTAATGAGCATTCATTTGTGAAAATGTCAATGAACATGGTATCCCCTCTCGATATTTGGTAAGCATGATTACTATTTGACAGTAGCGTTGTGACATTCTCCTAATAATATCGAGATTTTTGTCACTCCAGAAGTTGAAAATACCTGCAAATACGATTGGATTGAACAATTCGAACCAAATTCGCATGAATTTGTTCATTTTAACATTCACAGATGAGTATTGGGGAATATCAAGAAAAATAATCAGGAAATTTTGGGAGATTCCAAAAATAATAGTATATACAGGTTTTTCCATCCGAAACATCAGAATTGCCACTACTTTCTAATAGAAGTGGCAGCACTGCATTGTCGAAAATATTCTAGTTGGGTAGAGAATATCCGAATATGCTCTTCATCAAATTTTCAAAGTGATCCGTTGACTGGTTTACCAGAAACGTGAATCAGTCTGTAGAGTGACCTTGTTAGGCAGCTATTGGATAATCTGGGCTCGCCACCAAAGTGATATCGTTTCCTCTGTCCTCATGTCCCTGGATCGAAAATTTTGGCGGAATACCATAAACAGGGTGAATGCTATGATTTTCATCATCTGGATGGCACATCCCTTCATTGTTATCTGGTGTTCAAGTGAGCACCTCGACTTTTCTTCCACAAATCATTCCTGCCATGGTCATTAAATGGATTGATCAATTTTTTTTTTTTAGAAATTCATGTGGGAGTACAACGAATTGAGTATTCACTTCTGACTACTCAGTATTGATTACTAGTGGAAGAGTAACAGTCAGAGTCACATTCCAAATATGGCAGTGTTACATGAAACTAACGATACAATGTTTATATGATTTCATGTACACTGATGCCTCATGTTGATCTGCTCTCTTTCCAATCCAGAAGTGAGCCATGAGTGAATTTGCCAAGTCGGTGATACTATACTCACGAACCCATCGACCTCTCTAGGAAATCGTAGGAAGGTGGGCGATCTTTCCCTTCCTTCATATATATTTCCATAACTGGTGCTAAATGGAAATCTCGTATATTATGAGATCACGAACGATTCTAGGAGACCTGTCAAACTTTGCTATTCCAAGTGTCATCCATCAATCGGACAGCCAAGGTGTAGAAATCTCTGCCTTGTAAAATCTCCTCTGTTCATGAACTCCGAACTTTCAAGAAATATACCCTCATACTGGCTCACACGAAGTTCCTTGAAGGAAACATCATAGGTTTTCCTCTCGTGTTATCAAAAGATGTAGAAATTATTGAATCCTTCCAGATAGAACATTCTTCGCTCTATTTGAATTCTCCTTCGAATTTGGATAGAAGACGATATTGCATTGGATAGATATGATGCATGTGGTTCTGAAAGCGTATATGTCAATCATGTTTCCTCATCAATGAAGCGAAGACAATATTCAAATGGGATATGTGAAGTATAACATGATAAGGACTAGTGCGGGAACCAACGTGAACCTTTTTTGAGTGTGTCGTATGTAGCGGGGGTAAGGGGTAAGGTCTCCTCAGAATGACATGTTCGGAGAGGAAATAGCCATTCGGAAAGACTGGGACATCTCATCAATTTTGATATCATCAAATATGGAGAAACTTTTTCTCCAGACAGATACTTGATTGGTACTTCTTGTCTTCCAAAGTTCACAGGAAATGATCTTCCAAAAATCGATTATTCGTAATACATATGAAAACTCTAATGTGCCTGTATTCCCCTGCTGTTCGGAATTTCTCCTGATGTTAATTTAGACTTCTTGGAATCCGAAGCTATACTGGCTCATCGTCAAAAGTGTGCTAAAATCTCCACACTCTCCAGAATTTCTTTGGTGTAAAAAAGGTTTTTTTTCTTGTCATGTGGATGCCACCCTATGATATAATGAAACACTCCCTAGTACTTTGGAAACATTTTCTTGTCTATTTGAACACTGTCATGATGGTCAGTCATCGGACGTCATACCCGTCGAAAGCGATACCACCAAAAATGTGTCAATGATCCGAATCCAACATATCTACAAATCGTTCATGATCAATATCAACCTAACCATATCCATGAGATACTTTGGATTCAGTAATGGAGTTATACTGAGTCCGCTGGAAAATCGAACACAAATGGTAATCTCTGAATGTGGTAGTCTCTAGATGTGTCAAGTGTTCCACCTGTCGATCTTGGTGTACCACAGGGATCTATGATTGGATGTTTTCTGTTTTCACTATCCACATATACATATACAGTGTGTTTCATTACTCTCATGCAATACTTCGACTATGAGATCCTAAAAGCTCGGAATATGAAGATTCAACCCGAATCACCTAGATGAAATGAGACTCTTGTCCGAGTTAAAGAGTTTATTCGAAGATTGATCAACTATTCGTGCAAAGTACTTCGAAATCATTTGACTCATTTTTCCCATTGTCATGAAAAATTCAGGCCCATTTTCCAAAAATTACTTGATAATGGTCAAAATAGGCTCGAAACGCACCAAAACCACAATGTGTAGCATATCATCGAAATCAGAATGAAAAGGGCTATTCGAATCGGATATCGATATATCAGCGCCGTATTTGAAAAAATGAAGTTGATTATGGTTTCTCAAAGACGAAGCGTGGGATCAGTAAATCGATAATGCCAAATTGATCAACATCAGAAGTTGTCACGAAGGTGTCCTATCAGTTGAGTCATGACTCCAATATTAACGCCAGAAAAAAAATGTAATTGAAAATCCTGAAATTCAGTTTTTTGAAAATAACTCAAAAACTAAAGGTGATATCATAGATTTTTGTAAGTGATTTCGTTGGCCCTCCAATCGCGAAAACTTTTCTCAAATTCAACCAAATCTGTATCTCACGTAATTTCCGAGATGCTCATACTGGCCCTTCTTATCTTGGGCACAGTGAATACAACGTCCAAGTTCTTAGGGTACGGACACACGACGGGTTTCCTACCAACACGGCAGCCGCTGGGTGAAAACACAGGAGTCTGTCGCTGAGGCGAATGACAATTCAAAAACGATGAGATGTTGTCAGTTTATGCTGTTATGGATTCTGATTCTGAGGAGAATTTTTTCATTATCAGTAGAGGTGATGTATTATCGGAGGAAAAAAGAACGGACAAGCGTATGTGCATACACCCACTTGTGAAAGAGCGGAAGGAAAGAAGTATATTCAATAATCTATTCGATATTGAACTAAAAGATGATGAAGAGAAATTGTTCAATTTTGTTCAGATGTCAAAAGCTTCATTCAATGAATTACTGGATTCCCAAGTGTAATCTTTTCCAACAAATATTTCAACAATCTCTCCCCAACAACATTCAAGTTTTATTTTATCGGCATAATCGTTGTGTCGCATGTCCCAGCTGGTCGTGCCCCAATATCCTGATTCGATTTCTTGATATCGATACTCATCGCAGATGTTAGTGCAGAATTTGGCGACTTTGTATCGACGAAACCTCTCGTCGTCTGATCGGTCTCACTCACAACTCTTGACTTGCAGCAGCGTTGCTCCATGGTCTATATGTTTACTTTCATCTGAAATACTGCATACAGAGGACGAGTCGGCCGTCGAGTCGACAAAAATCCACTTGGCATGTCCGTACCCTGAGACGTCTGTTCCTCTTCTATTCGGATATTCTAATGATGGTCAGCCGTCTCGGTCTTCATTCAAGCATTCCAATGCCTTCGAAGGCGAAACAAATGGCTCTCGCTGCGAGGCGAGCACCTGATAGCCGGCCGGCCGTTTTGATCGGCGTGAGAACTGGGGGCGAGCGGGCGGACCGACGAACACCGTGACCTATGGCCCCCCGGGGCCCGCTCTCGACGACTCCCTTCTTCCTCTTGTGCGCGCGCGAGGCTCCTCTGGACTCTGGAGCAGTGTTGCCGACGACCAATTTCGGGTGGAGCTGAATAATGGTCAAAAAAGTGGACGGCAGGCGGAACAACTTTTTTTTGGACAACTATCAAAAAGACTTGACATTCCTGAATCTCTCTTGATACGTAAATATTCACTCTACTCCACCGTAAAACGAAAGACTTTTTTTCACTGCCAAAATAAACATAAAATGATAATTTTCGAATATTAAATCCCCAATAGAGTCGATTATTAATTGATCAGTCATCATGAAACATGTTCATTAATTGGACAGTGAAGTTTGTACAATGACTTCCAAAATAAATTCTCGAAGATCTTCCATGATGCTGTTGATCAGAAACGTTAGATATTTCTTGAAGAGTTGATTCCACAATTCAGATATTTCAATTCGTTCAGAAGAAGATGGACATATCAGTATTTTGTTACAAATCTCAATTTTCTCATTCAAAATATCTTCTATATATATGCTTCTGCTACGGAGGTAGATTTCCATTAACAGTTGTACAAAAAATGTTGATTGTATTTCGTGTATACAATTCGTATTCTCATGGCACATTCGAGAGAATTTTCAACATTCTCTTGAGCCATTCAGAAAAACACTAATTTCACGCACCTAATATAAGAATAACTATAAGCCATTAGTCGGCAAATCTCGCCATTTCTTGCAATTTTTCTAGCAAGAATAAGAGATATCAGGAATATCAGAATATCAGATGAAGCAGACATTGACTTCTGTGGTAACACCTGACCCATAACTTTTTATTTTGTCATGAGCCAGAAAAATTATACTCACCTGCTACTTCTGCTACCAATCAATAACAGTTTCATGAGTTCGTCTATGATGATAATATTGATGAAAACTATAATTTTTTCCACTTCTTATTCAATACATCATGGAATACAATATCTAGTAGCGGTGACATTGACGTATGACGTGATCAACTTCAACATCAAATTGTCAAATTGCACAAAACATGAAAGACAAAATCAATGAAAATACAGTCTGGTCTGAATTCGACTTGGATCAGATCGTGCATATTGTTGAGAAGGGGTCAAGATTCGAATTGTTGCTTCATTTAGAGTTTTCCCGATCTTATAGTGAAAGTGGTATGTGCCCAGATTAAAGGGGCTACCCGTCTTCCCAAAGGGTTTATAGCAGTCTGGGTAGGTATTCCGAGCTCTCGCGAGTTGGGATAGTGAGCTGTTTTCAGACAGTCGTCGAGCTTTTTATCGTTCTCCTAGTGCCAACGCCTTGGTAAAATAAATCCAATATATCAACCAGCAGTATTTTTCTTTCATCAAAATTACAGTCCACTACAAACAAACGAATATAATGAACTAACTATGGCAATTTTATGAATATTAGAATATTTTCATAGAAATTCAGAATGAAAAATTGCAATGAAAAATGGATGAAAGGGTAGATGCAATTTTCAGTAGCAGGATGAGTTGGAAAATGGCTAACTATGAAAAGGGTGAGAAGGCAACATTGCGC
The DNA here is from genome assembly GCA_963576655.1 of Gastrophysa polygoni. Lineage (NCBI taxonomy): Eukaryota > Metazoa > Arthropoda > Insecta > Coleoptera > Chrysomelidae > Gastrophysa > Gastrophysa polygoni. Next base: position 18,878,779 of record OY755082.1, read on the forward strand.
TGGAGAGCGGAGACGGCCTTTTTGGTCCGCGACCGCAGCGGGCGGGGTTGTCGAATCGTTCGTAATATACGGGGTTGTCCCGAATATTGTCGCACCCCACCTAGAGAAACTATTTCGAAAATTATCAGAATACTCAATTCGTTTTTTTTTCTGTTCTTCTAGTTTTTCGAGATTTTCTCTCCTTGTTTCTGGAAAATAAAAATCGAAACAATAATAACAATATATTTCTAGGCAGAACAGATCTATGATATGTCCGAAGATGTCACTTCACTTCGAATCCAACCTTTAGATTTCTGGAGAAGAAATTTTCCACTTGTCAGTGACATCTTGTTTGGAAGACATAGATTCAATGGGTATCAAAATTTTCACTTATCTTCATGTAGTGGACGTTTCGAGATAGAGTTCTGAATCTGATCCCGTTTTCAACACAATGGATCAATGATATTCTTCTTTCCAAAGGTCGTGATTATCTTCTTCGACACTGAACAGTGAGAGTTGTCAGATAGAAATATTATTGAATACCATGTGTTTTTTTCCCTCTCAACTGACCTCGAATTTACGATCTTCATATTCAGTTTCGTGAAGTGGATGCCAAGTTCCATCTACATCAACTGAACAAGAATAAATAATGTTGTCTCCGTTCAGAAGAATGCTAGCAGATTTTTTGATTCTGCCTATTTGGTTGTTATCTTCTTTTCCTGTGATCCTCATATCATTTCAATCAGCACATCGTCAGATAGGATATGTGCAGCTGATTTTGACTTGCCGATGTTTCTATATATATAAATATTCAATGAATTATATATAATATTATAATATATAATATATAATCGGCTCTCGTCTTCAGCACAACGAGAAGTGTTGAATACTCACTTTTGTACGTGACCAAGTGGGGGGGGGGGGGTATATTCCTACTTCGCTCCGGAATAAACTGTGCTATGTTTTATAAGTCCTACAAGTAAATTTTCATTGACCATAGAACCTGCCACTATCTAGTGTGAAGTGACTTTTCTTCACCAAGGTAGTTCGACACATTTTATAATCTTGATAGTGGTTCATAAACACGAAGCCACCTATCATAATTGTCAATCAAGATTGGTATGATATACGATATTCGCAGGAATGGTACTGTGATACTGTAGAAGAATATCAACACAGAGCATAGAACAACAGCCGACTACGGGGTTATTGACAGGCACGATGTAGAGTTGCCAGAGTTTTGCGCCAATGTTGCACTAGAAACGAGTTAAACCACAGTGGCGACAACCGGCCGAAATCTGCCACCTTCAAGCAAATGTCTTATCAAGAATTCATAAAATGATCTATTCGCAAATTCATGGCGGATTATTAACGTCATAATGTTTCGATTTTCTGGAACTCACAAGATTCACGGACTGCAAAATATAAATCCTCGATACCCGTATGTAATCAGGGATTCATAATGCTCAAAGTTATTTCATTCCATTCCGGAAGTTCATGAGTATAGACTCAAAAAACTGTGTGGTTAGTATAGGCACAACCTATTTCAACAATGTTTTATTATCAGAATAACCATAATATTGATGAGGTTACCATGAAAAGTTGTTACAGTAACGGATCAATCTGGTTGTACCTACACTAAGTAGAACTTTTTTCAGGTGAACAATAATTCCTCTGTGTGTAGGCAGGATGAATGTGATAAAGTACCCACCTCACAAGACTTTGAAGTCATTATATTGGAAATGCCTGAAGGATCAATGGAAACTTGAGTGAAACCAATCACACAATATTCAACACGAAATTTACTGTTTGAATTTTCCCCAAACATGGCGGATTTCTTGCGACTCAGGGGTGCTATTCTAGAGTTCTTTCTGTTTGAGAATGCATTGTTGTATCCTTCTTCAACACACACTGGTTATGTATTTTCGTCTTCTTCTACTCGTATACGAATCGAATTGCAATTATTCGAGAACAGAACACCCCGGAAACGACCTATAGTGAAGAAGTCGCCACTGTGTTTGATAGTTCGTGTATAACGAGATCACTGAGAGCGAGCGATGATTGTGATGAGGAGCGAATATGGATATTGATGCTTCCATACTAGTGACAGTAGGTTTATATTTCAGTTTCGTAGGACCTTGAGAATTGAAATATATTACTAGTAGTGGAAGAAAATGTAATTTACACCTTGATAGTGAAGAATATATATCCTTCCCACGGGAATATAAGAAATTTTTTTCACGTGGAAATTCATTCATGAAGAACAAAAAGGTTCCAGTGGTTAGCATATGTTATCCAGAATGATGGTATTCATGTGATGTTTCAACGATCAGATATATTCTCAATATTTCTCTGCGTGTTCAGTTCGTACTGGGAGTTTTCTCAACATGAATAGTTTGTGATGGACTATGGAATTTTTCATATACTCATCTATGCGCTGTCGTTCAATCGATTAAACCTACCAGAAGAGATGTCTGCACCGATGTTCTATAATAAATAGTCACAAAGATGACTGCGGTCTAGGTGCATATCTGTATAATCCTCCACAATCTCCGCTCCTGGCGATTCCAATCTCCGACCTCTCGAGAGCTGACTCGATCGATAAAACGATAAGAGCCCAGAGGGCATTCAATTAGGTCCCGAAAAAAAAAATGTAAAACGGCCAGTTAGTCTGATGGTACGTTCGGTGAATTATTCAATATTTGCTCTGCTGCTTCAGGTGACGTGACTTTGCGGATGAGTGGCTGAAGAGTATAAGAGCAGATGAGTTGATGACAGACTATAACTATTGGATTGTTCGCTTCAGGAGAAGGAATAAAAAGCTGATCGGAAGTAGTTCCGTTAGGATTTCCTTGTACACTGACTAGTTGACAATGGAGGCTATGCCACCATGCTCATTTGAAGGGAAATCATGATGCTTGGTTCGGATCATTGAATATGGATATGAGTTCGAGAAAATTCAGCAGATGAATATAACATCATCACTGATCGGAAGCTGGAGACCTGATAGTTATCCATTCTTCACCTGTCAATCATTCGTTGGTGATACGTTACATACGAATACTATAATACTATAAATACACTCACAATGGCCTAGCGCGTTATGGATAATAATCATGCACTAAGTGCGTTAAAGTGATTAGTTGTCTATGTTGACTAACTTTCAAACTGACTTCAATCTAGTGAAATACTTCTTCCAGTTGATCCAAGTTGAATCTTGATCAACCTTGCATGAATGTGGATGTATGACTAGTTGAATGGAAAATATGTCGCAATCAATTACTTGACAAACTTATTGTTGAATTATATATTCAAATAACTTCATGAATGAATGGTTCATCAACAGGCATGATGAGCGGGCGTTATAGCTCATAACGCTATGGAGCATCATGAGTTTGTTCATAGTGACCGTAAAAAAGTGATAGTAGAAAATGCTCATGCGTTTTACTGATTGCATGACGGGGTTGATGTTCTCAATGTGAATCAAACATTGTGGTACCACCCTTTAATGATACATAGATTGTGACAAGCGATAATTTGATTTCAGTATTCAGGAAGTCTTGCCAGACGGTGTGAGAGAACAAAAACATCGAGATGAAACATATTGGGGAATCTTCAGGGAATGATTTCAATCCTTGATAGCTCATCAAAGTCATTGATTTTCAGAAAATGCAGAATCTAACTGAATGATTCTCAATTGACACATTGATATCATTCAGAGTCTCCATTATCAGCGACTCCATCTTGCGTTTCGAGAATGTGACGAAACATATTGATATCACGATGTGGCATGTGGTGAGTCAAGTTAATATTCTTCTCTGTAGCTGGATAGAGGCTTGATTATTTGCAGATTTCATTCCGACTCTCCTTGTTTTGTCTATTTGATTTTTAAGTTGCGATCCGATTTCCTTGAATTTTGTATGGTTATAATTTGTTCCATTGTTTTTATATTTTATGAACAGCTTCTTCTCAATTTTAATGTTTTCCATTATATCCCTGTTAAAGCAAGGTGGAAAACTCCTCTTTCTTTTACCTTCAATCAAATCCAAATCCGTGCACGAATGAACATTATTTCAATAAGTAAGTCTGATAGAGTCATATAGTGCCAGAAAATTTGCTTTGCTGAAGTTATAAGATTTACTTTCCTCGCTGTTAGGTTTGAACTGATTCATGGATTGCATATCTCAACTCAACCAGCAACGAGGGATGGTGAGGATCAATTTTAACAGATGGGTATTCATTTTCCGAAACAACGAGTTTATCTATATTGGAGATGATCGAATCTAAGGTTCATTCGTTTGCTTTACATACATTGTTGAATTGTCTACAATCAAGAGTATTCATCATATTTGAAATCAATTTGCATCGCCGATCCTCAAAATCAATGTTAAACTTGGGAATATCAAAATCGCCAATGATGAGGATTTCTGAGTCTAAGATACAATCGAGAGATTCAGAATACTCGGCTAGAATTTCATGGGTCTTTGCATTGGTTTGACGAGGTATATATACAATACGTATATAATTACCTGACCAGAAGTGATTTTGGCACCCACAACTCTTATGCAACGAGTACAAGTCTAACTGAATCAAATTCAGGTAACTTTTGGCTGCTAGAAGAACTACACCACCCTCCGCTACATCGTGAGCTTCCAGATTTCTATCGCATCGACTCACATCGTAATATAAGGGAAAAAGTACGGAACTAGCTACATCACTTCGAAGATTCGTTTCGGTAAGACATATAATTTCCATATCGTTCATCGATACTGCGTTGAAAAAAGGTATAACTTCTGAGTCCAGTCCTCAAACATTCTGATAGTAGCATGTGAAGTTGATGTCTCTGGTATTGGATGTATCATTCAGTTTCAAGTTTCCTTCAAAACTTTTGGTATTCAATTGATATGCTCAATGTATAGATCTGTTTCTTCCTTATTCGTCCTATCTCCTAACTCCTTGCGAACCTCTTTACATAATTGGATTTGACGAGGTGTTTTGTCAAATGCAATGTGTATATGGCCGTATGCCTGAGAGATTTTCAGAACCTTTGGGTTTCTGATAAACTTATGATCGGAATCCTCGTCTGCTAAAGTCAGCTTTATTGGACGAGGTCTCTCCTATTTGGGATTGAAGCGTCCCATATTTGATATATTTGATTCGAAACTTCCTCTCGGAATTCAATATTCAATAAAAACAATTCCTGCTATCTACGATTTATTCAGCCTCCATCCTAATTCTGAGTCAAAACTAGATACTGTGGATCTCTGGAATAACAAAAAGGACAATGATTCGGAATAAAGGGTATCGAGGCTGGATTTCGATAAATAATGCAAAAGGTAGTCCAGAATGTCTGGATATTCTGGATATTGGATAAAAGCTCGCTGCTCTCATTACAATTTTTTATTTACGTCTTCATTTCCATAAGTAGCTTTGCAAACGCCGAAATGGAAAATCAAAATTGGAACAACGATTGCCTGAATAAACCTTCTGTATATTGGTCTCCAGATTATCGTTCACTACCTGAAAATATACGAAAACAAATTCGATTTCCTAAAACGCGTATATTTGCTCTGGTTCTTTCCTTTTGTGATATTCTGCTCCGATTCAATCCAGATGAGAACGAGGGGGTGAAGAAAATACTGATAACGGCCTTTTTCTAATCTATATGGATTTCTAACGATTCGAAAGCAGTAGACTCTGCCAAATAACAACAAATCTTCTCCTAATTCACTGGCTTCTTCGTGTTCGATACGTTCTTCCTACTTTCCATTGCTTGCTATAATTCAGATATAGAGTTTTTCATTGGAATATTATACTCAATCAATATATTTTTTTTTATGACTTATTGCTATCGTAGGAATACATACAGTAGCGTATGTGCATTTAAATAATATTCATTGGATATTCATCTCGGATATGTAACAAAATATTAACGGAAATTTGCTATAGGAACTTCTGAACCTTATTTCGAGGAGGAAAATTTGTGGATAGTATTTGTCATAAACTTCAGTTCTCCCTTATTCTTCTACAGTCCCCCACTCACAATTTCCGAATGGCAGGGTTGTACCGGCAGCTATAGAGCCTATATGGCACTTGAGAATTGGTCATAATGAGATGTGCAGTGTGCTTTCACTGAAGGAAGTAGAGAAAATTTGTTTGGACATCATTTGATTCATTACTTGTACGAATGAAATCACCATACTTGGTCACTGAGGGTTTTGAAATTTTTTCATCTGAATGAAAGTCTGATATTCGATTTGGAATGTAGTCAGTACCAATGCGCTTCTGGTTGAACCGAAAGTTGATATGAACTCCTAATTCCAAAGTGGAATAGCCTCGATCAGATGGAATCTTGACTATATCTCGATACTATTTTTCAACTCTTCTACTCGTCAATATGATCTTCCTGATAGATCTGGACTATGCAATATCAATATTATTTGAATATCATTTTCGATACTTGAATCTAACTATTTGTGGTTTCTCTTGATTGACGATGATTGATTTGTAGTAGAGAATTATCCTTCTATGTATATTCACTCGATACTTCCAAGCATACGAGCACATATTCATTGATGAAACTAACCATCCTGGTCACCCGCACCACAGTTTATCATCTTCATTCCCAAAGACATTCCCAAAAACCATTTCTTTCCACATTCAACACAAAAACAACAACCGAGAATACCACCGAGCCTGTGAAACTTCCACAAACAACGAGGAAACTAGGGAAACCAAAACATTGAGAAACAAAGAATCAACTACATGAACCTGCTTATAGTGAAATCATATCAATCAATGGATCGTTTTTTTTTTCAATTCAATTCAGTTCAATTCTTTTATTTCGATTGGATATTATGGATGAGTTTATAAGGGATTTTGAGGTCAATCCTGTCGAAACAAGAATGCAGTCGAATCCTTCATATCAATAAGAGCTCCAATAATTTCGAAATCCCAAGAATGAATATTTGTTGCATTTATACAAACTCAGATGAATTCTTAGTGATGTAACAAAATTCGAATTCTGATATTGACTGTATAATTTCGAGTGAAACTAGAGAAGTAATCGATCAAACCATTTTCCACATGAACAGATGTATTATGATGTGCAATGGAAGCCGTTATAACCAGAATCATGGGGTGGTTGCATATATCGAATCGCGTTTGAAATTCAGTTACGAAACAATACAAATTTCAAACGAGCAGGAGGCACTTCGAATCAACCTTGATCTAGACATAAGAAATACACTCCTCATTACAACCTTATACAGATCACCTAATCCCAATCTTCAAGAGTTCAATACAAATCACAAGGCTCTGTCTTGGCACCAACTTTGTTCTTGCTTCACATCAATGATTCTTTGGTGTGACCCTAGCCCAGTTCATAGCTTTGCAAATGATAATACAATTCATTTTGCCTTCTCCTCTAGAGCCCCTGTGTCATCCAACGATGCCAGAGGTGCAAGACGAAGACAGGTCGATGCTTTCAATGAGGGTCTGATGAGAATTCTTACATGGGGATCTGAGAAACTAGTACAGTACAGTACAGTACAAGAACTCAAGCTTGTATGTCCACCAAGAAGGCAGATCACACAATCAATTCGATGATATCGAGTATCACTGTTCCTATGAGGTTGTCAATATCCATGCTGGGTGTCACCACCAACAGTGCTCTCTCATGGGACGATCATGTGAGGTCCATTGCGAAAACTGCTTGACAAGAACTTGGTTCTCTTTTCCGTGCAAAGAGGTACTTCACATCCCAGCAACTGCTTATGATCTACAAAGCACAAATTCGACCTGTCCTGGAGTACTGTTCCTATGTTTGGAGCTCAGCCTCCGAACATACGCTAAAGCTCTCAGATTCAATTCAGAAAAGAACTATTCACCCAGTCGATGATACAACACTCACCAAATCATTGACCTCTTCAGAACATCGTAGAAAGGTCGGCGATCTCTGCCTTCTTCTAAGATACTTCCACGGTCGGTGCTCAACGGAAATATCATCTATTATGCCACCACGTGCGATTTTGCGACTCCTAGTAGACAAACCAGACGAGCTCAGGCTGGTGATCCCTACACTGTCAAGCGCGAGACCTGTCGAACATCGCTACACCAAGCATCATCCATCAATAGAACGGCAAAGTTGTGGAATTCTTCGCCTAGTGAAGTCTTTCCTGATGCATACAACCTCTAAACTCTCGAGACAAATTCCAACACCTTCCTTCTCTCCCAAATTTCTACCGCTGACTAACACGATGTTCCTCGAACGTCATAGGTTTCGCTTTTGTGTTGTCAAAAGATATAAGGAAAATAACTCAGGATACTGTCTTGTCATTGAATTCGAAAATCACCCAATCTCCCAATGAGAGCAAACCGTATTTGTGTGTTTTCATAGACCTATCCAAGCCTTCGACACTGTCAGTCATCATCTTCTTCTTCAGTCGTTGGAAGATATTGGAATACGAGGTTACAGATTATATCTTTTCGAAAGTTATCCAACAGGCAGATCCCAGGCGGTGAGTTGATGTACTGAGCAATGGAATAGTGATAGACTGTGGAATATCTCAAGGGTTCGTGCTGGGACCAACATTTTTCAATATATAAATGAACGGACTCTTCTCATCGAGCAACAACGACAATATAATTGGATTTGCGGCAGATGATACAGCTGTCTTTGATAAAGCAGATGACTGGAACTCATTGGAAGAAAAGGTGCAAACAGATTTTTCTGAGATAAAACGTTTGTATTATTGAAAATTACTAACAGTCGACCTAGAAAAAATACATTACTCACCAATATGCATTCGAAATGGGTTTCACACATAAAGTATAGCGTCAACTTATTGGGAACTATCTTGTATGAATTCAGAAATCTCATAGAAATCCTACCACTGAATCACTTAGAAACTTCATATTAATCACTAGTAGAAAGTCATATTCGTTATTGAATAGCGGTTGAAGGGGGGGGGACTTTGAATACACACATAAATCCTATCAAAGTTATTCAAAGACGTTTCCTCAAATTGATATTTTCTAAAAACAGTAGATATTCTTCGGATACTCTATTCACGGAAACTCAAATCCTAGACGTGAGGCAGCTGTACTTTCTATGCAATCTATCTATCTATCAAATATCATGCAAACAAGCATACGGCATTGATTCCCTCCCATCAATACTTTCCTGATTGTAAGAGTAACTGCTCAAAGATCGTACTTTTACTTCGCTTTCAAACTCACTTCAGAATAAAAAAACTACTAGTACTAAAAAATGTCATCGGAAGTTATTGTAGACTCGATGAAATTATTCTCGAGTACACAGGGGGTACCATAAATATAATGATATAACAGTCGAAGTCTTCTCATCACAATTCAAAAATTCACTGTGCATCAAACTCTGACGCAGTCTATGCAGGATTAGTTTCGAAATAGAAAAGTTTACAAATAGGCCAAAGACACGAGAATATCTTCTATTGTCCGAAAATCTACATCTCTTTGACAAAGTCTTGAGAAAAATAGATAGTAAAATCGAAGGTAGGTATGTTTATGAATGAAAACGTTCCACATGACAATCAATGAATACTTCAGACTATATATTTTGGAGATATTGAGAACTCCCAATTTGAAGTTGACGTATATAATTACAAACATTACAAATAACAATTCATGTGAAGTCAGAGTACAACTACCTGATTCGTTTCACAATTCCAACATTCAGTCAATCAAGATATCACTTATTGTCTGAAAATTCACCTACGTCTCATTGATTGATAAGGTGTTCTGTCAGAAACAATGAAGATATCCAAAATTGCAATCGAAATGCTCGACAACTTTTTCATAACCAAGTGTATCACTGGTTGACTTTCGATATACCGTTTGATGCAATCAATGTGAGTTGATAATTGAACTGAAAATAATGCTACTCGTGCCTGTTGATTGGAACATGAAAAGTTCATATGGTATGAGCGAGCGTATGAATGATAGACATCATTGATAAACTTTTGACTAACCTAATCACATTGGATAACAAGGAAACTGTTGATATTTTTGTTGCATGATTCTGGTATTATTTTCATCAACACAATGAGATGAATAGTATCGTGTTGAAGAGTATAGATGCCACAGTATAGGAAAATGATGAGAGAATATCATCATGAATCTAATGATATGAAATATAGTTATAAAAACAACGTTCTTATATGATGAACACAACCTGTAATAGTCAGTTGAGGAGTCATCGCACGCACTCTATCGCTCTATAACTATAGAAAGAAAATATCACCAGTTTCCATTCCTACTGGAAATCTTTTTTTCCTAATATTTTCTCACTCAATAGCACACGAGATCGAATTATATCTGTAATTTTTTTTTTATTGTCGACCAATATTTTATTCTGATGACTTGAAATAATTTTCAATATCATTGTTAGCTCATGAAAATGCCTTGAATGGAATAAGAACAGTGAGTACACTGTTTTGTTTCAAACAATATGCTTTACTCCAGCTGATGTAGGAGTCACAAGTTTTCTTGAAGACGGCGCGATTATTCTACAACTATATTTTTCCAGATTCTATGGTGTCTAACAAATGTTTCGATATCACGCATTTGAAACCATCCATCATGAACTTATCAAATACACAACAATTCAATTCTTTTGAATGCACAAGAGTCTATTTATCTTTCAATTGTGTTTTATCGCAAGTTTGGTAAAACTGAAGTTCTCACTGTTTCCAGTTTTTCCACTGAATTCAGTCCTCTTCGGGAAAACCAGTGACTCCTACATCATCCAAGTGGAGCGATTCGGTTCTTCATTTCAATATTGTATTGAATATGAATGCGTCCACCAGTCTCATTTCATCATGCATGAGGCGAAATATATGTTGCTATTTGAGATACCAAAAACAGGTTCCGCTCATTGAAATAAAGGTATTATTTTCATTTTGTGATGATCAGGAAATTTGATAAAATTGGTATACGAACATCCGGTTATCAGTATTTTCAATAGATCTTGTCATTGTAGCAGAACCCTGTATACAAAAGGAAACTATCATCCTGGCCAATGAATTTGATATTATGTGAGGCATATAGAAGAGGAACCACCAAAATGGGACTCACCGGTGGAAATTTTAATGCGACAAAAATGGATGGAAATGAAGGAAACAATGAAAATGAAGGAAGGAACATCAGGGTGCTGGATGGATGTGAGTTCGAGATAATTCGAATTCGAAGCTCAGGACGGTCGCCTCATTTGACCTAATGTAAAAATCAAGTTGAAGACCAGCGAAATCCTTTTTTTTGTGAACCACGAATGGGAGCTCTATTCATCAGATTTATCTTTCCATATGTGACATAAAAAGTGGCAGTAATCATAATTTTGTCGATAATGAACAGATTTGAATGGAAACGGTGAGTAATAGGTTTTATACTCTGAAATCAAATTCATACTCATCCTCCGTCGAATTCGAAGGAAATCTGTTCATTCATTCGATAGATATAGAGTTATTCCTACATTCTGAGCTCCACCCATATCATTCCCTTGATGTCAGTCGCGAATCGAATTTCAAGGAGTCATTGTATTTTTCAATCAAAATTGTTTCTTGTTTCACTTGGATAGAGTAGGATCTCCGTATCCCCTGATATTATGCCAGGAACAATAAATTGTTCTTCTCCATTTCGTGGAGCATATACTGTGCTTGCTTTCCTATTATTTGCCATTGGAGCAAAACGAAAACATTCAGGACAAACGTGTCTCGATCATAAATATGCATGGTTGGTATATGCTCTTCCATTAAGTTGAGTGTATTCAATATCGCATATGTCCAACACTATATTATAGACACATCGGGAAACAAATGCTTTGGAAACTCACCCCTGCTCTGACTTTGGCTCATTGGATGATTGTATTTGTAATTATGTCCATTCATATTCTCATGTTTGATGCAGGATGATCATGAACTTCCCTTGTGATGAACTACTCATGCGATGAACAGACGAAACCGTATCCGTTGAAGAGAATCGGTTGAATATGAAGTTAAAAAATGCGATTTCAGGATTTAGAATTCCTTACAACTGTAATAATAATAATAATAATAATAATAATAATAATAATAATAATAATAATTATATTTATTCACTAAGTATATATAAATACATGGGAAAAGAGTACAAAAATAACACACGAAGAACATAGATTAGACAAATGATAGAAGTTAAATGTGAATAAATGAATACTCGATAAGTGTATAACACTTGTTTCAAGAGAGGTTCAAGTAAATATAATATAAAAAGATGAATAGAATACATGTATAATGATACATATCTACGTAAGTATACAACTAGATGTTAAATGTACATATGTAAATCATGAAAAACACATACACTCACTCACTCAGACACGCATACTATAACAATAAAATTCGACATATTTGAAAAATTTAAAAAAAGTAAAACTCCTAATTATCAGAAACAACGAGTGAATTGTTAACTCACACGAGATGAGTGATCACAGTTCAAGCAGAGAGGTAGTAGAATAAAAATAAAAATTATAGATTAGAAACAATGAAGAGGAATATGGAACAAGTACAAAGTCTTTGCTGATCCATGTATATGTATATTTTTATTTCACTTACTACAAACGATATATGATATGGATAGAGGTTAATTTGAACCATTTTTCATTGTAGAATAGTTTGAGATGAATTTTCTTAGGGATTTCTTGAAACGGTTTATTGGCTTCATAACTTTAATTGAATCGGGAATTCTATTGTAGAGTTTTGGTGCTAAGTACGTATAAGTTTTTTGTGTGGTGGTTTTCAACATTAATGGAGCAATATACAAGTTTTTTTGACGGGTGTCATAGTTGTGTGCCGGTAGTTGAGCTTTGTCTTTAGACATGTGGTATTTGGTACAAGATTGTGAGAAGAACAATTGGGAGACATCAAGAATTTGCGATTCGGAGTATATTGCTTGTGTGGGGTATCGGGCTTTTTTTTCAAATATTAGTTTTAGGAACCTGCGTTGTTTAACTTCCAAGGGGTGAATATGTGTTTTTGATGTCCCTCCCCAGACTGTTATTGAGTATCGAAGATGGCTTTCAACTAGTGAATAATAAATGGTTTTAAGATGTCGCAAATGTAATATACTTTTCATAACTTTAAATTTATATAAATTTTTTCTCAGTTTCTTTATTATATACTGAATATGAAGGTCCCATCTCAAATGTGGATCCATCACTACTCCTAAGTATTTAATTTGTGTTTCGGGTAATATGCTGAAAACTTCTGCTCCAACTCTGATGTCAATGCTATCGAAGGGAGGACCATTAGTGGAGTTGCAGCTGAATGGTAAGTAATTGTTTTTTTCTATATTAAGACTCAATAACTTATGTTTTAGCCAATTCATTATTATATTGAAGTCCTTTTCGATAATATTTTTCAGTGAGAGCCAGTTATCAGACTCGTAGAAAATAGCTGTATCGTCGGCAAAACCGATAATACTCCCATTACACTCTAGTGAAAACAATCCATTCACATATATATTAAAGAGAGTAGACCCAAGAACTGAACCCTGTGGAACTCCGTATTTAATTTCTCGCACAGCACTAGTTACATTGCCTTTACCACTTGAGTTCTACCTTCCAAGTAACTCTGAAAGAGATTCAAGCAACCACCTCTGATTCCAATATCACCTAATGTCTGCAGAAGAAGATTGTGACTAACACTGTCAAACGCCTTGGACAAATCTATAAATATACAAATGCATGGTTTCGACTTGTTCATGGTATTCGTAATTTTTTGTGTGAGGGCTAAAATTGCATCTTCCGTAGATGTATTTGCCCTAAATCCAAACTGATTGATAGAATTTTGTATTTTTGTAGATATGAATCGAGTCGTAGTTTCATGATTTTTCCGAATATCTTAGAGAGATGTGTAACTAATGATATTGGTCTGTAGTTAGTAGCTATAGTAACATCTCCCTTTTTATACAAGTTATCCATACCTACACTTTTTTTATTTTTGAGATCGTCAATCACAGTTTTTGTTTCTTTAACATCAATTGGTTCAAACACAAACGAATTTAGTATAGATTGTCTGGGTAGAATATAGTTGGGGTCCTTTTCAATCGACTCAGCAAGATTTTTTCCTAATTTTACGAAGGTATCATTTAGTTCATTAGCAATTTCTATTTCATCGACTAGTATTTCACCTAAGTCATTTTTAATTTTTTTTATACTTTTTTTGGTGGAATTTGTTGTACTTACTTCATTAATTATGTTCCAAAGTTTTTTTGAGCTGTTTCTGTTAGTTTCGATTTGATTACTGTAAAAGTTAAGTTTGCATTTTTGTGTTAAAGAATTTGTTTTGTTTCTTTATCTTTTGTATTCGTTGTACAGTTCTAAATTATTTGGGTTTTTTCGTAGTTCGGCACTCATTTTGTTTTTTTCAGTTATTGATTTTAATAATCTTTTTGTCATCCATGGCGCTATTTTGTCATACTCTCTTCTCAGTTTGCGATGTTCTGTACATTTTTCTAGATTTTCCAAGATAATATCAATGAATTTACTCATTGCCTTATCTGGATATTCCACAGCAAGTACCGGATCCCAGGTAATTGCCAGAAATGTATCACTAATTTTTGATTTGTTGATTATTTTAGTAATTTCATCACGATCAGTGATGGGTTCATTGCATTCAAAAACAATTTGAAGAATCGTCGTATGATGATCTGTGATATGAGTTTTTAGAAGAATGGGAATAATAATATCACTTATGTCGCCATTTAATTTAAGGAACATGTGGTCTATGCATGATTTAGATTGCCCAGAAACTCTGGTGGGTATATTATTTATCGTCGATGTGTAACCATGTTCGCTTAAAGTATTCAGATATTCTAAGGTTGGCTTTTCAGTGGGCTCTAGTAGATTAATGTTGATATCACCTATAAATATACCGATATCTTCTGGCTTAGGTCGATGTTTATTAAGAAATCGTTCTAATCCGTCAATGAATTCTTGCTCATTAGTATTTGGTGATCTGTAAAATGCAGTGACACTGATTTTTTTATTGTTGTTTAGATACAATTTTATATTGAGGGAGTTTATACCACTGAATATTTCTTCAACATGGTGTTCGAATTTTATGCGGGTTTTGATATAGGCAACAACCCCATCATTTTGATTATAGTGACTCTCGTTGTAAATCATATTGTATCCATTGATGTTGAAAAGACCTAGATCATGTATTTCGTGTGTTTCGCTGAGTATCAAACAGTCTATGCCACAGTCAAGATCTTGTAATAGAGTTTTAAACTCATCCAGGTTTTTGTTGATACTTCGGATGTTCATATGAAGTATTCTGAAGTTATTGTTATTTTGATTGACCTGTATTATTTCAGAGCATTCACTAACTGTGTCACACTGTATCATGTACACAATATATTTATTTCAGAGAAAGAGTTGCGATTGAAAAAAAAAATAAACTAATGGATGTAGAAATTTATGGGCAATATTTGAGAAAATATATGTTTTTTTTTCATCTGTTTGTATCCTAAATGAATGAGTACCAAGTGATTTCCTATTCCTGATTATACTAAGAGCGAGTGCTTGTTGAACGTGATCTCAAACTCTTTATTCTGTCCTTTTGTTGTGGAGGGGCAGATGTCTTTGTTACCTTCTTGTCGTTTCCAGATTTCGATGGGGTAGTTTTAACTTCTTTTCCTTGGGAAGTATCTTTCGTTGTTACATCATGGTCGGTGATCTCTTCTGTTGGGATATTGCATTCTTCTGACTGGATAAGAGGATGGGGATTTCGAGAATTTGGGGTCGAAGGAGCACTGATTACTTTTTTTCTTGCAGAGTCGGTGTTCTCGTTCTCCTCAAGTTCCTCAAGAGTGTAAGCTTTGTTGTTGATAAACAACCTATTTCCTTTTATATACGAGTTATCAGAAGAATTTGTCTCGCTTTATTCAAGTGGTGTCTCAAAGTTTTATTTTCGCACCTTTGTTTATATGTTAGATCGTTTGAGATTCCAACACTCGTTCCTTTTAACTTTTTGCACTGTTTAACAATCTCAAGTTTTTTCAAGTACGAGATAAATTCAACTTTGATGGGGTTTTTATCCTTATTTCCCAATCTATACAAATTATTCAGATCCGATACCTGTACATCAACATCCAATAATTTTTTGAGTTCTCTGCAAACAGCGGGTGCAGTTATTTCCTGATTGTCTCCTAGTCCAAATATGACGATATTTTTTTTTTCAGCAGTTATTTCTAAGGCTCCGATTTTGTTATGGAGGATTGTATTTTCAATTTCTATGTTATTCACTCGATGGTTCAGTTCTTCTATTTTTAATAAGAGTTTGGTTTCAGATGCCTCAATAGCAGATTTAATTTCGTTGCGATTTTTCACAATTTCTTCCCTCAATACTTTCATGACTTTTTCCCATTCGTTTGCCATTCTGTGAATTTCTCTGTGTAAAGGTATGGACGATATTTTTGATTTTCATTACGTGGATTCTCCCCATCACGAATCGTTGAATGGATAGGTCTCGTGTCTGATGAGAGTAACACAAGCTGTGGCGGATTGTATATCATATCATCAATAACAGGATTAGTTGCTGAATGATAAGGTGGAAGGAATATTCAACGAGAACATGCTCTGATGTCACATGAATTTTCAAAGCAGATTGTCTCTTGAAACTTGGGCAAAAATGCAAGATCCAGTCCAGGACACTCTTGTGGACTCTCCGATTCACAAAAGAAACAGTAGTGGAAAATAAATCTCACTCCAATAGAGTACTGATGAAAACCGCGAGCATGCAGATTATTACTGAAGAGAGCATATCAAAAAATATTCTGGACCAAATATCGATTTTCACCGATACAATAATTAAACCTGAATGCTGTACGAATTTCAGTCAATTGAGAAACTATATGCGAGATCTGATTAATATGTCTGATCTCCAGTATTCGACGAGTCGTTACAGATTCAAGCAAAAATCAGATGAGTATTCAAGCAAGCAACTATTAAAGCACTATTGTGTAGATAATCAAATAGTATCAAGTTTCTCAAACGCTGTTTTGGATCCAAACAATCATCAATATTCGATGGAACGACTTCATGAACACTGTATCACAGCTGAAATTCCGAATTTCGAAAAATTCAAATCACTGAGACTCGCCTTCGATCATGAATACATCCAACACATAATCATTATGCAACCCCTACTCCAGAGTCTTAGATCGGACTTTCATACTTGTCATGAATCATTCGAAAGTAATTCAAAGACTATTCGACTGATATCACTTACTGAATCTACAAGAGCATGAAAATCTCTCAGATGAGGTATCACATGTATGGTAATCTACCGCATCTTACACTACCCAGATACATCATACAGTGTGGAACAGCCAAATGGAATAAATTCGATAACGAATGAATGAGAGCGTGTTTTGTATATCAAGATGCGCATTTCTTTCGAAAAATAATAATTATATCGGGTGTGTCATGTGACAGTGGCCGACACCAACTTTTCTATTTCCAATATAACCCCCTGTATATTATTATTTTTTTCGATTCTTCCGAAAATTCTAGACAGAATCCATGTACAATGTCCCATACCTATCTTTGACTGTTTTGGGAATATCAAGTGTTTTCAGATGTATTACAAGAATTAACTTCGAAAAAAGAAGATTATTTTATTTCACAAATGATGTGAACAAACAAAAAAACATCAATTTCAATGTGAGGGATGTTCAAAATGTTCGCCGCGAACGTCTTGGCAACATGCTAATCTGGTAAAGAAATGTCTTCCAACGTTACTCAACATCTCAGATGTGACTGATCTAATCGCAGGCGTGATTAGTCTCTTCAAGTCATCTGAGTTGAGTGGTTCAGTTTGGTAAACAACACTTCTGACATATTTCACAAAGAGCAGTCTAATGGCGTCAGATCAGGAGATCGTGATGGCCATTCTATCGATCCGCGCCTCTCTATTCACCGATTTGTAAAATTTTGGTTCAGGTACTGCCAGACATTGATTTGGTAATGGGGCGGTGCTCCATCAGGAAATGAGTTTGACAAAGTTGACACGACATCATTTTGGAGCAGTTCTGAATATTTTTCTCCATTCGAGTTGCCATCAATGAAAAAGGGACCTACGATATGATTTCCAACAATTCCTGTCCAAACATTTTCTTTCTCAGGATATTGCGTATGTTCCTCTCTCATCCAGTGAGGATTCTCATCAGACCAATACCGGCAATTTCGATAATTGACATGACCGTTAAG
This sequence comes from Gastrophysa polygoni, assembly GCA_963576655.1. Lineage (NCBI taxonomy): Eukaryota > Metazoa > Arthropoda > Insecta > Coleoptera > Chrysomelidae > Gastrophysa > Gastrophysa polygoni. The sequence continues at coordinate 18,897,047 of OY755082.1, forward strand.
TGTGGATGTGATCAGGAGACGAAACATCTTCTAATTGGGTCATATTGTTATCTAACATCTCCATCATTAACAAAAATACTTAACAAAAATACTTTCTCCTGTCGAAATCGTCTTCCATCAGCTCCTGAGTTAGCATCATTTTATAGGGATGCATTCTATTTCCCTTTATTATTCGAAAAATTGGTGTGTGGCTAATGTTGAACAGTGAGGCTGCTTTTTGACCAGAATTATGTGGGTTTTCTTGAAACTCAAGCATAAGATCCAATTTCGTATTATCACTCACTGCATTGGCAGGTACTTTTTTGATTTGTCTCACATAACCAACCTCGCGAAAGGGTTTTCTCATTCTGCTAATTGTTCCTTGGTATAAAGGTGGCGAATTCGTAAATTTTTTTTCGTGGAATCAGCTAGAAACTTCCATTTGTATCCGTGTGTTTTCTCCATAACCAATCATTCGTAAAATGATTATTTTGTGCATTTCTGTTGAATGAACCATTTTTCTGATATTATTACGTACACTTGACGGAATTCAAACGACAATAGCACTGACACTTATCACTACTTTCATGCAGACAAACAACAAGTTGCTAAGGCTATGAGTTTCATACGAAAATGAACAAAACTCCCTTTGTATTTTTTTTATTATTCCATATCAGTGAAAAGGACCACATCAATGGTTTTTCCTGATTATCATAATATTAAGAGCCAAATGGAAAATAAGTATTGAGTGTGATGTAGCAAAGTCATGGAATGAAATGATTTCCTTCTTTTAATGTTAATTTTTGTAATACATCTGAAAACACTCCCGAAACAGTTGGAGATAGGTATGGGACATTGTACATGAATTATGTCTAGAATTTTCTGAAGAATCCAAAAAAATGATAATATAAAAGGAGTTGTATTCAAAATGAAGAAGTTGATATCGGCCACTGTCACATGACACACCCTATATAATTTTTTTTTCCGAAAAAAAACCGCATCTGAAAATACAAATCCAAGCGATTTTCCGAACACGCTCTCATTTATTCGTTATCGAATTTGTTCCATTCGGCTGTTGCACACTGTATGTTGGAATGATTCATCTTATGTTATAGAAGAAAGGGCTCCAAATCCACACTGATCAATTTCTGAATTCAATCGAGATATTTCGAATTCGCATTCATGTTCTAAACAATGAGATCGACACCATTCGAATTTCGAAACCTCTGCCACTTACGGAAGTTTCTATCCTATTGTATCATGTCTGTCGTGATATTTAGCCACATTAGGTAGGTAACCCAACACCTGTCATCTAATAACTAATCTAACTCATCACGAATTCATCCCACGAACTCTAATTTGCCACACGAATCCGTTCATCCAGAACTGTTAGAGAAACAAAGGAGGAACGGAGGTCGCATGACCTGTTTTATCTCGCTTGGTATTAGAACAGGCAATAGGGGTGAAAAAGATGTACACTCACCTACAAATGTAGAACATTCATCAAAACCTATGTCTTGTCAACCAGCATAATGGTTTCAATGAAAAATCTTCAGAAATTACAATTATCGAGATCACTGAAATTTTGATCACGCGAAATAATCATAAACTCGAAAATCAGTTCCCATCATTCATTTGAGGTTCTTCATTCTATCATCATTGGATTCCCTTCGATATTATCTGTTTCGAATCATGTTCTCCGAATAACGGAAACTATAGAATGATGAATAAGCGAATTTCTCATGAGCGTCAAAGTTTTGATCAACTGATCACATCAATTTGAAGAATTGAACATGATATTGACATTGTGTTCATCTTCTATTATCGATTCTCTTTGTCAACATGTTGTATGTCAACGAACCTATGAAATGCATAGGGTTCAACTGATCTAGTTTGTTCTTTGATCCAATTGGTACCTTTCTTCATCATCCCGGGTGGGGTGCAAATGTACCCTAGATTTTGCACATGTTGCATATTTCTTCAGAAAGCACATATTCATCGTGACTTATTCCATTTTGTGTCCTTGAGGGCTCTGCAAATGATTACTATATCAATAATTACTCCCACTCTATTGATGGCTCGTGAAACAAGTTTTATGTTCTAATTCTCTTAAGGTGGAAGTTCTTCAGAAGCGTGGGGTACAAAGGTACTCCACGCCCATTGTTTCAATGAGCGACCTTGGCAGCCATTTATATGTAGAGGAAGTCTGAATATAAAAATGAACCATATATTCTGGATGAGTTATCTTGATTATTCAGGCTCATACATTCTTGTATGTTTGCTTTCACATAAGACCATACCATTGAATCCTATACCCCTACAAAAGGCAGAACAATTATATTGCTATCTACGGAACATCATGATGATCTTGTTGCAGATGGAACAAATAATGATGAACCCTACATATGACTCCATTTTCACTGCACGAACGGTGCTGTAGACATCACAGATAAAATGGTGAAGCAATACTTTGCTCGCACTATTTGCAATTTGACTAATGGCAAATTTTTGCCAATTATTGGATATTTGATGTCCATTTTGTGAAAAAACAGTTTCCGAAAAATCCTGAAGCTGAGGACGACCGGGCATATTTTTCACTCCAGTTAATAGAAACTAGTAAAAAAAATTACACGAGATATAGTCGCCAAGGACGCTTGAGCAACACGCTGAAGCAGTATTCGCGGGATGTTGTTCCAGACTTGGCACCGGCCCCAGTTGAAAGATCAAAAGAGAGGCACCCAAGTGGACGTTGTCATCTGTGTGTACAAAATGCAGATAGCAAATCTAGATAATTTTGCGAAGAGTGTCCAAACTTTGTATGCGCAGAACACCATGTGTAAGAAGTGAAGTGTATCAAATGCAAAGAAGATAAGGTAAACATCTATTCTCATTTCTTGTGATTGTTTTTTCTTCTACTGATTCCTCAGTTCATCTGGTGTATTATGACTCTTCAGTATCACTGGAAACATGTTTATCTATCAGAATTATTATTTTCGACATGACTAACGTGGGAAGACGAAGGTTATAATCAAACACAGATCCAAATCCAGAACGTGCTCAGTGAGAGGAGCCACATTTTCCAGGGTTGTCCGAATGTGGATCTCTATTGAATTACGACAATATCAGAGAAAAGTTTACGATACTCAATTTTTGTTAATTAGTTATGTCATGTGAGGAATGATATCTAAACAGGATATTCCTTCACTACATTGAATAGTGACTACCGGTCTTCTTAGATTCGAATCCATATTCGGAGTATCTCAATGATACATATCGAACATTGAAATCGACAAAACCTGATTGAATTCGTATCAAGTCAATTGATTGAACGAAACTGAGAAAGTTTTGTCTTTTTCGTTCACCAATATTCATTTCATTGAGCAGAGACCAGTGATAATTTTGTTCACATATTGTTTTGTGTCGTTACTGTCACACTCTCCCGTTTTTTGATATGAGAGTGGAAGAGTTTCTCGTCAAGAAAACCACTTCTCTCAACAAGGAAAAGTATTTTTCTATGCGCCAACTTGTTTATCGTTCGATTCGATTAGACTCCATCACTGACTTCATATTGATGAGAAACTGATTTTCGCTACCACTAATGATTCAAAAGACACTAATTTGGGAGGGAAGCGGCCAATTCGATTCGATACATGGTTCATCAATTGATATTCCACTCTTCAAAACATGAATTGGAAAATGAATATATGGTGGAGTTATTCATTGGTTCACTTTCCAATAATGACAGTTGTGGAGTAGCCTGAAATCAGAAGTACCCCCAACCAGAATATGTAGCAGTGGGAACTTGAACATACAATGCTCCTATATAATTTCTGAATTCTCTCGAAACGCAAAAATAATGATGGGTTTGAGACGAACGAAAAATCAATACGAGTTTACCAAATAGTTAGTATAGGCGTAGTGAGACGCCACGCAGAATACATTGCAGTTGTACAATTCTAGTGGATAGCACCACCTTTCGGCCTGGAAGAAGCTGAGAACGTGGTTTGACCAAAGCTATATATGAGTCTACAACCTGGAATCCATGGATTGGATGAGTAGACGATTGAAGTGAACTGAATGCATATGAATTCATGTCCGCCGAATGTGAGATATTGAACCCATCAATCATCGTGAATAACAACTAACTACCAACCGTTACCGTTGTGACTACGACTTGGTTTCGAAAGTCAATGGGTGTGATGTTTTCCGATCTGACGAATCAACCATTGGTAAACTGAAATAACAAGACACAGAAAAAATACAGCATCAAAATAAGTGATATCAGTAGAAGAAACAATATACTGTGTATACTGTAAATCAATCAAACGATTGAGAATTCCGCCTAAGGTGTCGTGATCAAACTTCCTGCCTTCGAGCGATATGGATAAGATATCCTTTTCAACTTTCTGAAGAGAATTCATGAATTCACGATTCTCAAAATGTTGCATCATATTGTTACGGTGGAATGAAACAAGATCTATCGTCCTATTTTGACTGCGATCACTTGTTTCTTCATAGAGAGACATTATAGTTCTCCTAACAAAAATTGTAGTTAGTATAGATCCAACCAGATTTTCTCGTTCCATGGTACCCATTTCAATATTCTGGCCATTGTAACGATGAGACATTGCTAGGTCGACAAGAACTTATAGTAGTTGTGCCTCGAACAGACAGTATTTTATGTTTTTCTTCATGAGCGAGGATTGAAAATTCAACAGACCTCACATTCTCTTCCTTAACGTACTTTATGAATTCTCATGATGAGAAGATGGAGGTTGTTATATCTCAATTCAGTCATGAGTTCATCAGTTATTCAGTAGGAGCTTGGAATTTTTTGATTCCTGACTTCATTTTGAAGTCATCAACAAATGATTTCCATTGAAGGTTGCTACCGTGTAGACGTCGAAGGAAACGATCGAATATTTTCCATCAGATTCTGGTGCGAATCACTGGTCTATCAATGAACAACAGAACATCCACGAAGAATATGATTTGTAGAGATCAAGCCGCAGATGTTGGAGCACTCCACATTGTTTAAATTAATAAAGCGCGCCACTTCACGAAAGCTCTGTTTTTCAATTTATTTCAGTCTTTTTTTTAGTACCGGAATTGAATACAGTTGGCGCTCAGACAGAAACAGGAATATCAGGAAGCAGTGAGTACATAATGAATATGGATGTTGAGAAAACTGTCACAAAATGAAATAGTGTTGAGTTTGTCCCATAATAAGCAGAAAAGTGTCAATGAATATCCGCAAATTAACGGTGTCGGAGATACGGACCATTCTGCGTTCAAAACAAATTTCCAATATGAACAAGAAAGAACAGTGAGTACAATAAGATCTTATCAGTGCTCTCGTTAGATTTCAATGCAGTTCCGACATCTTCCGGAACCGTTCAATTGCGGACATGTTAATGATCATCAAGATTTTTCTGTATATTTTGGGCTCTACTACCCCTCATAAAACTCTCTCTTTCAATATAAGTAGACAACGAATACTATAGAGAAGTAAATGAAATCAACCTCGTTGTCTATCAACATGTCCTTGTCGAGAAACTCCTCAAGTTTTTATCGACATATCACACCAATCTGGAGAAACAAACATGATGTGAACAAGTGTTCTTCCTATCGTTTATCGATCCATCGATTATCTCTGTCAAAACGATGCATGTCTGTGCAAATCTCTTCTGTTTTGTGATCAAGAGAAGATCTAGAAATTGTCTAGAACGATGAATATTATATATCGTCATATACAGGGTTGGGATAAATTATGGAACCAATGAACGAAAAGAACGATATTTTTGAAAAGTTGCAGGTGAGTGCAATGGAACAAAATGCATCTGATGTACATTCTGTTAATGATATACTCATGTTTCAACTTCTTTGATCCAAATGAGACACTCTTCATATTTTCACAGATTTTGAAAGAGCTTGTCATTTTGAAAATAAACATACTGAGTTTAGTGTGAAGAGAAATTGTGAGAACGAGGAATATAGCACTTCAATCAGCCTCCTTGGAGTTTTTTGCATGAGCAGAAAACTATTTAGATGAGCTACTTGGATGTTTGGATGGAAATTATCGAAAATAGGCTTATAGGTACATTTTTCATCGACGGAAACTTGAATGGTGACAAGTATTTGGATCTACTGAATAACGAAATTATTTCTGCACTTCAACAGAATGGACAATTACCACAGGATGTTTGATTTCAACAAGATGGAACACCTCCCCACTATGATAGACAGGTCAGGGATTTTCTGGATGCGAATTTTCCAAATCGATGGATTGGACGTAGAGTATTCATAGAGTGGCTTGCTCGTTCTCCGTTAGATTTTTTTCTTTGTGGTTATTTGAGATCACGTGTTCACGTCAGACAACCAACAAACTTACAGGAATCAAGACAAAGAATTATCGATGAATGTGAACTTATCGGACGTAGAGAAGTCTTGGAGAGAGTCACTCAAGAATTTGTTTATAGGATGGCATATTGTCAGTAAGTGGACGGCGAGCATTTTGTACTTTTGTAGTAATTTCGTTTCTCATTATTCTGAAATAATGCAATGTGAACCTATGGTACAACTAACAGTGAGTTAACATTTCCACAATATTTTCCACATTGAACTCAGCATGTATGAATCCAAAAAAAAACAAGCTCTTTCATAATCTGTGAATATATATAGGGTATCCCATTCGAATTAGAGAAGTGGATGGCATTTCCGGTCAAACCAGAAGTATAAAATCGCCAGAAAAATGTACATCAGATGCATTTTGTTCCATAGCACTCACCTGCAAGTTTTCATCAATATCGATTTTTTCGTTCAAAAGATATTTACTTCGTTCTATATTCAATCCCAAACCTGTACATATAGACTATATGATCGTCAGATACTGGACGTCAGTCACTGACGTTAAGTCAGTAAGAGCGAGTCGGAAAATTGATATGATAATATAAAATGAGTATATCTGATTAGTAAGAGTGTCATTGAGGAAAGAACAATTGTCGTAATAGGATGTAGTAGGATTAAATTGACAAAGAAGTAAATCATTTCATCATCGAGAGTGGTGACAATATCCACATTATTCAGTTTCGTGTTGCTCAAACGTGAGAAAATACGTTCGAGTGATTCGCCATAATTTTCAGAAAATCTTCGCCTCCAGAGTTATTCATTTCTTTCTGGTTGGGACTACGTTTACATGGAAGTGAGATTCATCTCTCACTATTTTCTTCCCAACCATAGAACGTTGGTTATGTTACAAGACTATGTGTTGAATGAAATCATTCATACCTATTGAACGCATAATTTCATAGTGCAATGTGCGTATTCCATATCACTGATTCAAAACTCATGACAATCAGTGAAGGGACGTATCAAATGATATGCTCCATGCTGATATGTCGAATTTGAAGACATCATGAATGAATGGTATATTTTGGTGACAAAAAAGAGTATGTATGTCAACTTCCTGTTCATAACCTCTGTATCTCTTTTCTACCGACGATATTGGATTTCAAATTCTCATGTTCAAATTCTCGAAATCTTATTCGAACAAGAATATCAAAAATTCTTGATGAATTTGTTAGGCTTATTAGTAACCTTTTGAATATTCAATACTTTCGATCAATTCACGAGAGATCTTCCGATCTCCAAGGACTTGGACATCGTTCTGCAATTCCGATAAAACGTTGTTCACTGAAAACTGAACCCGTCATCAAAAATCATACCAGTATCCCTAAAGAATTTCAACTTCTCACACTATGATCTAGGGAAATCAACAGTCTCTGATTCACATCATTCATGATAACAACGGCATAATGTTTGCTGTGTTTGTCTGCCTCTGATAAGCTTTCGCCCTTATCAACAATAATAGTGTAAACTGAATATCTGATGATTTGAAAGGGTTGACCAACACTATCTGACATGGACTTCAGTGTGAATCGTTCAGATGAAGATATACTCAACATGCGTAATTATATGAAACTGAATTGTTCTACCCAACATGATCCCATTCATAATTCATCATTCTGTTTCTCTCTATGTGTTCATCCATCTTCCAGAAATTGTTATGTACCAGAGAATTCATCACCAGTGCTTCGATAAGATCAGAGGTTTGGAAATAATAGTCTCATCTCTGTTCATTCTTCATGGATTGTTTGCCCGCCTTGAATTTTTGTGGATATTGAATTGATCTTCAGGATCATCTCCACCAATCAGTTCTAGGCTACTAGATTCGGAAAGAGCTCATTCAAATTCTATCATTATTTGCTAATCATTATCGTTTGATATGTAAGTAGTGGATTGAATGAGTGCATGATGCAGGAGAACTTCGGTCAATAGCTTCTTGAACATTTTGTATTCATGTTCAATTAAGTAATTCCATTTTCATCATCGAGATTATTGAATTAGTGGCCAAATATTAGGGTTCGGCACAGTAGCATATTCGTTCTCCAAGGCTTATGAAGACTAGATTCAGATTCTCATTACATGGTGAGCATTTGTTCAGTTTAAATCACTCAATCACTTTTTGAGAACGGATGTCAATGTGTTTCTATTTGTTGTAGATTTTCCGAAGGATATGTCTCGAACAATATACGCCATATATCAACACATTCCTCGCAACAACATCCCAGTTTGAAGGAGACCATCAGAGTGGGATTTCATTCATCTGCTTCTCATCATTTGATTCGATTCGAATTAAATTCAAGTCAGTTGATGAATGCATCAGTTTTCATGAGTTCATCGCGTTATTCTCGTTGACGTCAATCAAAATCCTGTATGACAGCAGAGATGGGCCAACCTAATTGGAGGTCTCAATCTCAGTACACTGTTAGTTAGTTAGGAGTTTGAGTGATATCGACGGATGCTTCACAGTTTAGTCTTGCTCGACTACGACAAACCTAACCGTTTTCAAGAAGAAAAATCTGATGGTATCATTGAATCACAACGACCTCATACGAAGCCCATTCTTGTGGTTCTCAGTATCTATTGAGTCAGAAATTCTCTCATTCTCAAATCATTCATGAACAAGGATTATGAATGCTGCACAAGTTGAATTTGTCGATTGAATTTCACGCAATGCAATCTCCAATGAGATATTTTAATCGCTCCAATACAGTCATGAATGGCATACATCCATATTCCTGACTCACGACGTATGGTTGGAACTATTGGGTAGGGCTCTAAGTGAACTTGATGTTATAATTGTGTGAAAAAACAAGTTTTAACGTATTCTATAATATCCTTTGATATTTTGGCGGTTGCGGTCTCATTGAAACATCCATGAGTTAGATCGGTTTCACTAGAAAACGGTTACGTTCATCAATATCGAACATCATCTTCCAACTTCCCGAAAGAATCTTGTTTGAATAGGTACTGATACACCCAATCGAATCATCACGAACAATTCCTTGAAATGCACAACCTGCAGAAATATAGACCAACTTAGAATCGAGAACTAGATTCAGATTAACCCTGGAACCAGATAAAGCAATGAACAAGTCAAAGGACTTGAAGTGAAAGGAATTAATACTTATCCAGACTGACCTCTGGAGAGTGATCAACTTAATGACACCCCTGCCTCCTTTCGACAACCGCCAGCAGGCAATTGCTTCACCAACATATATACATATATATATTTATAATAGTTGGTGTAGAATTGGATTGCATAATCAACGTCTCATAATATGATTTGATGGAATGAATTGAATATAGAAATGAGAAGTCTAATGTAGAACCTGTCCATCTGATAGATATTTAGCAAAGGCTTTTGCATCCTGGAATTGTGATCAGTCTATAGAGTAGGACTTCTCGTCATGGAGAATATATATCTAGTTGATTTGTGAGATTTATGATATTTCAAAAACGCAATTATCATACCGATCTTCAAAAATGGTGACAAGATGAAAGTCAACAATTACAGACCTACAATCTCTGATATCTTTGAGCAAATCCTGAAATTGCGAATGATAGGCTACCTCGATGAATACAAATTAATTGCACCATCACAATTTGGTTTCTGTGTAACCTCTCCACTCGGGACGCCATCGCTGCTATGTCCCACGACATTAATCGAGCAATGGATAAGAGTAAAGCATGTCTAAGAATTTTCATCGACTCAGCGAGAGATCTGTTTGCCACATACTGCTGTTGGAAAAACTGGAATGTTTAGGTTTTCGTGGGTCTGCTTATAAATTACTTGAAAATTTTTCAACAAACCGCAAACAAAGTGTTCAGATAGGAAACGAAGTGAGCAATGAAATGGATATAACCTATGGTGTTCCTCAAGGGACCGTACTGGGCCCAGCCCTGTTCACAATTTATATGAATGAAATACTCACTAGAGAACATTCTGGGACTATGATTTCTTTCGCTGACGATACGGCGATGATATATAATGGTGAATCATGGCAACAAGTACGGGAAACAGCGGAAAACGACCTGAAAAACATTTTTAAATGGTTCCAATGTAATGTCCTCACAGTGAACGTAGAGGAAACTAAAGTGATCCCATTCACATCATATGAAAATAATCTACCACTTTACGACACTCTCACGAGATCAGTGAAATACCCAGGAATCCATATCGATTCGTTCCTCAGATGGGACATACAGATTCATTCATACATGGGATATACAGTTTCTGGCAGTTCGAAAAATCTTTAGGGTTCACACATCTCAAAATGCTGTATCATGCTATAGTAGAATCCATCATTCAGTATGGCATTATTGGCTGGGGAGGCATCCTAAGTTGTCATCTCGAACCTTCAGAGGTACTCCGAAAATGGTTCATCAAAATAATCCTTGGAAAACCGAAAACTTATCCAACTGACCAGTCGTTTTCTGAATCCGGACTACTCGATTTGAGACAATTGTTCTGTAAAACGATCAGTCAATTCGTTTCCGGAAATGAAGCCTACATCCATTCAGGGAATATAAATATCCCACCAGAATCCACAAAGGGATCAATGTGTTCATGCCCAAAGCAAATAAGTCAGTTGGCCAGATATGTTTCACCTATCTTGCTCCTCGTTTACTCCGCTCATTGCCTGATGAACTTCAAAGAATCAATTCACAATCATCATTGAAGAAAAGACGGAAACGTTGGCTTCTGCATACCGATAGACCAAAAATTCGTAACATTATCAACTGCTAATTCATTATACTTGCTATTTTCTCTTATATTCGCTCCATCGAAACCTCACCGAAACCTCTACTTCATAACCCTCGAGCGAAGAAAATTACATGAAAAAGGTACTCTTATTCAAATACAAAAAATTGAGCCGTTCGTGAGATATTTGAGTTTTTGTAGTTACATGATATCAGCAGATTGATTTTATTCATCGCGAGATTCATCGGTATAACGATATTTCAGCAGCATTTGCATTTCCGAAGCACTCACCAAGCATTAGAAGCATATCAGTTTGTTCAGAGAACGAATAACCTGCCATATTTCTTAAAATCTCAGTTGATAATCGCAGTGATAAATGACACAGAAAAACCACACGAACAAATCGACTACAACAATGTTGACTCGAATGTTGATGACATGAACGTCAAAATTGAGAACAAAATTATTCATCATGGCCTGCTAAAATATTGTTACCGATGAATCTCGCGATGAATAAAATCAATCTGCTGATATCATGTAACTACAAAAACTCAAATATCTCACGAACGGCTCAATTTTTTGTATTTGAATAGGTGTACCTTTTTCATGTAATTTTCTTCGCTCCATCGAATGCTCCTGTTTTTCCACCGAAAATAATACAGGAAAAGAAGTTTTCTACAAAAAATCATGAAAACACCCTTTATAACAATATCAGAAATTTGGAAGTGTGACGAAAAAATGTATTTTGACAACATACATTCATGCACGAAATTTCAATCGGGTGGCTTTCATCGTTCAGAAGTTATGCGGAGAAATTATTTAAATTTTATCAACTTTGGAAGGATATATCTCCCTCGATATGCATTTTGGGCCATGAGTTTAATCATCAAACTACGCTTATTTTTCAATGTTCTATCACCCCCAGAAAGCTCGGTACACATTTTTGACTCATATATATATATATATATGTGTGTGTATGTGTGTGTGTGTGTGTGTGTGTGTGTGTGTGTGTGTGTGTGTGTTTGTGTATGTATATATATATATATACAGGGTGTTAGATAAAACACACGGAAATAAGAAAAAAAGTTCATGTGAACATGGGTCTGGAAACGCTTCTTCATGGAGCTAGGGCCCTTCGAAGATGACCTCCAAAAACTACTTTTCGTTTTATAGCTTCGGTATTACTGCAGCTATCGCAACCAATTTCGGGACATGAAATCTAGTTCGTAGGTTCATTAATTTGAGCCTTCCGGATTTTGTCACCTTTAACCAGCGGCGTACATACCAGGGGGGTATTTGGGCAAATTTGACCCTACTTCTCTTAGGCTTCAATTTCTTACTATTTTTATATCTGATTATGATTCTCCAATGCCTATTACATGAAAAAGGTACTCTTGTAAAAATCGCTATCTGTCACCGTTTCCTCCGAAAATGGCTGAATCCAATCAATAATAAATTATTGATCTTATACCAATTATCACGTTGAAATATGAGAATGAGGTTCAGTACAGATAGTTGTCAAATATCTGTCAATAAAATATTGTGTCGAAGATTTGACTAACTAATAATGCTCACTATCTGTACTGAACCTCATTTTCATATTTCAACGTAATAATTGGTTTAAGACCAATAATTTATTATTGATTGGATTCAGCCATTTTCGGAGGAAACGATGACAGATAGCGATTTTCAAGTAATAGGCATTGGAGAATCATAATCAGATATAAAAATGGTAAGGAATTGAAGCCTAAGATAAGTAGGGTCAAATTTGCCCAAACACCCCCCTGGTTTGTACGCCCTGGTTAAAGGTGACAAAATCCGGAAGGCTCAAATTGATGAACCTACGAACTAGATTTCATGTCCCGAAATTGGTTGCGATAGCTGCAGTAGTACCGAAGCTATAAAACGAAAAGTAGTTTTTGGAGGTCATCTTCGAAGGGCCCTAGCTCCCTGAAGAAGCGTTTTCGGACCCATGTTCACATGAACTTTTTTTCTTATTTTTGTGTGTTTTATCTACCCTAGAAGTTTGTAACATGATCAACGGAACACCCTGTAAATATAATTTTAATGGTGTTGTTAACCATGACATATATCAAACAAAACATAAATGGATAAGGAAAAATCGAATATAGAGGTATGCTCAAGGACAAGTTCTTCAATGAACTCAAGTGAGTTCATTGAAGTCATGAGTAATGAAGAACTCATTTTTTCACACACAGGTAAACAAAACCTATGGAAAAAAATATCATTTGGAATATGTTCCTAATTAACTGATTTCCTATGGAAAATATGTATTTCACTTGATTGAATAAAAAAAATGAAGAGAAAGTATACCCATGCTGTTTCATTATTATCGTGGAAAAATCCAGGTTGGCTGACTTGTGGAATAATGAGATAGAAGTCCTTGAGAACCCCTCGTACAGGATGTCAAACATTTCAATGAAAACGGAGTTTTTTTGAATTCCTTCAAATTTGGTAGGTTCACACATGTGCAATGACAAGAAACTCACTTCTAATTTGTTCAATATTTCCAGTTTCTTCTGAGAATGCGATTCAGCTGATAATTCGAAGAAATTGTGGAACCACTGTTTTTTTTTTCAGAGTGAATATTTTTGCAAGACTGAGTCATTCAAAACACAACTTTCTCGTATGATGAAATTCCCGTGTATCTTGTTGTTTTTCAGGCATCATAAAAGGAAGTGAACTTCATGTTGTCTCGCTGAGGCGATGAACACCCAGTTCATCCAAAGAACAAATCAGAAAAATGTATCGGCGTGAATGCAACAAATTTTACCCAATACATTCCTCTGTATTTTTCATCCTTAGTAGGTTCCACTTTCATACACTGTATATAGGCACTCAATTGCGTTTTCGTGTATTCAGAATGCTTGGTTGTTGGTCTCATTCTCAGTTTGATTAGATATGAATCCACCAACGCAGCACGATTCTGTTACATGTTACAGTAACCTGAAATGAATACAATTATAGGAATACGAAATATAATTACATGGAAACTAACCGTAGGAAGATTTTGGCTCCATATTCCGAAGAATTCTTTGCATTTTTTCATCCAGCTGAGTGAAACCAAAGTTCACATGATATATTGTAGTCTCTAGTACCTAATCAATGAAAAACAGCGATGCTACAACAAGAACTCGGTAGAGAGATCTACCCAATCTCCGTATTTATAGCATCATCGTTCACTACTTCCTGTTTGCGGAAAGATAAATCAGCAACCGCAAGTACCTATATACATCGGACAAACAACCGAAACGAGAGCTCTGTCGTTTGCTTTCTGGTCAATTACTCTAAGCTCTATGGCCATTATGTTCCGTGTTATTCCTTGGCGACAACGAACGTATTTCGATTATTGCCGCTAGTCGTAACATAAATTCCGAAGCACGCATAATTAAGTTGCTCTGGTCGACAGAATGACTGATGCTCAGTGAGTTGGTGCTTTCAATTTCTTCCACTTCTCACTGGTTTATATCTGTCATGTCTTCACAATGGGTAGATGTTAGCGGAATTGAAATGCTTCCGAATCCATCGAGAGTTAGATATGAAAACCTTTCATCACAGCTCAAAAATGTACCAACCATGTACTTACCATGGTGAAGTTAAGTTAGAATTTGAGTGGACTATATTTGGATTTATATTTCATATCATTTTTACTCCCCAGTTCTCTTCGAGATCTCGTTAGCATTCGTAATCATCAATCATATACAAGATGTTCAATTTCGAAAAATCGACCGCCGGTCACTATCTGAAATGAATGAAATACTTGACCACTCTGTAGTGAAGCAATCCTGATTCAGCAATAGTGTTGAAAAATATCAGCATCATTTGACAAAAAAAAAATGTGAAATATTCTCATCTCGATAACGGTCGGAGATGGGAACATAGGAAGATATCAGGTATATAAATGAAGGATGTCATCAAATAATTCAATACAGGGTGTTCGATTCGAGATATCGAAGTTGCTACTACTTTCTAGTTGTTCGGCAACATTGCGTTGTCAGAAATATTCTGAATGAAGATTACGTCATCGTTGTATGAGCTCACACTTTTTATTGATTCTTGATATAAGTGTAAGCTCGTTGTGACATACCCTGTATATTCAATACTAACTGTTCGATGCTGTTTTCACTACTCCGGAATGATGACTACTCATTCCTGATTATCGATAGGTATTATTATGTTTCAATCTGTCGAAACATGTACATTGTACATGTACGTACATTTCAATTTTACCATTGTTGTACAAACTACTATTTCTCATCTAGTGATGTGAAATCATCCTAATGATATGTAGAGAGTATTACAGTATTCAAATACAGATGTTTAACCATTGAACGAATGAATGTATGTTTTTTCAATTCTTTCTCGACGGATAGGATTGTAATTCAGCTACGATTCATGTTTGCTTTCTCACCATCCGCATCTGAAGATATCTCGAAAATATAATAAGCTCTGTACGTGTCTGAGAGACGATAGTCAATCGTATGTTCAAAAGTTCTCACCAAATCTGGTGTTCATTTCGAAGTGGTGTGGCACCCACTGGCACTCACTTCAGAGGAAAGTGAAGTTTCTTCTCATAAAGTTCTATGTTCTGTGTAGAATCTCTTTCTGGACTGGAAGTTTATAATTCGCAATAATGAAGTTACTGCTACTTCCCCATAAATGAAACAACACCTCAACGGTATAATAATGGTTCAGTGGCTTGTTGTGTATAGATAGATAGATAGATAGATTTTCATTTGACCACGTTATGTAAATAAAACATTTGTAGCAAGTCATGGCATTCATCACACAGTGTAAAACTATGATGACTGTGTCAGTTTATAACATAAAATTTATCCTAATAATACGAATTATATTAGGAAATCATACATATAGGTATGCACACGCACGCGTACACATAGAAAAACTCGAGTAAATATAAATAACATAGTGTTGCTGAAACCATTAGTTAAAATAGAGAAAATTTCTTCACTCATCTAATTTCCCTAAGTGAGTCCTGCATGTCAACATACAGTGTTCTATATGTCCATGTGAGAACTGGCAAATTCTTCCACAGAGTAGAAACAGTGTTTCAGAAGGTAATATTTCAGTTTTTTTTTGAAATTTTGTAGTAGGAGCTGACTTATACTCTCCGGTATTTTATTGTAGAGCCCTAGGGGGGGGGGGGGAGTTGTTTTTTGATTTTGTAAGTCGGAAAGACTGTGTTTTCAGGAGATTAGATGAACGGGTGTTGTAGGTGTAGGATTCTGACATTAATGTCAAATTGCTTTTGTGTTTGTGAATATCAATCATAGAATAGTATATGAACAAACACGGTAAGGGCATTATTCCATATTCAACAAACAAGGGTTTGCAGTGATCATTACAATATCACCTGAACACCAAATTCTCTTGTGAACATTGAAAACAACAGCGGTATCGATGTGATTCTCATTGATCATTCCCTCAGATAAACAAGTCGTATATTTCGAGAGAACACGCAAATTTTTTATATGTTCTGAATTCAGAAAACTAGGAATGATAAACGGCGTGCGTGTTCGAGATATGGAGGTTATAAGTGGTACATTCAGAAACGTTGTAATTTCTTGTTTTATGGTTTGTAATGAAGGTATTTTTCATTCTATATATTGAATTGAATCACGATATTATACTATTCTCTGCGATTAGTATTCGTGTCGTTCTTCGCTAGGAGAACAGTAAAATAGTTGGGAACCGAACAATATCCATCAATCATCCTCGTATTCATGTATCTTATGAAATTCGAGAGTTTTCAATCTTATAGTTATGACTCTTCAGAAACCCATGATATCCCCACAATTGATGAGTAACAAACTGAAGCAATGATGTAGTATCCCTCAGAAAGTTCCTCTCAATACCCAACTGGCTCATACTTCTATTTGACAAAATCAATTATGTTGACGAATGCCGACCCAAGGACCCAAGGCAGGTCAGTTCGAACCCAGTCACGGCAGTTATCTCTTTATTAAATCAAACGTTCAGCAATTCCATTCCTGACATCGATCTGGCAGATTCGGTCCACGGTCTCCCAAGAGTGGTTGCGGAGTGGTTGCGGAGTCAATATTTGAATGGACTTCAAAAATCCAAATATTTTCAAAACATCTGGCGAAATCATGTTGTCAGTCTGTTATTGCCCCAAGAAACGTACCTGAGCGATTTGTAATGGAATCATTATTGAGTATTTGTCTTTTCTAATGCCATCAATGATACCGACTTCAACTCAAAATACCAATTCCGGCCCATCAGAACCATCAGTTCAGATATTGAATATATTGATAGCATTCACTAGCTGGTGGAGCTACCTTTATTCTGATTCAGTTTTTGTTATGTGTCGACATTGGCCAACATTGATGTGAAACTAAGAACGGTGGGAACTGTCAGCCGAGTGTCCAATCAAAGCGGCAAGAACTAGCAGAAAATAATTTCTTCTGCTGGTGGTTCCAATATTTTTGTCATTGTCGCCAAAAAATTTTGAAATTTTCATTTCTCGTTCACATGTTTCTGTTCTATACCATTGCGCGTCAAGAGCACGCATAAAAACGGTGAATAGGTCATTCTAACTTTGTATTTTATATCATGCATCGTTTCACAAAACTGAGATTTTAAATTCCAAAGAATTCTCAACAACAGTGGAAGGGCTGATAGAAGTTCTGAAGAAATTACCTTACTCAATGATTGTTCGAGCAATGTACTTCTGTCCTGAAATTGGGAAACATACTGTTATGGAATTAAAACAGTCTCCATATCATCATGAATGCTCATCGTAGCTTGTATCATGAAGCATATTTATTCACATTTCTATCAATACTTTGATTTGAAAGTGAAACTCTGTTCAAAATTTTCATTTATTCCACAAACATTGATACAGTTGATGGAATAAATTCGAACTATCCTTGTATAAAATGGAACTAACAATTTATCTTCAGGACTCATTACTGAGGTATCATCAGAAAATAGGAAGAACAATAATTCCAAAACTGTAACGTGTCCAAATTCAAACTGTTACGGCTTGACACAGGGTTATCTTTCGATCGGAATGGTGCCTGCTTTGAAAATAAATAGTTTCCTGATAGTCTCGCCATCTATCGTTGAGAATCAGAACCCTAACTCATCGGCAAGGATTCAATCATTTTGACCTTTCAGTCTGATGAAAATACCAAATATTGGATTCATCAGATAGTTTATAATATCAGTATTGATATGCTCTGCCTGTCATTGACATATTGATAACAGACTCTGTTGTCGGAGGTGTCACGAATGAGTCTATCTCTTTCATTGCAAAACTCATGTGAAAAATCAACAAGGATAAAAAATGCCATCATTTCGTTCATATACTATCTCAGACTGCCGAGGTTTTATCTGCCTATGGCTGACGAATAGAGGATTCCAATAAAATGGAAACCTGATCTTCCATTATGAAACAATCTTCGCAGCGAAGGACAACAAGTAGTTTGAGAATTGTCCGGAACTCATTCCAATCAATATAAATTGATGCATCATCAGTATTTGAGATTGTATCATGAATATGAATAATAGGTGATTTTGTTTACTGTTCATCCGTAATATCCACATGAATTCTCGTGCACCTCATCTTATATTTTATCCACTCATTCTGAGATCAGATAATGTTATATACCGATCTCTGCAAGGAACGTATTAGTTCTGCTATTTTCACAGTTGGTATTTTCTTTGCCACAGCTACTCCTACGTTCGGAACGGGTCGTCGTTTAGGGTTGGAAGAGTTGATTTTCTGTGTCAGCTGAGGGCACCAATCGAGTTCATTCGGCAGGAAAGGGTGAAAAAAAATTGGATGATGAATAGAAAATCTGTACACAGACTCAACATGGTTTACTATAACTACTGTTACAAAGCAGTTTCTATATATCTCAATAGGTGATGATTCATTCAAGAATATTTCATCATTGCTTCACCGAAAATGGATCATGTTCGTAAAAATATGCTCCTTATGATAATCTATCTCTTGAGACACACATCATCATACATATTTCCTCCTGAACAGGGTATAGTTCAAGGGTATATTGTTGGAGACTTCATGTGAATATGTTTTGAAAAACTTAACATAACGAATGTTGAAGTTTCTTCTGCGAATCGATTATTTATTGATATTTCCACCAATTCTTCTGTCGATATTGTTGAAATTCGGCAATGTAATCTGTAGTGATGAGTAGCCTCATAATGCTACGAGGTAACTCTATTTATGGTTGCTGTTTTTGAAATTGCATCACGGACTTGCAATGAAGTGATTGTGATTTTTTCCTACAATAACAGGGCTATATGAAAAAAGAAATTATAGACACATGAAAGTCTCTTCCAAACTCGATCTGAAGAATATATCAACATTTGAAAAAGTCAGTGGCGTCTATTATTCTTTGCATTGATATCATTAGGGTAGCCCCCTGAGCCGCCACTGACCTTGATAATCCTTATCTACTCAGGGCTGAGGCATGTAACGTGAAAATTTACCTTTTCCTCTAATTTTCAGTTCCGAGGTGAAGTTCATTGTGTATCCGGTGTTTTGATGATAGCTTTCAGTTTTAACAACTAAAGAGACACTCACACTGTATGTAATGCTTTTATTAATGTTTAAAAGTACATGGCACTTATATATTTGAAACATTCTTCCTCCAATGTAAAGTAGTCGTTTACCTGAAAATATCAAAACATATTAGTATAAAACAATAATGAAGTTGTTGAAGTACTCACCAGGACTAAGCTGCTTGATTCTTTATCAGTATAGTAGGCTTAGGGTGGAAAAATGTCCGGGTTTTGGCACTCCATGGTTTCATCTGAAAAGAAATGAGTAATCAGTAAATGTGAAAACAGTTTCGAATGGTAGATTTATTATTTAGGTTTGACAATTTATAGGAAATTTCACTACGTACCCTGTATTATTATGGTCTAAGATGTATTTGGAGATTATTGTTTTCATATTGGTATTCAATAACAATTGATGATTTATTTACATTATTGTATTTTGACATTTTTGAAACTGACGTCTCAAAATACTGACAGTGCTGTCATGTCATGTCACTTACCTTCATACGAGTCGTACCTGACAGTACCATCAAAAGTATGCTGGCTGCAAACTCGTCGGTGTAGGTAGTTCCATCGGTTCGGTCGGAGTAGGATGACGTTGGATCTTCGATCAGGCTATGTTCCTATGTGTTCCGTAGTCATGTATTTATTGGTTCATGGATTCCGTGCCTTGGATTAGATAGGATAGTCTCGTAAGCTATGCCTGTGGAATTGACCAACCCAAGATGAGGATGCACATCATGTGATCAGCGTTTCCTGCCATCTCCAAAATATCAAGTTGCTCAGGAAATTTCAGTTTTTCTTGAGTAGAATTTTGGATGGGAAAAGTCTAGAAGGCGCAGGAAGTGTCCCTTCCTAGATTGGTGGTGTCCTTTCATCATTTCCGTCTTCACCATCATCATCTCTTCCAAGATGAAGACTGATGACTCTTTCAAAGTCAATTATAGTAGTGAGGCCTTTCCTGATCTCAGGGATTATTTGGCCTCGACGGATACCCCATCGGCTATTCTGGGCAGGACCTCTCCGAGTTGTCCATTTTCTGATACCTCGTGGAAGGCTCAGCGGACCACATCGACGGATTCCACGCCGGCCTTCGCGACTGATACCTCTGCAGATGTACCTTCTGGAACCTTTAATTTCGACTTCGTGCACTGGCTGCTGTTTTCTGCTTTCCTGTCTCTGGAGACTGCTTTGGTAATATCTCTGCCGCCTCCTCTGCAGTATTCTCTGCAGCGCCAGCTTGATCGCCAAGGTCTGCTAGTAGCAGATGTTCTTCATCGTGGCTGAGGGGCCCCTTTTTGCTGTCTGTTCCTGTCCTAGTTCTGCAGACATGGTATTTTGGTTTGGTTCAAACCTGAGTAAGAGCTGAAGTTGAAGTTTTCTTTCTGGTTTCTTTGAAGTTACCACTTATCAGCACCAGATATAAGTCATATGATTTTTACCATTTTTTTTACCATTATCTTACCAGTTTACATTTAACATTTATTGAAATTCACCTTGTATATGATAATACCAAATGTTCGCCCCGATATAGATATATAAACGGGAATCCACGTCAAACTCATACATAGGTAATTGTAAATCTGATTTTGAATACTTCTTTTAATTGGAAATATTGAGTGTCATGAGTGCTCCATGTAAATGTTAAGCTGGGTTTTACGAAACATCATTAAACCACCATTGAGTTCGCACAGTGTTTCAATTATATCATCTTCTTTCAAGAAAGTAGTTGAATTTCATATCTCATTCATTTTTTTGGTTTTTTATTCTGATACAAACTAAGTGGCGCCCCTCTGGTACCTCAACAAAGTTCGAATCCATGATCATCGCTCGCCAGACGAAAAGCTGCCTGTGCCTTGCTAATCTAACTTTTTGATATTTCTATTTTTTTGTACCATCTAATAAAGCTTGTCTAAAGTAGGTTACAGGCAGCTACTCAACACTGAAAATAACACTTCAGAATTTCAACGACACCGATATTGATTGGAATATCAATGAAAAGGTATTTTCAGAAGAATTCTCTGACGAGCTGTATCCCAAAAACCAGGTGATTCAAGTCACACGTTGGTATGTACTGTCCTACTCGAAATTGTCTCCAGAATATGCCCTCGAATTCAGTATATACCTTCGAGTAACACTTTGTATTCTCAGACTATTTCATGCTTGCATCCAAATGTATGGATCGATTTTCTTGTTGATGTCATCAGCATAAATTCTTACTAATCCGAGCAGAAATTAAGCATCGCCATACATCATCCAGTTGAGTTCTATTCGCACGATAGTTTTCAATTACAACTGCAACATTGAACCTCTAATTAATGTTTTTGTCGCTCAGCATTTCCTACTCTCTACACACGTCAGGTGTTGTCGGGATTGAATTAATTATTAATCGGTCTCTGGAACAACAATCCCTTCTGAACTGAATATTTTATCAAAATGATAGATCAATTCATGGCAATAATCCTATAAACAGGGTGTTCTGAGACGGTATCGACAAACTTCAAGGGGTGATAGGGAACATCAAAACGAGCATTTTTGTTATCATATAATATGTTTATGTCCGCAAATGAGCCGTTTGGGCTGTAAAACAAAAAACTGTTCGAAACTCATATTACTGCGCAAAAATTGAATCACAATGTTCACTATTCATGATTTCACTTCATCTACGAATAAATAAGATGATTGTTCAACTATCCAGATGATGTTCTCTTATGTGGTTAACCCTTGAGTACCTACCCTGATTTGGATATGAGTATAATTTTCATCCAACATGAACTCTGAAAATTAATCAAAGATGACATCCCTATCTTCATATATTAGAAAATATAAATGATCCGCCTATCTTCGAACCAATCCAATAAGTCTATCAGATACTATCTCGAACAATTCGAACAATTCCAGCGATTTCATCTTCTCGGATAGGAGAGACCTTAACGAAATTATTTCAATTACAAGAACGAGTCCAATTTGCGAGAGATTTGTAACACTCCCTTCGATTTAATTATTCCGTGGCACGCCAAGAACGGGAGGAATTCCTTGAATCGAAAAAGGTGCATGGGGGTGGCTTTTATAGCAACTCCTCCGTTGCATCAGATCGAATAGGGTGAATGAATATTGGAGTAATGAAATTTTCGCACATAGTGTTCATAAAATATTCGGAGCTTTCGGTGTGTATTGATGAGATTACAGATAATGGTGATACAGGGCATGAAATGGAAAAATGAACAAGCTGCAGGATGGTGGTGATTTACAATAGACCGAAGTCGTTCACCACCGTGTGTGTTGAAAATGTTGTACATGAGTGCCTCAATATAGATATTTGAAATAATGACAGAAATAGAAATATATATATTCAATTTTTGTATTTTTCAATTGTGAAACCTTGTATGAGGTGTTTTCAGTGGCAAACTGATAATGCTTCATTCCCCAGGCATTATCAGCTATAACAGACACTCATTTTGCCCGTTGATATAATATGCATTTCTGTCGTTGTCAGAGGACATTATCTGACAATGCTGACGGAATGTCTGTTTTATTCCTTCTATTTGATTTCATACACCCATATTGATAGAACGTTATCAATCTCCAAACCTCATAACATTTTCACTGTCTGTTTGTAAATATGAAATATCGAATATAATGATCCTTTCAATATATTCGCAGTGAGAACAGATCCCGAACAGGATTTCGAAAATGTCATCGCGTTTGGAATTCAGCTTTCAGATATCCTTGATGACACCTTGTTTTTCAGAATTTTTGGAATGATCATATGAGTATCAATATCTGCTCACTTTCGTGGACGTTCCGGAAGGGAATCTGCATTCGTCTTTCCAGTGACTGTTGTTGCTGTCTTTCTCAAAACTTCCCGAAGACAAGTTGACGAACAGTACATATGGGTTACCAGGTGTTCCTTCATCAATTAGTCATTCGATTCATTCATAAGTGATTCATTTGCCTGCTCAGATTTGGGAAGTAAATGATAAATTCATATGTATCGAGTTTGATACTTTTGTGATCTTGTGGATATGGAAAAAGTTGAAGGAAAGCAAGGTGCTGTGAAGGGAATACGTTTGTGTGCTAGTAGGAACGATGAAGCCGTAAGAGAGCCCTGAATGGATAATCATTAGGTTGTCACCTTATAATATTATCACATGATATGGCTGAGAAAATGGTGGATTCCTGTCTCATGGATACAATGATCCTAATTTCCGTAGCTGGCTCATCGATGTTCATTCGTTGTTTTCACCCATGTTCGCTACTAACCAAAATAAAAGTTCTTGATGGATTGATATCGATTCTGTTATATTATGTGACAATGTGTGAACGAATTGATGGGTTTTTCCTTCAAGATCAATCGTGACTAGTGAAATTGAACTCCATTGAAATATTTCATGAGAACTGCGTTCTCTCCGAACTGATTTACAGTAGACGATCTACGATTTCTTAGGCACTACACTTGATGATTCCTGGGCCTCCTACTCTATTCACCTTGTATTATTTTTCGTATCCAATTTTGCACTTATGATTGATTACAATTTTCCTGCTAACTTCAGAAACAATCGAGATTATAATTCTAAATTCTGAACTGTCCAACTGGATTGGATGACTCGAATTACTTCTATAGCAGAAAAAAAATATTTCTGAGCTATGATGACAGAATTAATGGTACATCAGTTCTTGTGATAGCTCTCCAAACAGCAGTTCTTCCATATGTAGAAAATGCCTGTGAGAATCGAGAAACAGAATGACTGGATTTTTCTCAGAATGAATTCTGTGAATCCATAACTTTTGAACTTTCATGAATGAGGTATCAAAATTTGAGATTGTTGCAATGGATGTATACAAAATTCCTAGCAGAAATCGAATTTGGAAAAACATGGCGGCGTGACGCCATTTTGTTCAAACATCAAAAATTGCACATCAGTTAGTTTCTTATAGAGAACCAAAATGACAACATGTTGGACGGCATCGAAATATAGCTCATTCGAAAGTATTTCGCATGTATTGAACCCCTATGATAATATTTTCTTCCATGAATACCAAAATTACAGCACATCAAACGACATTGGAAGAAATTCTGTTCATTCATTAGCTTCGAACCGTCATATGAGGTAGGTATTCAAATTCAAAGTGTTTGATCAGATGATGTAACCCATGTTTCTAGAAACAAAAATTAAATTTGAAAAAACATGGCGGAGTAACGCCATTTTGCTAAGACATTCGAAACGACACGTAGGATCGTGCAATAGCTCATTCTACAGTATTTTACTTGTAGCAAATGCGTGTAATATCTGTTTTTTTTATTCGAAAAGCGAAATGACGCGCAGCAATTTCGACACCAATTTCGGCAATTTGGTTATTTATGAGAACCGTCATATAAAAGGTAGTAAAATCCAAAGCTGTTGACTCGGATGATATCAACTGAATTCTTAGGATAGAAAAGAATCAGTTTTGATGTGAGCATGGCGACGTGACGCCATTTTGTTGAGAAGTTCATATGGCATATACATAAGGAGGTGTGACAGCTCAGTCGATAGCAATTTTCATGTAGAAAATGCCTGTAAAATTTATATACAGATATTTAGGAAAAATCACAACATAGCAAAACTGGAGGAAATCATCATTCATCATCATGAAATGAATAGAAAGGAATATCCTCGAATTCAAATGCTATGTACACAAGAGTGAGCGGAACATCTTACGAACTGTTGCGGAGATAGCACAAAGAAAGCTTCACAAATGAACACCTTCAAATTTTTGAAATCAAATGATTGGGAGAATATAAAAGAGTACATTTTGCAGATGAACTGGAGTACCTATATACCATGGATGAAAAAGTTCAGGGGGTTCAAGATATAGACGAAAACGAATTCATCACAAAATAAATGGCCTCGAACAGAAACCTGTACATTATCGAGGAACAACATATAATTTAGTAGAATATTGCAAAACTAGTCCTGTCAAGCCATCAACAGGAACAGAAATGATAATTATGAGTAACTAATGAAAATGCAAATACAATGAATGAAATACATGAATAATACCAAATTACTCATAGTGAAGTGAAATTCGGATATGACAGATTGCTCTTTCGATACCATTTGTCAATACAAGATTCAGCATCGGGAACCTACAAAGAACCCTGCCCCTACATCTATGAGCACTGCATGTGAACAGGAGAAAACACGAAGATCGATCAAATACATGCCTGTTCCTATGCGTGTGAGTATCGGTTGAGAAAATCAGAAAATTCCGTTCGATGAGTATATATTTGCTCATCTCTCTCATAGTGAGCTCCGTCCACAGATCGTCGAAAACTTTTGAGGTTAATGTAGTCTGGCAACTCGCATGCACCTGTGCATCTCTCTTTAGGGCAAAGTTCAGTTCAGTTTCACAATATTTTCATCAATATCAATTGATTCCACGCTGAAAAATATGCAGACTTGTTGTTCACATTTATATTCATTGAATAAACTGTTTTCCAAGGAACTCATCAACAGTGTTTGATCTATCGTATAGGTTCTAAAAATCGACTCAATATTTACAAGAGCAAATTATTCATTTCATGCTGAAGAATAGGATGATTTTGTGTTTATATCTCTTCATTGATATGGAAGGTATCTATAGAATTTCTAGAAAAAACGAATGTTCCGTCGTCATCACAACATTTCAGATTACCAATTGAGTGTGAGAAAATCGACACGAGAAATTTCAAACAATCAACAATGTTATTGATTTACCGTTTGAGCGTGATGAAACATGTTGTATCGATGAACACGGGATATCTGGATAGACCAAAGCTCCATATGTTCTTGCAGCTCGT
Source organism: Gastrophysa polygoni (assembly GCA_963576655.1). Classification (NCBI taxonomy): domain Eukaryota; kingdom Metazoa; phylum Arthropoda; class Insecta; order Coleoptera; family Chrysomelidae; genus Gastrophysa; species Gastrophysa polygoni. The sequence goes on from OY755082.1 coordinate 18,923,551, forward strand.
CGTATATTCCAGAAATGATATGATATATTGAATCTTCCTTTTGAAAGTCGATTATACTTCTCGTGAAACCAGAGATGACAAAAAAATAAGAATAGTTCAGCTGAAACATAGATTCTTCAATCTATGGCTGAAATGAGCTTTGCGTGAACCTCCCTTTCCAGCTCGTCTCGAAGGGCCCTGTATAATTCAAATTTGGACTATCATATTTCCAACACTCGTTTTATAATAGATGATTCTATATTTCTCAACCCAATTTTCATACGTCATGGTCGTTCTCAGCTAGATACGATCGTACCAAAATGAATCTGAAAAATTCACCATCTGCATGCCACTTCAACATGATATTCTTTTTTTCCTACACCTCTCGAAACTTGCTGAAACTCGTGGAAATCGGCCATTTCCATTTCTCGCTGAAATTCTATCTCCCATTCAGATTTAAATTATTATTATTGCCAATTCGGCGCTCTCAGGTATAAAACGGCTATTGTAATGGGGCTCGCTCTTTTATTTTCCTGAACATTTTAATTGTGCACATAATTTAAATACCAAAAAATGGCAAAAGCATGTTGAAACAAAGCAAACTCTACCATGAAATACGTCCTAGAGGAGATTAAATCACTGGATGGTTCACGGAGTGATGAAGTTCCGACAAAACAGCTAATGGAATGAAAATTAGGTATGGATACTCAAGAAGTGATTATTGGAATACTCAACTGAATCGAAACGAACTGAATGCATATTACATTGAATCAGTTTCGAACAGGCTGATATGAATTGGAAATATAAGTGCAATAGCCTCATCCTGATATTCTGAGTATAGATAGGTGAATCAATGTTCGAACGAATCAACATATCTAAATATTTATCACAAAGGAAACGAATGAATATACATACCTTCCTATTCTGTTTGAAACCTGAGCGGTACCAATTGGGATATGAATAGGTGAGCATAATGCACGAATTGAATGATTTCATGTAACTGAGTTATTCTGTTTTCCAACATGCACCAAATCCTTTAATATACTCTGTTGTTTCAGGCGAGTCCTCTCACTCCATTAACGGGTTTTTCATTTTCATCATCTGAACTCAACCTTCATTTTTTAACTCATTATCGATGGTTCCTCCATTCGCATTTCTACTCGAGATATTTCGCTTATATCCGTTAGACCAGTAAATTTTCTTGCTCTCCTTTTTTCTCTTTGTTTTGAATGCCTTCGCATTGTCGTCAATTCAGACTTTCCCCATGATCTTCCTCTTTCGAAAACTTTTCTATTTATACAACGTAGATGGAAGGAAAGACAATTCAGTTCATGTATTTTCAAAGGTTCAATCGGTGGATTGGCCGGCTTTTTGCTTGTGGTAGTTTGAATTCAGATATTGAACTACGAATCTGTTGATGATAAGGTGTATGTCTGGATCAAATTATCATGATTCAATTCGGATAAATCATTTCTCACGATATTCATGGCTCTCTTCCTTTCAGGCAGTGTGAGATAGTATTTCGTCCTAATTGGAAACATTCTCAGACGTATATATGGGTATCATCATCCTTTCATTGGAGATATTCCAAAGTTGTATCTACATTAGTAGTATAGTACATGGTTGCATTTGAGTGTCCCAAATCCAAAAAAATCCATCATTCAGAAAAATCGACTCGATTGTGGTGATTGATCACCTTCAATCAGGAGGTGATCTGATGATATTGAAGATTTTCGATTTAAATTCATTCGAGGTATTCATATCATTTCAGTATGGATGACATTCAACTCATCTCAGTACTTCCTATTTTTTTGGATAATTATCGAAACTCGTGACTTCGATAATGATAACTCTATTTGATCAGTCTCAGATATCTTCCAATTCATAGTGTAGGAATTTGCCTACAGTCATGTGGGGCTGGTTCTCACTCAATAACACTAATAGATGTGGATTCATAGATCTTCTCGAAGAATCATCAATTTGTTTGACTTTGACGGTTCATTTTTTTTCATCGATCGTATAACAACTTTCCATATCAGTGATCATGACAACATGAGGAGGATAGTCATGAGATAAAAGGTGAGTTCAATCCATGAATATTATTCACATGAAACTTGCCCCCCGCCAGGAAAGATTTTAACTTTCAACATATTGCGAACTAGTTCAAAATGAAATGATAGTGAACATCAATAATCTTCTGGAAGAACACATTTTTTTTCGAAAACGTTCGCTTGATTGTGCCGTTCTTTGTCGAAATCGTTGCTACTCCTACTACACCCTCGGCTCCTGGATGAACTGAAACGATTCTTTACATACGCCATTTCATGGGTGGAAGATTATCGTCTTTGATCGGAGTGGTTTTCTGACATCTCCCATCTTCTGCGCTGCTGCAGTTCATTCAAGTATCAAGTATTCCTCAGACCAACGGTTCCGGTTGGTATATTTGCTGGATTCGTCGCAACATAGGACGTAGTCTGTTTTCTGGAACTTTTTGTAGGTCTTCTTCTGGTACAGCCATTAATGGAGCACCAATGAGAAAATGCCCATATGTTAGTGGAAGCACATCGTGTGGGTCAGCAGAGAGAGCAAATATTGGTCGTGGATTCCATACTGCTTCTATTTGCACATTCAATACATAAAATTCCACAAACGTGAAAGATTCGTAACCTGCCATTCGAACGAGATGGTGACAGACTCAACCCCCGCTCCCCATAAACCTCCAGAATGTGGAGCATTTGCAGGAATGAAATGCCATATTATACATCAATTTTTGAGCCATTCTTGAATTGTCAAATGATAATTTTTGAGAAATTCCGCAAGTTCTTCCAGTCCAGAATTAGCTTCCAAAAAATTTGTCCCGTTATCTGAATATATCCTTATCGGTTCAGCTTGGCTCCGCTTTGGAACAACTGACACAGTTGTGACCAAAATGTTCCACGAATGTGAGCTAAAAGTAACAGTGGACCTATTTTCCTATGTCCTCGTTTGAATGAAAGAATAATGAAATGCTCTTCCGAACATAAAATAACTGGATGTCTTTTATTATAGTTGTAATCCGAGTTATCCAGTCTACCACCAACTCTTGAAATACCAATTTCATCCGATATAGAATTCAAACTTGAAAGTTTACTCCTCCTTTCAATGAACAACTCATTTTTCAGTGCCTCAATTTCTCTATTGGATAAAATTTGTTGAGAAATTTTGAATCACACCAATGAAGATCCTTCCAATCCATTCGACATCAGTGGACCTACTACTCGGTCATTTTCTGAAAGCAAACAATTGCTTCTGAATCTCAGACAGTATGGCACCACTCGTGATCCATTCGAGTAAGAGTGATTTTCAATTTCAAGGGTTTTTGAAATAGTTGTGCTGAATATTCCCAGGATCATCTTCATTTCAGGTAATTGAACTTTGATATTTTTCAGTTGTGGCCATTTGGAGTCAGATTCGATCAACTAGGACGGATCAATCCACAACTCCTTCAATGATCCTCAGGATCAACTCGTCTCGATAGATAATCGACAGGATCATCGTGAGTTGAAACATGACGCCAATCACTAGTATTGGTTGGATATCGAATTTGAGACAATCGGTTTCCAACAAAAGTTTCTAATGATGTTTCAATCCATCCTGATACAATTGTTGCGTCACACCAATAGAAAGTATTTCCAAAATTTACATGCACCATAAGCATTCTCCGACGGATCCGAAAAGACGCATCTGAAAATCAGACGGCAATGATTCATTCCATGATGATTGAAGAAGCCATATTTATTGTAAAATCCTAGAGGATCAAGAAATCGAGCCACACCAGACAAAATCGATCGCTTAGTTATTTTGCTTTCATTATTCTTATCATTGAACTGGAAAAAGTCTGAATCACAAGATCAAAATAATCCTAATATTTCCACATTCCCATCAAGCGAAATCGAGAATATTAGAATTATTCATCGAACCCGGAATATTTCGGAGGATTCTGATATCATTTGAAATCCACTTTCGTAAATTGGAACAACCACCTTTCAGTATATTTTCTGATTTGTGAGCAATAGTTCTAGCTTGTTCGATAGTATCTGCTCCACTCATAATATCATCAACAGATCATTTCTAATGACATCAGAAACCTCCAGGAATCCGTGAGCACAATCGATGCCTAGTTGATATTAACATCTGAGGGCAAGAAATGGTGCAGACCTAGTACCATAAGTAACTGTGTTGAGATGAAATGTCTGAATTGGTTCATCTGAACTTCCACGCCATAGTACTCTTTGTAACGATCTATGTTCTGGAGTGATGCATTTTCTCAATGTCATCACGAAATACATAGTTATGTTAACGGAAACGTAATGAAATGGACAATGAATCATTTTGAATAGTTGGTCCTGTAAATTGTAAGTCGTTCAGAGAGGTTCCAGTTGGAGTTAATGCTGAAGCATCGAAAAAACTACACGCATCTTAGTGGTAACGCTAGCTCCTCTGGGAATCCCATGATAAGGCATATAGTAAGTTCCGCCTATATTGTCGTTAGATTTTATCTTCTTCATATGACCTAGTCGTAGATATTCATTCATGAGGTTGGATTGGAATTTTATTTCCTTTCTATGGATGAAAAACGCCTTTCAGCCATATTTCTAGATTCACCTAACTCTTCGATATTGCTTCTCAAAGGAAAATGAACTTTGAATTTTCCATTTACATCACGACGAGTTGTATTTTTTGTATTTTTGGAAATTGATTCACATAGTTGCTCATCTCTTGAAAATATTCCATTGAAATTTCTTCGATTTGCCAAAATTCATTGAGTTGATCTTCTGAAGATGTATTCTGAGTAACATTACTTACAATGCACTGTCTGAAATTGACAGTTAGAGATGTTGATCGGTACTGGAATGATCCAACCTAGTTCAGTTTTTTGTAGAATGGGTCCTGGCATATTCAGTTTGAATTTTCCAGTACATAAGAAATCCCAAAACCAATCGGCACCGATCAGCATATCAACTGTTCCAGGTGTATGAGAGGAAGGATCAGCTAGTTTCGTGTTAGAAGGGACAACCACCTTCGATAGATCAACCTTGAAGTTAGGAAGTTCACCTGTTATTTCTGGCAAACCGACACGAGATATGTTCGCCTCAAATTTATAACTTTGTGATTCGATTTGCACCTTACACATTTGAGTGATTGTTGTACTATAATTATTTATTCCTCCTACAGACATCGCTATTTCAGATGTTGAGAGTTGTAGATCATTTTATTAACCTTTGTTCATAGGAGAGCTTTGTGACCCACCATATTACAAAACTCGAACAGTGTGTGGTTCATTATTATTGTCAAAAATAGTTATAGTAGTTGTTGAAAGCAAAACATAATTTTGCGAATAGCAAGAAAGAGATATTGAGTCCCTTCCGGGGCTTGATGTAGTTCCTTTTATTTGATCTGAATTGGCCCTTCTAGTTTCTGAAAGTGATAATGAATTGTGTTTCAGATTACAATGTTCACAACCTACCAATCGACAATATTCAGTGAAATGACCTGGTCGGTGGCAATTACCACATTATTTTATTCATTGTCAATTTCTATTTTTCCATTCGTTCTTAGTTCCAAAAAAACATCACAGAATTGAATATAGTGATCTTTCCTACAGAAAAAACATCTTTGTTCAGCAGATGGCAATGACTCATGCATCCTGTGAGTTGTAGTATTATTAGAATTAGTCTTAGGATAGTAATATTCAATATCATATTCAGTATTGGTAGTAGTAATCTAATCAAAACCAAATCAAAATATGCTTCATTATCGAAGAACATATTTCCTATTGACGAAGCCAGGAAGCGAGTATTATTGATTATACAGGGTGTACCTAAGAGGTGCGGGAAAAAAGCTACCACAAGTTCCTGAGGCGTAAATATGGCGATCTAACTCAACTTACCTCAGTCCAGAAGTGGATGATTTCAGAGATACAGAGTGTCAAAAGTTCAATTTGATTTTCATTTTTTATAAATATTTTTTTCAATGATAATTGGTGTATTGTCACAATATTCGGCTTGGGGGGTTTTGCTGGTTGAGAAATTAGAATTTGCAATCATTTTTATTGTAAAGTTAAGAGGGCGCCACCTGCGGAACCTTGCACACATTCAGAACGAAATAACTTTTTTGAGCCACCCCATATTCAATTTTGAAATGAAAATTCGGAATGTCCAACGTCTTTTGAATGTAAAATGTTCACGTGGTAGGAGTTGATTTGAGCAGCTGTTTTTGAGATATCTGGATTTTAAAAATTCACTTCGTGAATGGTCAGGTCTAAATTGATGTAATAATAAAATTGAACACATTTGAATCGTAGGCGATGAATTGAAATAACGTCACTAAAAACTGACTTGGGTCAAATCGAATCTAAAAAACAAGTCAAGACAATTGTCAAACAAATAATAAAGTTCTTTTTGTCATGGCCGCGATGTATGATATGATATGATATATATGATATATGATATGATATATGATATGATATGATATTTTATGATATGATATATTTATTCAGACATGTTCACAAGAGAATTTTATGAATTTGCACTAGGTGCGTTGTCTAAGCCTTATGGCTTGTATTACAACTTACCCCATGCTAGAGAGTCATTTTACAAAGGAAAAAAAAAAACCTTGAGCTAAATTTGAATATATATACCTACATTAAAAATAAGATTGGTTGGTAGACATTATCAAAAGAGAAGGAGAAGAGAAAAGCTGCGAAAGTAGAGCGAGAGAGAAAGAGAGAGAAGATTAATGGTTTCAATACTATGTATGTATGGTGATATCGACATGTTTTACATAGTAGTTTAATGCATACCTATTTATCAGTAAACAATGTTTTTCAGCTTGACATAGTTCACTTCAACGAATTTTTTCAATTCTATAGAGAGCTTAACTTTTGATTTGATTTTTCGTATATATACTGGAACCATATTGAGAAGTTTTGGGCCGAAATAAGTTATGAATCTTTGTGGTAGAGACTTTTTGTAGAATGGAACAGACACTAGATTATTGGAAATAGACCTCGTTTTGTAGGAATGACTAGTATATGTGTAGGTTTTGGTTTTCATCATCCATAGAATACATTGGTATATATAAATTTGTTTAAGATTCAGTAAGTTAGCTTCACGATATAATTCATTTGTGGAAAATAATTTTTCTTTTTTAAGTATAATCTTTATAATTGTATTTTGAGTGATTTCTAGATCACATAAGGCTGTTTTGTACATACCCCCCCAAATAATGACACAGTATCGTATAATGGACTCTGCTAGTGCATTATACACCATCACAATTGTTTTTCTGCTTAAAATATTTCTGAGCTGATAAAATTTACGTATAAGTTTGCGAAGTCTCTGAATTGTATATGATACATGCTCAGACCATCGTAGGTGTTGGTCTAAGATTACACCCAGATATTTAATTTTTTCAATTTTTTTTATAGTGCGGCATGTGCAATGAATATGGTCACAGGTTTTTTTTTTTATTGTTATTTTATCAAACTCTGGTTGATCTCTAATATCAGCACTGAATGTGATAAATTTTGTCTTATCAGTATTTAAGCTTAAAAGGCTACCATCTATGTAGTCAAAATATATATTTAACTCTTGTTCGGCTTGTTGGTATACTTTTGTCCAAGAATCTCCAAAAAACATTATCGCTGTGTCATCTGCATATGAGATTACTGAGCTTTTGGTGTTTCTCAGTACTCCAATATTGTTTATATAAATTAGGAAGAGTATGGGACCCATCACTGTTCCTTGCGGTACGCCTATGGTGATAGGAAGGGGGTTACTAAAACAATTTTTGATTTTTACTCTCTGAGTTCTATCCAAGAGATAATTTTCAAATAGATTAAGAACAGTGCCTCTTATCCCCGATATTTCCAATCTATGCAATAATATTTTGTGATCCACGGTGTCAAACGCTTTGGCCAGGTCTAGAAATATTGTTAGGCACTTATTACTATCATTAAGATTAGCCAAGACGTCTTTCACCAATCTGAATATAGCCTGTTCTGTGGAAAAGCCTTCTCGGAAACCGAATTGCGAGTTTGATAAGATGTTATTGGATTCTAGGAATTGCATAAGGCGGACTTTCAACACTTTCTCGAATATTTTTGCAAAATTATTTATAACTGTAATAGGCCGATAATTCGTAGCGAGTTTCCTATCGCCTGCTTTGAAAATTGGTGTAGTTATTGATTCTTTCCAAGCACCAGGTATAATACTGGTTAGGAAGCATAGATTTATTATATGTGACAACGGATCCGATAGGTTTTTGTTGAATTTTTTTATCAAAAAGACCGAGATACGATCAGGACCTGCCGATGTGTTATTTTTTAGAGTAGAAATAGTGGAGATTATTTCATTACTTGTCACTGGATTGAGAAATAGCGATTCTCTTATATGAGGATTTACTTCCTGCGGAGACGTTTTGGTATCAATTTTTTGGGCCATGAGCGTTCCCACCTGAACAAAAAATTTATTGAGATACTCAGCTTTTTCTAGATCTGATGAGATTTCAATACCTTGGTCATCGGTTATATTTATACTATCTGCTTGAGAACTTTTCGATGAATTTGTTATGTCATTAATTTCAGTCCAGATTTTTTTATAGTTATTATTTGCCGCTATTATTCTATTTTTATAGTAATCGGTTTTTGTTTTACGTATTAGATTGTTTAGAAAGTTTCTGTAATGTGTATATTCTATTTTCAATTCTAAAGAGAAGTTTTTTAATAGTCTGGATTTCAATCGATCTCGATGTCTGATTGAAGTTATTAGTCCATCGGTTATCCAAGGCTTAAGTTTCTTATTTTCCAATTTCAGTTTTTTAGTTTCAGAACTTTTTTTTATGAATGATTGCAAGGTGTTAATAAAATGATTATACGCTGACAGTGGATCAGTTGAGTTCATTACATATTCCCATTTTTCGACATCTAGTAGACTACTAAGCTTTTTATAGTTTATATAGTTCTTTTCGATTGTTGTAACAGCATTATATTTTGTCACACCTCGATCAGTTAATTTCACAGATAGTGCTATAGCGTAGTGATCGGTTAGGCTAGTTTTGCATATAAATGAATTAATGTTTTTCTCATCGAATGCATCATTTTTATTTATTCTAGTGAATATATGATCAATTAAACTTGAGGTATGTTCAGTGACTCGCGTTGGTTTTGTGTTAATTTTAGGAAAGAACCCATGTGTGGCCATATTACAAACATAGTTATTGACACATGTGTCGTCTACATTTAGTAAATTTATATTAGTGTCACCTATGAATACTTCGAAATCTTTTTTATTTCTAGTTAAAAAAAGGTTATCAAGTTCAGTAATATACAATTGTTTGCTTGTAGCTGGTGGCCTGTATGATGCTATTATAGAAAAGGTCATATTTTCCAGGATGAAATCGATAACCAAAATATTTGTTTCTGAGAGGTTATGTATTGTACTTATAACATTCCCAATTTGCTTTTTTACATATAGAACAACGCCATCGTTTTGATTAAATCTAGATTGGTTATAAAAAATGTTAAATTCAGGAATTTCGAAATTTTCTAAACTTTCAATGAGAAAAGTCTCTGATAAAACAATGACGTCAATTTCGTTTTTTACAGAGTCGATGTATACTAAGAGTTCCTCAAAGTTTTTGTTCAGGCTTCTAATATTGAAGTGAACTATGTTTAAATGTTTCTTACCTTTTGTGTCATTGCAAAAATTTATATCTTCACGTACGTCTGTCTCTCTCTCTCTATACTGCTCCAGTTCGTCAAAGAAGTCAATCATTCTAAAGTATTATATCCTTGAATTCTAAGAAAAAGTAAATTATAAAAGAAGTGTCTACCAATTCAATGTATGAAAAGAAATAAATCAAAATATACTCAAAATATATTCAAATAGTAAGAAGATTTTCCTGTTTTTTTTTTCCATAGTCACAGCATGAGTATTACTCCTAACATCACAATGTTCAACTAGCAGCTATTATTTTTCATACCGAACATTTCATTAAAAAAAGATATACAAAACTTAAGATTAACTCGATGACAATTAGAAAAACAAGGGAAATATTTTATGTTATGCTGTTTATATAAATCAATGAGACGAAAGAAAAAGAAGTGAAACAATGTGTTGATGTCGCCGCTGTCATACAAAATTTGTTATATCCTCACTCGATCTGATTTTCTTCTTACGGTCGTCAATTCTAGCAAATATTTGCCCATTCTGTGTCCAAACGTTTTTGTCTCCGAATTTCGCCTTCGTTTCATTCATAAGTAAACGTTTGTTTTTTGTCAGATCTTCGGTGATGAATAACTTTTTACCTTTAAATTTGGCTGTGTTTTTCAATATTCCAGTTTTGAATTCATTGTTTGCGAACTTTACATTTGTTGGTCGAGGTTTTCCTAATATTCCAGTTTGTGACCCTATTCTGAAAGCTGACATAATGTTACTGCTGTTCAAATTCATGGACTCCGATTCGTTGAGTATTTGAAGACACTTGGAGGAAATATTTTCATTTTCGCTTTCTTGGATGCCGTAGATACAAATGTTGTTTCTTTTCTTATATTGCAACAAATCATCCAACTTTTGTTCCATTGACTTTATCACTTCACCTTGGGTTTTTATAACTTTTTCGAGCTTCTCCAGTTTTTTGTTCACTATCTCGGTCACTGTTTTTGTTACCTGTGCAATGAAATCTTTGTTGGAGAATGCTTCCGCAATAGTTTCCCTAATAATATTCTGCACTTCTAACTTATTTCTCGTTCCCATGATTTTCCCTTTGCACTCAAGACTTAGCGGTTTATTTAACAGTTCACAGTCGTGGGAGGTCGTTATTTGACGGAGCAAAATTTACTGCGACTACTCTCGCCGAGACATCGGTCTGAATGAATACCAACTAAGAAATGACCGATATGTTATTGGTTTTTGGATATTGCCAGGGAAATGGTTCATAATCTTGCAGTATACAGTGGAAAATTTCCTACTCGTCGCTTACCAAACCATAAAACCTTCGCGGCAATTGAAAGACGTCTTCGTGAAACGGGTAGGTTTGCGCCTGTTTCTATTGATTATGGCCGTGCACGTACGGCAAGAACTCCAGAGGTTGAGAAAGAAATTCCAAATAGGATTGAAGAAAATCCTAAACTCAGCAGCAGACTATTGGGCTTAGAGCTAGGGGTATGTAAAAATACTGTAAATAGGACGACCAGAGAACAACTACTGCACCCATTTCATGTTCAACGGGTACAAGATCTTTTACTCCATGATTTTGAAGCACGCCTAGCTTTCTGCGGGTTCATCCAAGAAATCAAGACAGGAACTTTACACGAAGAATTTCATTCACAGCCTGTTTCACGCGGAGTGGCATTACTAATTTGCACAATGAACATGTCTATGCTGAAGAAAATCCCCATGCGACTAAAGTAACCCATTATCAGCATGAGTTTAAGGTCAATGTGTGGGCAGGAATCATAGGCACTTTCATACTTGGTCCTGTCATTCTACCACCTCGACTGAATGGCGAAAATTATTTGGAACTTCTGCGAAACGAATTACCAAACCTATTAGATCTCCTACCCTTGGAACTTCGCAGGTTGATGTGGTTTATGCATGACGGTGCTCCTCCGCATTTTTCAATTAACGTACGTAATTATTTGAATGAACAGTATTCAAAAAGATGGATAGGTAGAGGCAATACCGCACCTGCAAATTGGCCAGCTTGGTCCCCTGATTTGACACCGATAGATTATTTCTTATGGGGAGCTTTGAAAACCCTTGTGTATTCTAGGCCAGTAAATACAGAAGATGATTTAAGGAGACGTATTCAAACTGGAATTGACGCTTTAAGGAATGATGACGGAATGCTCCAAAGTGTTCAATTTAACTCTTCGAAACGTATTATTCTTTGTTCACACGATAATGGAGGTCATTTTCAGCATTTGTTTGAATCTTTTTTTTAATTGAATCATATTGAACTTTTGTTGTTGATAAATCTCTTATTCCTATTCCTGATGACTATTTTCACTAGAGAATGAAATTACCAACACATTTGAGTACCTACTCCTTCTTTTCTAAGTTTTAAGTGACGTTATTTTAATTTACTGCCTACGCTTCAAATGTGTTCCATTTCATTTTTACAATAATTCAGACCTGGCCATTCACGAAGTGAAATTTTAAAATCCAGATATCTCAAAAACAGCTGCTCAAATCAACTCTTACCACGTATACATTTTTCATGTGAAAGACGTTGGACAATCCGAATTTCCATTCGAAAATTGAATATGGGGTGGCTCAAAAAAGTTATTTCGTTTTAAATGTGTGCAAGGTTCCGCAGGTGGCGCCCTCTCAACTTTAAAATGAAAATGATAGCAAATTCTAATTTTTCAACCAGCAAAACCCCCAAGTCGGATATTGTGACAATGAACCAATTATTAAAAAAAAAATATGAAGAAGAAAATCAAATTGAACTTTTGGCTCTCTGTATCTCTGATATCATCGACTTTTAGACAGAGGTAAAATGAGTTAGATCGTCATATTTACGCCTCAGGAACTTGTGGTAGCTTTTTTTCGCACCTTCTAGGGACACCCTGTATATATAATCAATCTTTGTACAGGGTAACTCACGGTGGATGGTACGTTAGACGTTTATGGAGAACGCAACGCAGGATTTTTCTGAAAATTAGGCATCTTACATTTTATCACCTGTGCTATCGATCTGAAATATTCTCGAAATTGCGACGTTGCCGTTTCTATCAAAAAGTCCTAGCAACTTCATTTTTTTAAATGGAACACCCCGTATATTGACAAATTGTTAGAATTGCCTTTTCATTAAAATACTCTTTTGTTGATTAATTCCTATACCTGAATAGATTTTGTTGCTTCATTTCTCTTTTCAATTCTGCAAATTGGAAAGCTTGCATTGAGGGTGGCTATCAACTTCTCATGAAATGAGCGCAGCGGGTTGCCAGAACACAACACTCATTCCACCAACCACCTCATTTCATTAGACAACTGCTCAAATCTGTTGAAGTTTTTGAGACTATAAATTTTACCAAAACTTCTTCCATTCATATTATCATGCTTCACGTGCTCGTTGAAATCATATTTTACATTCAATGCTTCATGATCAGAAATACCAACTGGTATTACAGAGCATCTGATGTTCATCTCATCAAGGTTAGTGCAGATGTAATCTATTGTAGTAGCTGATAACTCAGTAATACGTATTGGTTGATTGATATGCATTTTCAAATTGGATGATTGATTCATTATCATCCGAATTGATGTTGAAGTCTCCAGCTAGCATTGAAAACATATATACCTCAAGAATATGATGACTTCATGTTCAGTACCTGGATGCTCTGGAAACAGCAATGAAGATTATTTGTATCTGTTCCGAAAAAAATGTTGAACAATGAGAATTTCTCTCAGAAGGAAGTACTTTATCGTTATGAGCACCATTCCGATGTTGGTGACTGATTTTTTTTGACGCTCATTTTTTTTTCTTCAATCTACCTAAGTATATCGTCACAGCTTGAATGCGATACTATCGATTTGAAACTATTAGCAAAAGACTTGTGCTCGAAGCTGATGAAGTACAATGATTCCCAATAATTCATAAATATTCATCTGTCATGACGAGATGAATAGTGCTACCCAACTTTTCGTGTGTTCATCATAAGCTATCAGGTATCGAATATTCTGATATCAATTTCGAACACGAATTCGCTAGTTTGGCAGCGTTGATGAATGTCATTCTCATTGGCCTCCCTAGGAATTTGTAATGTGTCAAATATTTCGGGCTATGACTAGGTAATTTCCAGAACGAGAGAAGCCATCACATGACGTTTCCATATGAAATTCGTGTACATTCTTATTGCACGACTCCGAATACTTCCAATGGAATAATTATATTCATCAGTGCGAATGCCATATATGGTCATTCTCAGATTCAGTTATAATTCACATGTACAATCATATGTAGAAACATCTAGTTTCTTCCCCTCTTGGGATTCAACGAAGATCTCAATATATACGGGGTATTTGGAATTCGAAACTATAGTGATACGAAGATGATCATATTGGGGGGAAGTTGCGCATTTACTCAACTGCTGTTCAAAAAGTATCGGAATTGCAAGTATGTCCGGAGATATACGTAAAAAATTGGAATTTTAAAGAAATCGATCTGATGGTTTTGTGGCTACCTTCATTGTTGGATTCCAAAAAGCATCGCACTATTGCATTGTCATTTTTTATCTACCACATGATGATGCTTTCAGATTTGCCAACCGACGATAATAATCAATGAGAAACTGAAGGCTTGGATATCATGGATGAAATGATTGAATCAGAGAGCATGTATCAATAGTTGATGGGTTCAGCGTAGGAGGCGTCAGAACTTCAGCATTCGTTATACCATATACGTAACTATCATAATTTCATTTGAATTTTGATATTGAAAATCACAGTGAATCTAGAGACTTTGAGAAGTCTGCGTTAGGTTTGTTTTTTTTGTGAATTGGTCAATTCGCATTCAGGAAGTCGTTCAAAAAACGGCAAATTCTAATTGAGTCAATTCCTTTTGATAAACGATTTCATCAAACCATCACTCCATATCAGTGAATGTTGATTCATGTTCAAATTCTGTTCTCCACATTTTTTATCACTATTACTGTTCACCGTGGTACATCAATGCATCGGAGGAGAACATTTCCACTGCCTCGATTTTGTCACTACTAGTGTGACGTCACAAAAGCTCTGTCTTGGTTCAATAGAGTTGGCTCTGCTTGTCTGCTCTACTGGCTGCATTTTGCTTCGTTCCTACCCCGTTGACGCGATAGTTTGACGAAGAAAATTGGAGCGAATAAATGAGAGTTCCACTTCGATGATGATATCAACAATCATCGATAATAATAAATGATTATCGGATATATTCGAGATTCCAGCCTTGTGAAATGATGGATCATTATATAGGACAATTTTCAACAATATTCAACTATGATTCAATATTTTCCGAATCTCATACTCCTTATTGGAAATACTTGAACTCGAGTCTCACTCGATGTTCAGAAAATTCTATACCCACCAGCCACGGAGCTTGCGATTGAAGTGAAACACGTTCACGGAATTAGATCTGGAGTTGGCTATATATTTGCCGAATAAAGTTTCCTGGATAATACTGAACAGGTTGAATGGAAAATTCACGAAAGGATACATTGTTCGATTGGGTTTTCGTTTGTTCGATTCCATTGTTCGAATTTATACTATGGAAGAGCTTTTTCCTGGAGGGAATGGCTGCTCTATGTGAGTTCCACACTATATGCAATAGGATCACTAAGTGAACTGCGTTCAAGAAAATAGTTGCAGTGCAAGCCGCAAGACCACATAGTCGATATTTACTAAAAATCTTTCCACAATGGAAAAATCCAGACAAGGAGAGAACAACATGAAGAAGTAATCTCATTATGCAATCAAGAGTGCAAATGAACAATCGGCTCATTCACATGTCCAATAGCATAGATAGTAGTATCTCTCGGTGTCTTATGTTTGCATTATACCTAGAAATGAAAGGTATCTAATTGAGGTCCAAGATGAATCAATGTGATCTTCACTAGTCATATATTTGGAACAATGCACATGTCATTCATAGTTGTGATTACACATTGAGTATACATTTAACTTCACTGACAAACTCTACTACACATCGGAACGTATGTCATGGAACAATATGTTCCGAGATACAGTGTGTTTCATGGAGTGATTCGAAATCCTTCGAGGAGAACACATCCTGTATCTCTCATCTGTTACTCATTCCTCAAGCTTCTTGATTGGTCCATCTGAGCCTTGACCCATTGTATCTTGTGGTGGTTAGTTTCAGTAGATTTTGGAATCCATCGAGTATGATGTATGGAGTGATTTTGTTATTTTATAGCTCCTCTTGACAAGACTTGTGAACTCAAGATTCTGAGAATAACTACATTGAATTATTTGGAGATACTATCGAATTGGAGATACTATGTCGAATAGTTCTACTATCCGAAACGTTGCCCTGTATATCCTGCTGATGACCTCCATATATCTTACCAAAACGAAGTTCTCAGATCTCTCTCTTCATCGTAATTCATGAAACGAAAAACATTTGTTCCATTCCGAATCCTCCCTCCATTTATATGATTGTACACCATTGAAGATCTTGATTTGTTAGTATACGACGATGCAACCAATTTTACATTCAAATTGCACACCTCTGAAAACAGATAACTGATTGTACTAGGTGTCATCGTATCCGACAAGTCGTTAGTTCCATAGAGAGTATGAGATTTGAACTCAGCAGTGATGATGGATTCGATAACTGAAAAATTTCTCAATATCCCATCAGATTGGTTGAAGTAGGTCCAACGAACTCTAAATGCAAAAATGAAAATGCTTTTGAAAAATCAAAAACTGTGAGTCTTCCGTAGAATCTGGAGGAGTGAAAAATAAAGGGTGCTCTTTTCGAAATGCTCGAGTTAGGGTCATTCCTGAAGTATGAAATACTGATTTTTTTCCAATTCAACAACCCTATCAACTTGAATCTCATACCTACAGAACTCTGACAGCCAGAGTGGACACATGATATAGATGCAAGCACTCAAAGATAGTATCTTCGGTACATTTCATTCTTCCGGATATTGCGATCAGAAAAAAATGGAGGAGTTATTGAAAGAGTCATGAAGTTGAAATGCTCTATAATTGAATCAGAATAGTAGTTTTCTGTAGATAATATCGATAATATGAGTTTGCATTCCGGAATATAGGAATTATCACCCATTGAAGTGCTGTAGGAGTCAAGTGGATCACGAATTATTTCGACAATATTGAAGTTGTTATGATATTATCGAAAATCTACCGATTTTCACCCGGATTGAAGCATTCGTGAGCTGCATTCTTCCTGAAAAAGCATAATTGTTCAAAACTCATCGAATTCTACCGATTTATGATAGGTGCACCAGGTATTCAAAGAGAGTAATACAAGAAAAATTAGGATGGTCTCCTTCTCTTGTATTTTGTGTTGATTATTTTTTCTCGAATCTCTTTAATTATTGCCTCATCTCATACAGGATGTGGAATTTTCATTTTCACGCATCAGATTCATTGAGGAATCCATAGAGGAAGATATCATCGAAACACCTCACTTCCTGTAGACTAACTGAATATTTGAATGAGAATCGTCTACAAATTTGGCCACACACAATATTCCATTTCCACATATGAGACCTTCATTTGCTATCGCAATCTTTGAATCCCAAGCATCATGCTCCAAAGTGGCATAATGAATCCATCATGCAGGTATTCTTCTGTTGTGGAATCCCACTGATGATAGGGTGGGTTCAATATTTCAAGAGATATGAAATTATAATTTTGAAATTCTATTTTACGACTGACTAGTGGTCCATCTCTGGAATACGCTACTTTGCTCCTGTTGAATCACCCTCCTATCTCATATTTATCGAGATCCCGATGCATCGAATCGAATTTGAGTGAACCAATGTATATGTAGATCAGCTGAAAAATCTCTAGTATCTCTCCCGAAACAATAATCTCGGAAACAGAAAATATTGGAAGTCATAGGTGAAAGATCCATATTTTTTTTGCTGTCTGAGGAGATACAGAGGATACTATAATGTTGCTTCTCGGTCTCTACAGAATCTACCAGTGTGGAATTCGGATGGTGTGGACTTTCACACTATATGTTGGAAATGAGAATGGGAGGATTTGTGGTGAATCAGAAAAACTTTCCCAGGTTTGAACACATAATATAGACCCCATCTTGAAAATCTGGTATTGATTTTCAGAAAAACATTAGGCGTCATCTAGAAGCATTTTTTTTTTCGCTCCTGCGAACGCTGAAAGATAGAAATATACGTTCTATGAGAAGTTTATATTTGAGAGTCCCGTCACCACCAGTCAACACCTCGTGGTGTTGATTTGGTGGTGAATAAAATCTACTCTGTGAAACATTTTTTTTGAGGAATTATTATTTATTATTATTATCATAGGATTATTTCTTGCGAAAAGCGAATCCTATTTGGTTTCCATTCATCAGTAAACAATTGAATAGGGTGAGATACAAACTTTCCATCCATTCAAATACATTCGATACAAGGTGTCGTGAAGCTACGGAGATTTTGTTCAAAATATCTGCTGACTTTCGACACAAATCTATGTTATCGTCGAACGGGTAATAAATATCACATCCCGAAGAAAACAAATTGATTTTGCTTCTACTCGAACACTCCTCACCCTGCATGCCAACCTGCCAACCTGTATCAACCATGAGTGGTTTCCACAGTATATGAAACAGATGAAGAGACATGAATCGAAAACTATCACAAATCCAAGTCCAATACCAAGTCGGATCCATTCAAATTTCAGCAGATACTCCTGTATTCCTTTGTATTGATACCAATCTGCTCAACTTTCCTTTTATCATTCTCGATATTTTTCAATCATTCATGCATAACGTGTGTTACGTTGAAGACTTATAGAAATTATTGGAGGTAGGAGACGTGATGATTTCAGATGAAATGCTTACATATTGTATTCTTGTCCTATTCCCAAATTTTCCGTTGTATTTTGACACTCTAATGAACAGAACCATTATTGTGTTTCGCTTCCGAAAGAGGCTGGCTGAAATATAATTCTATCTCTATCTCGCCTGGTCTTCTAGAAATGTGTATATCCGATATAACATGCATGAGAAAATATAGATGACGATTCGAAAAGTCGTGATATGTTACCAAAAAATATCTATGTACATTGCAATATTGTTCAGTTGTGATATTATATCAGTGTTACATCATCGGAATAATCAGAAGCTTATCTTCAGTGTCATCAACAGTGGAGATAGCTCGATCAATCGGTGAGGAATTTGATCTCAGTTTCATGTCATATAAATATCCATCGATGTCACAATCGACGTACATAAAAACTGAGATGCGATTGGCATTAGTGATATTCGCTCTCTTTGGAGCTGCTCTGGCTACCTCGATTGTGAGTTGATATCGAATGATTATGTGTTAATTATAAAAGTACTCTATTGAGTTCGCATTGTGTACTCGACTGAGGAGAGCTCCTGTATCATTCAGTACCAAAGACAGACATGAATCGGTTGAGATTATTGACTTGTTCACTATTGGCTCATCCATCATCATGTGATACCATAATAATCATTTCTAGGAATGGAATAGAATTCCAGAATTCGAAAACGTGAACGTGGACCCAGTCATCCGACTCCATGATGATATTCCTGAACTGAAAATCATCGATGGTGAAGAAGTTGTTCCTCACTCCATTCCGTATCAAGTATATTTGAGTTTGAGCGGCAACAAGACATCCAATCGGTCTTGCAGTGGATCTCTCATCACCACGAAATATATCCTCACTGCAGCTCATTGTCTGGATGGGTGAGTTATCTCGTGCTTCGGAGTGTATCTATATGCAATTATATGCATGAAGACTCGAGATGCATATTTGCGAAAGATTCATCAAATGGTTCTCTTCCTCGATGATGAAAAGAGGCATTTTACTCTCCTAGAGTATGACGAACTCGTCAATAAGCATTTTCCTCTATGACTACTGAACACTGCATCTCCAATTATAGTCAAGTTCAGTTATTTGTCAAAAAATTGACATCATCATACAAACTCTAGGATCATGATACATTATTCATTAGCTAACGACTGATTGAAAACATGCATTCAAACGTATCTTCATTGTTATGAAATTCGCTTTCGTTATCAATATATCATCACTATTTTATCACTTTCGAATCATGATATCTCAAGTTATCACAATGTTATCTTGTATTCGATGAGGAAGGTTTATTATCAGTGGCTAACCTCTTGAATGTTGAATGTTTGATGTATCCCAGTTCATGGAACTTCTCTAACTGTGATGATGATGATGATTGAGTGATATGAGACAGAGAATCATGTTCGATTCCATTGATGATTTTTATTCATCGGTAGATTCATTCTAAAGATATATTCTGCTCAAAGTACTACATTCCTGCACGCATTTCGGTGCGCAAAGTTACACTCAGTGCGAAAAAATTGAACTACTCAAAAATCCCACTGGTAGAAAATATTCATGTGAATCACACTAACAGTATACCATTTCGTGCAATGTGAGGATCCGTTGCTATTCTCTCGTTGCCGAGAAGCTATTGCTATTATCGATCTATAATGTATCCCCTTTCAACTTCTGAGCAACACTCATAATTGAAATCACAAATTGGATCCACAATCATGACGGTAAATATTTCTGGATTTTGTGGAATAGATTCTCATCTCGAGTGTGATCGTTATGCGATAGCATTGTACAAATCGTGATGGAAGAAACCTACCGGTATGCAAGTCCGCATTGGGTCCTCTTTCCTAGTAGACTCGTACTACTGACCACCACTATACGTTTACATAAACCGAAATCTATCTCCAGAAGAAGGAGTCAATGCAAATTGAGTTCGAAAAATGGGGAACCGATCATTTGAATGGTTGAATTGAATGAATGATTTGAATGGTTGAATTGAAGAAGTTATAGAAATTCGAAAGTGATTGAAATGTTCGGACATTCATTGAAAACTACATGAGATTAATTGAATATGCATATACCATACTGATACCATGAACCTTGTTGAACAATATTTCAGCTCTCACTATCCTTTCTCATCGTCGTTTGATTTTTCAGTGCCGAATCTGCTCGAGTTACCCTTGGAGCACATAATCTCACACAGCCTGCGGCAGGTTCAGAAGTGGTTGACAGCAAAACTTTGATCATCCATGAAGGATACGACTCTACTATCGTAAAAAATGATATCGGACTCATCGAACTAGAAAAGGTCATAACCTTGACAGAAACTATTCAATTGTCCCGCCTTCCTTCCCTCAGTGATATTGAAATTGATTTGGAAGGTGAGAGCAAATAACTGAGATTGGAACTAAAGAAACTAGAGAAAGATTGAATATATCGTTTTGTGTTTATGATTATATGTATCATCAAAGAGAATGAATAATCTTTGGGTCTAATATTATTCAATAGTCATAGGATACGATTCATCGATATGATCCTGATAATTTTCAAGGGAACTCATTAGGAAATGATTTTTTTCACTGTGGTGGGTTGATATTTGTGGAATGAAGAATGAAAAATTGAAGAACTGTTTCCTGCTGACAGCTCGATCAGAACTAATTGACATTCTCTCCTAGGATGGAACATCTTGTTACAGATGTAGAATTAGGATTTCTCACCTTTCAATTTGGCATCTTCGACCGTAACTAAAATCATTGTGATACTTCCATGATGAGGTTTAATTTATATCATTTGCCAACACATATAGATTCTAACTGTCACCTATTGAGAATTGGAAATCAATTGAGTTAAATGGACGTGACGAGTAATTGGAATTTCTTGTATCTATTGTTTCATATCATATTTTAACTTGGATTTTTTTTTTCAAATACTTCATTGATCAATCTAAATTAGGAAATTTTTCTGCCATTCTGTCACTAAGCACAAAGGGACTGAGACACGAATAACGGAAATATTCAGGAGAAAAGTTAGGGTGGGAGGTTGATGAATATAAAACAAATAAAATCACAGTGATGATACTGAGATCACGGTGAAGATGTGAAGACATAAGGTTCATGATGATATGTTGTCAAATACGTCAAAACATACCAACTTTTTGAAACGGGTGAGAGGATAATTTTGCGTTTCTTGTTCGATTGATTGAATCGATTGCATATCATCGTGGCATTTCGAGAATAGACAAGAGAATCATATTCCAGAAATGTATCGAGTGAATGCTATAGGGCCAATCCGGACATAGTATAATCATATATGATGATCCAACAAAATATAGAAACATTGCAAAACAGCGTGGAATGATGGAGATTGGCTATGGATCGATATGAATAGGTAACTGTGGGTTCTCGAGATATAGTCACACGACCAGAATTCTTATAGAAATGTTGATATATCGACATATATACATCTGGATGATCGACGTATTGGATGAATGAAGAAAATGACAGAGTCCTCATATTAGAAACTGGATTGTGAAAGTCATCATTACAGAAGGCAAACTTTGAAAAGTCATGAAAACAGAAAATAATGAACTGAGAAATACCGAATTGATGCAGGTTTATGTCTGACTGTCTTCAATTCAGTAATATATCCGAGTGAAATGCATATTGAACAACTGTTTGGAACTATATTCTGGAGAAAAAAAGCCTATGCAGATGGAGTAGAGCTCAGTACCAAACGGAGGATTCCATGAGGAAAGAGCTCTCCGCCAAGAAAGAATCGAATTCGACAGAAATGTTTGAGTCGAAATTGTGCATTACACATTCGAGTGTGGATAGTTGAGATAGAAAGATCGAGATGGAAATAAGGAGATATACAGGGTGTCCTCAAAAGGTCTTTACAAAAAGCTACCACATATTCTTCAGACCAAAACAATTCGATACAAGCAAACTTACCTCAGTAAAAAGTTGCTTAGTTTGGGCGCTAGACGGCTCTGAAGTTGAAATTTTCAAATCGATTTTGCTTCATAACTTTTGAACGGCTCATGAGATTTTTTTCAAATTTGGTACGTTGGCATAGACTCATCGGGCAATGAAACTCATATCATAATCATAATGAATATCATTCCATGGGCGTAGAACTTGATTTTTTCAGTAAATAAACATCTAAAACTCCTACGCCAATGGAAAAAAATTAGTTTCAATATGAAATCTAAATTATTCAACTCATTCACTACAGAAAAGGTACTCTTGACAAAAGTCGATTCCTCTCATGGTTTCGACAAAATTTTAATTTTAGTGATTTAGAGCATAATTAATAATAAAACGATTAACAGATATTTCATAAAAATTGTTCAAAATGTTCACCATTTTCACGTATACAAAGATTTATACGACGCAAAAAGTTGAGATGTACTTTTTGCATAGGTTATTTCTATTGAAAATAAGTTGCACTGGTTTTTTTTTCTGAAGACTATTATTATCTGCTCGAAAACAGTGATATTCACATTCTTGGTTTCCATAGTTTCATCTGTGTTGATTTGTCGAGTTTTATTGACGTTGATTGTTGATATCGGACTTTTCTGATTTATCATGGCCGTACAATACACCAATGAAGAATACACCGATATGTTATTGGTATTCGGATATTGTCAAGGAAATGGTCGAGAGAGTGTGAGGGTGTATTCGGCAAGGTTTCCAAATCGTCGCGTACCAAGCCACCCAACCTTTGCTGCAGTTGAGAGACGTCTTCGGGAGACCGGTCATTTTGCTCCTAGAACTGGTGATTATGGAAGACAGCGTTATGTAAGGATTCCCGAAGTCGAAGTAGAAATTTTAGACCGTATTGAAGAAAATCCAGAATTGAGTACTAGACGGATAAGTAATGAACTAGAAGTTTCTAGGAATGCCGTTCATGAAGTACTAAGAGAACAATTATTATACCCATACCACAAGACGCCAGTTCAAGATTTATTAATCCATGATTCACAAAGTCGTCTGATGTTTTGTAGGTTCATTAATTTGCAAAGAGAAATGAATCTGAACTTTGGAAAGAATATTTTGTTCACTGATGAAGCCTGTTTCACGAGAAGAGGAATAACTAATTTTCATAATGAACACGTTTATGCAATTGAAAATCCTCATTCCATTAAAATAAACCATTTTCAACACGAATTCAAAATCAACGTTTGGGCTGGAATAATAGGAAATTTTATAATTGGTCCTGTCATACTTCCACAAAGACTAACAGGAGACATGTATTTACAACATCTACGAAATATGTTGCCAAATTTGTTGGAAGATTTACCACTCCAACATCGGGTAGATATGTGGTTTATGCACGATGGAGCTCCACCACATTTTTCGGTGGATGTTAGGAATTTTTTAAACCAACAGTACCCAGACAGATGGATAGGTAGAGGTAATGATGCACCCGTGAATTGGCCACCACGTTCTCCAGACTTAACACCGATGGATTATTTTGTATGGGGTTATCTCAAGTCTACGGTTTACAAGACCCCTGTGAATACTGTAGAACAATTATGGCAACGTATCCAACAGGCGACGAATAATCTTACAGGCGATAAAGAAGTTATGCAAAGAGTACATTTCAACTTTTTGCGTCGTATAAATCTTTGTATACGTGAAAATGGTGAACATTTTGAACAATTTTTATGAAATATCTGTTAATCGTTTTATTATTAATTATGCTCTAAATCACTAAAATTAAAATTTTGTCGAAACCATGAGAGGAATCGACTTTTGTCAAGAGTACCTTTTTTGTAGTGAATGAGTTGAATAATTTAGATTTCATATTGAAACTAATTTTTTTCCATTGGCGTAGGAGTTTTAGATGTTTATTTACTGAAAAAATCAAGTTCTACGCCCATGGAATGATATTCATTATGATTATGATATGAGTTTCATTGCCCGATGAGTCTATGCCAACGTACCAAATTTGAAAAAAATCTCATGAGCCGTTCAAAAGTTATGAAGCAAAATCGATTTGAAAATTTCAACTTCAGAGCCGTCTAGCGCCCAAACTAAGCAACTTTTTACTGAGGTAAGTTTGCTTGTATCGAATTGTTTTGGTCTGAAGAATATGTGGTAGCTTTTTGTAAAGACCTTTCAAGGACACCCTGTAGATAGGAAACGAAATGGGAATGAAAGGTTGATAGTCAATATGAGGAAAGATAATCACTTCTAGTCAATTTCCAGTCAAGATGCCATTTTCAATGAATCATGAAGAAACATTGATGAACACAGTTTCTGATTCTGCTTCTATTATCGAGAACTCATATATTCTCCAGGTTTTCTGTGTCAAAGTAACTACTAACAAAATGCGCTATATAGAGAACACACTTCGAGAGTATCGTCCTGAACACAAGAAGTGTGGGGGAAGTTTCGGCTAGGAAATGGCATCTATCATTAAAGGAATTAACCTTACCCATAACTGAAATAGTTCCTAGCATCGTTGGATACATAACCCATAACTGGCTAGATTGAGGGGCCTACATGCATTTGGCTCTTTCCTTCCGCAATACTTCTACGGTCCACCTACATAAAATCTCATTTCATATTCATCAAGATTTCGAGACAATCCATAGAATCTGTAGTAATGTGGCAATATTCAGAAGATGAAGGAAATTCTTTAGTAACGAAAGAAGATTTGTCATTCACACTGTGCCCAAAATATGCGAGGCCAATATGGATATCTCCTGAACAACTGAAGATTATTATTTGGTTGAGTGGAGGAGAAGTTATACGATTAAAGGGCCAACGAAATGACTTCCCGAAATCTCCAATATGATTTTCCATTTTTGAGTTATTTGAAATCAAGGTTCCAATTACCTGTTGATTTCAATTCCCTCCTTTTTCTGACAGCAATAATGAAGTTCCAATGAAATTGGAGAAATCTTCTAGCCTATCCTGACCATCATCAAGTGATTTTTTGAATACGGACCAGAATTTATCACAATTGTGTGGAAAAAGGTTCATCATCATACTCAACATTCGAGGATGCTACATTAACATCGATATGCAGATCGGAATATGTGAATGATAAACAATCCAATAACATGAAACAAATCAATGGAGGAATAAATACATGAACGGATCAAGAAAATTTCGAGCGAGAAAACACTAACTGTATGCATATAACCATTTCGCTGTATGACTCATTCTGAAAATTACTTGTTCACAGTCATGATATAGGTAGGTACTCAAAAAGCGATGAAACAGTAATGTGTATCATATCGTTGGAATGATAATGGAAAGGCCTATTGGATTTTCATATCAATATATAAGGTCGGAAAACAGATTTGACATTCCACCTGGAACCAGTCACATATAAGAGCATTGAAAATATCATCGACAATATTGAGACGAATATATTTGATAAGTGTCTCATGACTTGTTTATTTCCGGAAGCTTAGAGAAAATGTTCGATAAAAAAATCATTTCACGATCGAGTAAATGATTTTGTAAATAAAAATGAAATTCCACCTTCACATTAGCACGGTTTCAGAACCGGTCATAGCACAACCACTGCACTCCTAGGAATAACCGATGAAATAATTGGAAATTTCGATAAGTTGAATTAATTGTCTCTATCGATAACAGTAAAGCTTTCGATACAATGAACCACTGTTCATTGAGCTCAGAAATTAAATACTTCGGTTTTGATTACATATACTGTTCACTGATTGAACAGTTTTTGAATGGTAGAACGCAATATGTTGTTATGGGGCATAAAAAGTCAACAGAATAATTCAGCGATTCAATAAAATGTTTGGGACTCCTGATCGACCACAACTTGAAATTTGTAGAGCATGTAAGTAATCTAATTCGACGATCATATGCATTATTACAAAATCTGCTCGTTTTATCCGATTATTTCAATTACGGCGATATTGTCGATGGCTCTTGTCTTGACTATACAACTACATCTCGAATCCAAAGAATACAAAATTCATGTGTGCGATGAATACGTGGCATATCATACAGGGACCATGTGACACCCTATATGAAAGCAATCGGATGTTTGATGTATAACAGGAGAGAATTGCACCAGTTATGTTTTTTATTTGAACTCTGTGATACTAGAATACCTGAAACGTTAGCTCACGAACTCATGATACGCCATCATGTACACAACAGAGATCTACTAACCAACAATACACTCACCATCCCTGAGCATTCATCATTCATCCATCTGTTATTCAAGATTCATATCATTTTGTTTCATCATATTTGTTCATGGATTATGGAAAATAAATTAAAATCAATGTATTCAATCAATTATATCTCTGGTCGAGTGGAAGGGCAGCATCAGCTGATGAAATGAAGGCAATTGATTATTATTATTATTTTAATTATCATTATCATTATTCATTCCGACATTCATCAACACCGATAAGGCTAGAATCGTGAACGATTTTCATTCGATAAGAAAGCACTAACTTCTCAAAATTTGATCCACAGGAAGCAATGCAAGAGTGAGTGGCTGGGGTATAACTAACCCATTTCTTTACATTGAATCAGACGTCCTTCTCCAAACCAACAACTCAATCGTTAACAACATGAAGTGTAAAATTTTCTACGGAATAACAAATGACGATGAGATTTGTCTCTCCAGCGATGGTGGTGGATCTCCTTGTCTCGGCGACTCTGGCGGCCCATTGGTCATCGGAGATATCCAATACGGTGTCATCTCCTTCGGAAACGGACGGTGCTTGGACTACACTCCATCTGTTCATACAAGGATAACTTCTTTCTTGGACTGGATTCAGGAAAATTCAAACTGGAAAAAGTCTTGAATGAAAATTGACGATTGCTCAATAACAATAAAATCATTCATTCAAATAAGTTCTATTCATTACTTCAAACGTGAACGTACGTCAAATGTATAGCTATTTCTGATACTCTGATATGATAGAAAATGATAGAAAAGATATGATTCTAGAAATGATAGTTTCATTTCGATTTCGAATGGAAATGAAGCGCTGTGCTATGACATCACCAAGATAACTGGATAAACGTAGTTTCCAGAAAATTTGATGATGTCATTTCATGATATCTATGAGGTATATATAATGAACATGGTAGCCTACTGTTTAGTGGAATCGACAGTGAAATGTTTTCTAATAATTTTCAGTGCCTTCGAGTGTGTATGCAGGGTTTATGAAATTGTGAATGTAAAAACTTGGTCAGTGAGATCATGTCGACTGTGACTGCAGAGGCTTCAATTATGCGAGGTTTCGGTCATCATAGGTCGACCTCTTGTTAATGATCTTTATGTTACTACTATTCTTGAGGGTTAACAAATTCGCTTGTTCAATCAAAATGTTCCATCAACTGAAGTTATCGATAGACTAATAGTGACTAAGGAAGAGACATTGACTGCCAATGAGATGATCACAATCCAAGCCAATCATATGGGTCATATAGCGATTCCTCGCGAATATTGTCTTTTATAGTGATACTAGTAATACTAGTAATACTTTTATAGTGAATGATTCATCAATTGAAGGTATTGATAGACTATCAGTGAGTGAAGAAGAGACATCAACTGCCAGTCAGATGATCACTCACAATTCAAGCCAATCATATGGGTCATATAGCGATTTATTTATTTAGCAGACAATGTATCTGAATATAATGAACTAGTGAAGCAATACGAAAAAAACTTCTGCATTACAATATGTCACACAAATATCAGGAGTATAAATAAAAACTTGGATGAAATGAAAATAATAATTAGCGAGTTCAATGAGAAGGTTGATTTTATAGTGTTCTCAGAAACATGGAAAATTGAGGATATATCGGTCTATGCAATTGATGGATATAATATGTTTTACAACAAAGGACATTTCAACCAGAATGACAGAGTTTTTATATATGTGAGAGCTGATTTCATCTTTGATGTTGAGATAATTAAAATCCATAATAATAATATCATACAACTGAAGACAATAATGAATGGTGAAACTATAATGATCAACGCTTTTTATAGATCAAACTCCAGTACAGCTGAAATCAATAATTTCAATAGTGACCTAGCAAGATATTTCGATCAAATGAGAAACAACTTCGAAGATATCAACGTAATGGTAGGTGATTTCAATATTGATATCATGAAAAATGATGACCACGTAAATGACTACTTGAACATAATGAGCTCGGAAGGATTCCAGAGTGCAATTAATAATTACACGAGGGTACAAGGTATAGAAAATACAAAGCAAATAGAAAAAAGATGCTCAATAAAATTTATAAGAGAACTAGGAAGGAGCTAGAGTCAATGGAGTCGGAGGAAACAATGGAAACTGGTTTAGAATTCATCATCCTACTCATCTAGGTCTTTAGATAGCCCATCTGCACCCCTTATGGGTGACGGTGTGGGTGAATTGTCAATCACAGAGAATTGTACTCATTTCCCTGATGTCGAAATATATCATCACAATAGTGGTAACTCTTCATTCGATAGTGCTGAGCAGAATAATATGCAGAACGCTACTGATCGAATAGAACAGGAGCCATCATTGAGTTTTCGGTTGCGAAAATGGGCATTGCAACATAATGTACCCCAAGTAGCCTTTACCAACCTTCTCCATATATTGAAGCCATCTCATCCAGAACTTCCTCTTGATGCCAGAACTTTATTAAATACTCCTAGAAGTGTTGTTTTGGAAGTAGTGAAACCTGGTCATTTTGGCTTGAAAACATGTATTGAAAAATTCATAGCGAACTCACCACTTGCGAATCCTAATTCAGTGATAGAGTTACTTATCAGTATTGATGGGTTACCTCTGTCCAAAAGTTCAGGAAGCCAATTATACCCAATTTTGTTCAGTGTATTTGGTGATCATAAAACCTTTGATATAATAGGTATATATCATGGAAATGGAAAACCATCAGATTCAAATGATTTTCTCAATTCGTTTGTGACTGAAGCAATAGATATATTCAATAATGGTGTTACATACAATGGTCATGTTTTTCTAGTAAAAATGGAAGTATTTGTGTGTGATGTACCAGCAAAATCTTTTATAAAGTACACCAAAGGACATAGTGGATATAGCTCTTGCACTAAGTGTACAGTTGTTGGGGCTTTCATCAACAACAAAGTCTGTTTCCCTGAAGTAGAACACTTGTGCCTGCGTACTGACCTAAATTTTAGATCAAAAATAGACGAAGAACACCATACTGGCACTTCACTTCTAGAGCTTTTACCAGGACTAAATATGATAACAAATCTTCCCTTAGATTATATGCACATGATTTGTCAAGGTGTAGTGAAAAAGTTGCTAGTATCATTATGGATTGGTGGAGATTGTTACAAAAACTTCATTATTTCGGCTTTCATTTGTCAGCTGTTTTATTCCCCAAATCCTATTTCACTCAACGATCTCAGTTTGTTTCCTGTAATGGCTTCAATTCAAATAACTTCATTACTACCTCTGGGGTTCCACAGGGTTCGAACCTAGGTTCCCTTTTATTTGCATTATTTATCAATGATTTGAATGATGAAATAGATTGTAAACGATTATTCTTTGCGGATGACTTGAAATTATTTTCTATAATGCAAAACGTGGATGATTGTGAGGCCCTGCAATTTGAAATAAATAAGGTTCAGCAATGGTGTGAGGAGAATAAGCTTTATTTAAATGCATCGAAATGTAAAAGCATGAGTTTCACAAGAAAAAAATTCCTATCTTATTCAATTACAACGTAAATAACACAATATTGTCTCGTTGTGAGTTAATAAAAGATCTTGGCGTTTACTTTGATTGCAACTCAACATTTGGTCACCACATTTCTGTGAAAGAAAACCAAGCTCTCAAATCCTATGGCTCTATGATAAGAAATTGTAAATCTTTTTGGAATCTCAAAGCTCTATGTTCGTTGTATAATGCGCACGTTAGATCTAAGTTGGAATATGGTTCTATTATATGGAATCCTGTCTATATGTGTAACAGGTTGATGATTGAACGAGTTCAGAGACGATTCCTGAAGTTTTTATGTTTTGAAATCGATAATCAATATCCCGAAAGGGGCGTACCATACCAAATTTTAATATCGCGCTTTGATTTTGTAAGTCTTGACGTAAGAAGAAAGCGTGCTGGCATTATTTTTCTATACAAATCATTGCACTATCGAATTGGTGCAAGTAATATAGAGTCTCAATTGAAATTTTTTGTTCCAAATTCTAGAACTAGGTACACTAAGACGTTTCACTGTAATAGAGCCAGAACAAATTTATATCTGAAGTCCCCTATATATACCATGTGTGAAAACTTTGATGAAATCTCTGTCTACTGTGATATTCAGCATGATATACTGAATTATATAGAAAATATGGCTATTCAATATCTGAATGAAAACATTATGTAAGATGTAGCAGTTTTTATTCTTTCATATATTTTTTATTTTATATTTTATAGATTGTAGTATCTTCATTCTTCCACTCCTTTTTTTCTTCCCCCACATCTATATTTGAATACTCATTTCTTTCATACCCTATTGGGTGTGGAACTTGTTGAAAAACATCACAAATTTCCTCTTTCCAGATGTTAGCTATTGTTGTTGCTGTGCTGAACATAAAATAGGTATAAAAATATTCATTATTATCTTGCTGGTTATTGAACATATGACAAGAAATATCTTCATTAGGTCAATGAATATAGTCTATTCAAAGCAGTAAAAATGAATATTATTCCTTTATTCAGTACAGGTGATACCCTGAAGAACTTGGTAAAACAACAGGTGTTAACTCGGCATGCACTAAATGAATTACTCGATGAAGTGCGCAAAATAAAACTAGATGCTGAAAATACTTCTGATTCAACAGCAAGTATAACTCATCAGTCAATCTTCATTGCTTTCCAACATTTCCCTATCGACTCAGAACAGTCTTTGAGATTGCTAGAGGAATACCTATCTGAAAAAGAGCATTTTAAAGCTGCTGTGAGTAATATTTGTTGGGTGTACATTCATGTTGGATTTTGACCTTACATTTGTTTTCAGGTAACAGAAGTTTCAAAAATAGAAGGAACTACTCCATATGATTTTATGAAACGGAGCCTCTCTTCCATGTTCACAAATGATTTTGCATCACAATTCAGTTGGCAAGGTGCAAAAAAAAAGAATGTTTTTTGGCACTTGAAGGTAGCTGAACTTTTGCTAGGTGAGATATTCAATAATTATATCTGTAGTGGTCATTTCTTGATATTCTATTTAAACTACAGGTTCAATATAGTAAATTATGTATAGTGTTATGAACATCATTTTTTTCAATAGTATTTTGAGCACTACTTTACTAAAACACTGAATTGTAGCATTAGGAAGAATACAGGGGCCCTTTGTGGAAGTCACAAGTAGTTTTTTAAATTCATATAGAAGAATTTCATATAATTTCAGAAGCAGCCCAAGTCAGTGGACTATCAAAAGACAGAAAAACTTCTGAAGATGTTATAAAAGCTTGGCTGAGGAGAGCTAGGGAGAGACATATTTCTTCTATGAAGAAAGTTGTTCCAGGAAAAGACGATGCCGCCAGTACGATGCCAGACAACAGTATTTTATTTTTGTCATAAAAATTATTTCTTCCTTTTTACTAGATGATTTGAATTCCTTCCAGGATTTATTTTTTTTATTTCTTGTGTGTTGATTGGATTTCTAGTCTATATTTTCTCTGTGTTATCTGTTTTTTTTCTCACATTCTATCAGAATATATTTTTATTTATTTAAGATATTTTGTGCCTTTCCACAAATTATTTTCATTATTTTATCTTGTTGAAGATGATGTCGTTTTGATTTCATTTATGAATAAATATTATAGCTACAGAGAGGCATATTTTATTCTTTGAAAAAATAATTCCACAAAAAGAATATCCCATATAGGACATGGACATCTGATGGATGTCCAATGGATATCCATTCAGGATATTTCGGATATTCATTGGACATCCAAATATTATCCAAAGGATATCCCATGGACCTCCAGTGGATGTCCTTAGGCCACCAACCTGGACGTCCATAATATATCCTTCATGAACGTCCATAAGATATCTTTCATGGACGTCCATAAGTTATCTTTCATGGACGTCCATGGGATATATTCCTTGGATATCTCAAGGACATCCTATGGACATCCAGGTTGGTGGCCTGAGGCCATCCAATGGACGTCCATGGGATATCCTTTGGATAATATTTGGACGTCCAATGGATATCCAAAATATCCTGGATGGATATCCACTGGACATCCATCAGATATCCATATGTTATATGGGTTGAAATAATTCTCGATAAGTTCTACTTCATTCTTCAGAAACGAGGATAGAAAATCCCACGAAAAGGTGGAAAATGCATGTACCACCTCCTCTGGAAACTTACAGACAGCTTTTGTTCACCATTCGATAATTGATTTCCGAAAGTTTCATTCTTGAATTTTTTGCCCAAAATAAACCAGTTCGCGGCAAAAAAATATTTCACGAACAAGATACATATTGCCAAATGGCTGATATGTATTACGTTTACGGTCAGTTGCAGAAATGGGTAAGAAGCTTCTTGAAGATATACTGAGATGTATCCTCAACGACAGCTTCCTTCACATAGAATATTTTCCCGACATTATCGACGGTCACGAGAATATGGTTCATTCGACAAAATAATGCAGGATCGTGATCGTCATCGAGAAGTAAGAACACCAGTACACCAGGAAGCAGTACTTAATTTGATTGAAGAACAACATACTACCAATACTAGTGATATTGCTGTCCAGCTAAATGTTGATCATATGACGGTATTTGAAATTTCAAAGGAACAACTCTCATACCCTTACCATCTGCAACGAGTACAGGCACTGTTACCGCGAGACTTTCCGAACCGTCTTGAATTTTGCAATCGGATGCTGGAAATGATCAGGAGAAATCGTGACTTTCTGAAGACGATCGAATTCACTGACCAATATAGTTTTCTTCGTGACAGGATTTTATATGACCACATATAGGCTGATAAAAATCCTCACGCTATTGTCGAAACTAACCATCAAGAACAGTTCCCTCCTAACGTGTGGGTTGGAGTTATTGGGGATCATCCAATTGGGCCTTATTTTCTACCTACTCGATTGAATAGTGAGGCATATACGTTCAATTTTCAAGAGAAGTGCATCTCGTACTGCTGGAGGAAGTTCCTTTGGACGTCAGAAAGGATAAGTTTGTTATGCATGGTGGGGCTCCTGCTCATTTGAGTCAAGTATTTCGTCAGCATTCAACTGAAACATATGCAGTGGATAGGACGAGGGGGACCACAGAATTGGCCCGCTCGATTCCTGGATCTCAATCCTCTCGATTTCTCTACTTGGAGCCATCTACAGCATTTGGTTTATCGTACTCCTGTTCGCGATCTAGACGACTCAAGACTCCAGGAATATTTGAGCGAATACGTAGCTCAATACGAAAACGTCTAGACGCATGCGTAATGTCTGAACATTTGAACATTTACTATGATTTCTACATGTTGTATGCTCTGTTATCAATAAATTAGTTTTGTTGATCCCGTTATGCAGGTAGTAACTACGAATTAACAATAAATCTAGTTCGCATCATGACGATGCATCTCTGTAGTTGTTCGTAAGATACTTTTTTGCTGCGAACTGGTTCATTTTGAGCAATAAATTCAAGGAACATTTCTTGTCCATAATGGAACAGGCTATCGGAAATGAATTTTCAAATGGTGAAAACATGATGGGACAAAAAGTTACATCAGAAATAAATTTTAGGATTTGCGTTTTCCACCCCTCACAACCATGGGGTGAACCAAATGAATTACTGACTGAGTGTCTTTTTGGTAATAGAAGGATGATACCAATACTGTAACTTCTTCAGTGCTCGTTGAAAAAATCGTCAAACAAAGTCCATGTACCCCCTTCAAGGGGGTACAGACATAGATATAGACTCAGACATAGACATAGGATGCTCAAATGGAGTTTTTTCATATGAAAGATCCTATCTTCGTCATTGACTATAACGGATAGCGGATAACGGATATTATTCTTCGTGCATCAAGAAATCACATCAATGCAGTATGTTTTCAGGAGGAAGATTCTAATGGAACTCCAGTTATTCAATTATAAAAGAATCGTGTGAAGGATTCAATTCCAAAACTCTGAGGAACTCACCTGGAGAAATATCAACTCTTGTACACAGAAAACAATTGTATGACTCTATTCTTCTATATCTTTATATCATGATGTGGGCAGTGATATCGGAGATGCATTGACCTTGTTCATACCAAACCCCAAAGCTATATTTCTTCGGGAAATTGAGAAGATTCAAGGAATTTCGTGTGTGATATTCCATTCTCATTTCCTGATAAAATTCGTCACGAAACCTACTATTCCTGTCTCTCTCCAAGCCTCAGTATCTTGAAAGGAGTGAGTTCACAGTGCCTCAGGAGAGATCCTGTTGAACTATTGGACCTGTCAATTCTTTCCTGTCGAGGCTAATCAATATTTTGGATATGTCCCGCCGACTTGCGAGTTCTGCCGATCTCAACCAGTCGGTTTTTCTCAATCTCAATAACATTCTCTCGAAAAAGCTCCTTCGTAAGAGCTTTCATTGCCACATAATTGTTCCGGTTCGATCAATATTCATCAAAACCATTCCAAATATTTTCGAATAAAGATTACTATTTCTGGTAATAACTAGGTCAGAGATATGAAATATTCAATTCAATATCCCAATCCGAATCAATATTAATTCCCATCATTTCGAACGAAAAATGGGACTTCTGTATCGAAATGGAGATGAGAATATATGAACAGCTATCTCATCAGTGTAAGAAAATGAGTTTCGAAACCATTTGATTGATGGAATGAACGAGATTCGTAACCGTAGAATGTTCAGATTCCACAGACAGTTTTCGAGATTCGGTGCAATATCATTGTTGGATTATTCCACAGGGTGGCTACAGAAGATAACGCAATCGCAATCTCACTTTCGACTTGGAAATCGATTCAAAGTGTCCTAATTTGTTGATGAAAAAGAGACTGTTATACTTACATGATTGGTTTATGTGAAAGTGTCGAATATCGAATCAACAAACACATGAACTCGGCAATATCATCTTAGAATAACTGGTTTACTTCTCACGATCTCAACGTGCTATGTTATGCTTCTTCATTGAAACCGTTCAATCACACGACAGGTCCTGTGTGAACGAATCGGTCATTATCATATATTCCACGTATGAATTGAATTCCTCCCAGAGGTCATGATAGAATCGATAAAACCTTTTGTGATATCATCAAGATGAATTCATCGAAACTTGGATAATGAGATGATTCTAATCAATTGAATGATATGTCACGTCTGCATGTTTGTGAAAACCCAAGATTATCGGGAATTTTTGAGATATTATCATCACTATGGTATAGATGAATTGGAAATCCAATGATTATGTATGAGACCGATTGAATTCGATATGATGGAGTGGAAAAAATAATGAGAAGGTAATAAAAATATATTATATATGAATATATTATATAAATATACCCTGCTGTATGATTCTCATGCTGTGACTCGACTCAGTATATAAGACGGATTTCAGGGCTGGAATATCAACGATCAGAATCAAATTCGATGTGAATTTGTCGTACACGTACATACGTATACCTACACGGCGTATCGGTCCTTTGGTAGTTCCTGCATGGTCATTGGCATGCATTTCGAAATATATATATATATATACTCCCGAGAGGAACGATACGCCGTGTAGGTATACGTATGTATGTGTACGACAAATTCACATCGAATTTGATTCTGAACGTCGATATTCCAGCCCTGAAATCCGTCTTATATACTGAGTCGAGTCACAGCATGAGAATCATACAGCAGCGTCACCGTACCCCGCAGTCCATGCATTTCAATGAGTGCGTTTTCGCTGACCTTGAACATCCCGGGACTTGGCAAGCGCGCCTATATTTGTCAGTCTGTGTTGAGAGTGCCAAGATCGGATTGGGGAATTTCGATAGATAGGTAGGTAGTTTGGAAGTGATAAATACGATGATGGATACAAGTTCATTCTCCTGTACGAGGAAATTAATTGTGTAATTGTCAATTACACTGTGGGGGTTTTCCTCAGACATTGTAAATTTCATCCTCGTAGCTGTTGGAACTACCAATTTGGATTCAAGATGTATATTGTTGTAAAATTGATTTCCGCATCGTATACGAAATGTCTGTCTAGCAGTAAAACCCACCAATTGGGTCCAATAAAGTAAAATTATTTTCATTCATAGAGTCACGTTCAATATCCGAAGCAAGGTAACTTTTATCACCTAACAGTAAAAGTTCCCAAAAAACCCAAATGGTTTAGCCGCTTAGGAAACGTTCTCCCGGTAGATTGATACCCTTCTTGCAAAACAGTTTTTAGTTCAGCTAGTCAGTAAGAACAACTCCGTGCACTCGAAAGCACACAGCTTCTCCGTGCGTCTCAAGTACTTGCCTATTTCACTTCACGCTACAGACAACTCGATATATTTTAGTACATCGTGAATATACCAAAGAACTTAAACAACTCTACAGTGTTCGGCTTTGCCACAACAACCACAGAATACCTCTCAGAAACAAATAATATGTGTGTGAGTATATTGGGCCATATACAGACCCATAAATATACACCAAAACACAAACAACGAACTACTTACTATTGTGAGATTGAAGATGGAGATATTTCAATACATAACAGATGTAGCATTAGCAGAAATTGATCAGGAAAATTCATCTCGTGCACAATAATTAAGAGAAATGAAAAAATATATAACTATAACAGCAATGTGTCGTTTTCCGGACGGACGATACAAAATGGTCGGTTGGTCTTTTCAAAACATTTCGGAATCGTTAGGCTCCAAACGAACAGGGTTGACAACGTGCATGTATGATACACAGAAGTTTTGTTTATCATGTGTAAACACCTCCTACGTGTGGTCCATAAGCCTTCAAAAACAATATAAAATGTATCGACTGATTCTGAATCGTTTCGGCATTATCAACATTATTATTAACAACCGATTCATTCCATAGTTTCCAAGTAAGCATATCGTTCGTGTTCATTTTCAACTGAAATCTCACTCGAATGTGTGTTTCTATGGTGTCTCTGCATCTCAACCACATGACTTCCGGCTGCGCGTGATGTTATGCGCGTACTTGAGAATTCAAGGAGTGTAACCTCCGAACAACAAAAGAGTGTAACGCTGATCTTTATGATTCTCATGTTGTGATCGAGTATTACTGAATTCAGGCACAACTCAATTTTCATATAACTCCACAACGGGAATCAAAATTGTTGTGGTAGTTACGCGGTCGGCAGACCTTTCTAATGTCTTATCAAAACAAAAAATCCTGAACTTCCATTCATGCGTTTGAGTAGCATGAACACAAGTATCGATGTCAATTTTGGTAGGTAGTTATTCGGCCGGCGAACTTTCCTAACTTATTTATTAAAACATTCAAGTTCGACCAATTACTACGATGCATGAATACACTATTGATGAATTGATTGAGGAGAGTTATATCTCTCGAGAAAATATTTTCTCTTGAATTGCATGGAAGAGGTAGAACACAGTTTTCCTTCGGAAATAAATCTCGTTGCTTCATTTTCAATGGAAATATTTGTTCAGAAAGTTTCTTATTTCATTGAAGATGAGGTCATCGATCCAAAATTCCCATCCGCAAGTTACAATTGGGTTCAATATCCAATGCATAATATGAATAGAATCAACAAATTATTGGAAAGTGATATACACGAAAGTTATCGCGATGATTATGAAGCTTCATACATGAAGAGATTTTTTAAACCTTCGAAAGTTCGTATTGAAATGGAAATCTATACAAATATGAAGGATCAGCCCTTGGAGATTACATCATTCATTCAATAATCCTAATTCAAGTTCCATTCGCAACCTTCAGATATTGTAATGATAAAATAAATTGTAACAATGAAATAAATCATTTATCTCACCACAAAGAAGATCATTATTGCAATAATTCGTCTATGAAGATAACCATCAAAACCCAAACGAAGGCAGTTCCGGATCTGAGTTCTAACAGTCTAGTACTTGACCAGTCTCCTTCCCCAATTCAGGAAATACACTATCATATGGTATTTCTCCTTGAGAGATATTTTTGATTTCTACTTTTTTTTTCATCTGTGGACAACACGAAATGGAAACCTTTGATGTTCGAGGAACATCGTGTTAGCCAGCGGTGGAATTTTGGGAGAGTGGGGAGGTGTTGGAATTTTTCTTGAAAGTTTGGAGGTTGTGAGCATCAGGAGAGACTTCACTAGGCAAAGAATTTCATAACTTTACCGTTCTATTGAGGAATGATGCTTGGTATAGCGATGTTCGACAGGTCTCGAGCCTGACAGTGTAGGAGTGACCAGCTTGAGCTCGTCTGGTTTGTCTACTAGGAATCGCGCGTGGTGGCATGATAGATGATATCTCCGTTGAGCACCGACCATGAAAGATAAAAAAGGCATAGATCGCCGACCTTCCTACGATGATCTAGAGAGATCAATGATTTGGTGAGTGTTGTATCATCGACTAGGCGAATAGCTCTCTTCTGAATTGAATCTGAGAGCTTTAGCTTATGTTTGGGGGCTGAGCTCCAAACATGTGAACAGTACTCCAGGACAGGTCGAATTTGTGCTTTGTAGATCATGAGCAGCTGCTGGGATGTGAAGTATCTCTTCGCACGGAATAGAAAACCAAGTTTTTGTGAAGCAGTTTTCGCAATGGACCTCACATGATCGTCCCATGAGAGAGCACTGTTGGTGGTGACACCCAGCATGGATATTGACGACTTCATAGGAACAGTGGTACCCGGCATTATCAAATTGAGCATTGTGTGATCAGCCTTCTTGGTGAACATACAACCTTGAGTTTCAGTTGCATTGAACTGTACTAGATTCTCAAATCCCCAATTCAGAATTCCTGTCAGATCATAATTCAAAGCATCAACCTGTCTTCGCCTTGCACCTCTGGCCTCGTTGGATGATATAGGGGCTCTAGAGGAAAATGCGGAATGAAGTGTACTATCATCCGCAAAGCTATGAACTGGGCTGGAGGTCATATTCAACAAATCATTGATGTGGAGCAAGAACAAAGTTGGTGCCAAGACAGAGCCTTGTGGAACACCAGCATCGATAGTCATTGTATCAGACGATACCCCGTCTACCACCACGTAGAGTGATCTATCTGCAAGAAAACTCGATAGTAAAAGACACAGTTGGGGCGGCAAACCATATGACGGAAGTTTCGCTAGGAGGCCTTGGTACTTCTGAATCTCTAGCCATGACATCCATCACAAGTGGGCATATGACTTCAACAGTTTTCTAGTGGGAGTCAGAATATGGGTCGTAGTTTGGCACTCATTGGACCTGTAATTTCTGGTTATACTTCATCCTCCTCCTGGTGAACGATTGTGAGTTTGTACCAGATGACAAATGGTTCTGATCATGATTCTCACAGGGCTCCCGAAATACTACTCGATTTTCATGAAATTACTTACGTAGATGGCTCAACACGTCGAATTTGAAATTCATCCAATTCCACTTCCCCTAATGTATATGCAATATATTGAATACGCCCTGTATAGTGAGTTCGTAGTTTTGTGTGCAGCAGTGCAGTTTTGAGTGAGAATTTTGTTTTATGGTACAGAATGTTCAATATAGTGTATAAGCAATCAGAAGCTATGGGTGTTCAAATAATCCTTCACCCGCCGTATATCCCAATTGGCGACGAGGATTCTGGATTTTCAAAAAGTTTTTTTCTTTTTTCGGCTATCAGGAATTTGGGTGCTAGCCTTGATTCTGAGAAAAAGTAATGAGGTTAAAATGGTGGATATTACCAATGTGCCATGATCAATTCCGTCAACTGGATGATTGATGATATCGACTTATATACAGAATTGGGATGAAATATGGAACCAAGTTGATATCTTTTGGACGAAAAGAACGATATTCATGGAAATCTGCAGGTGAGTGCGATGGAACAGAATGCATCTGATTCACATCTTTCTTTGTTGATTATATACTTCCGGTCTAAATGGAAATGCCATTTCTCTTGATTTGAATGGGACACCCTATATATTTCTACAAAGTTCGAAAGAGCTCGTTATTTCATTCATTCATTTATCCATTCATTTATTCATTCATCCATCTATTTATCCATTCATTTATTCATTCATTTATTCATCTATTCCTCGAACAAGTTTCAAGAACTTTTTTACATGAGAAAATAATATTATTTCTCTGAAGCTAATAATATTTATAATCGGAGCAAAAGATGGATTCAATCATATTCAGAGCCTGACATACAAAACTTACTAACCAACATAGAATTGGGGTAGATTAGGACAAAAACTTATGGATACCAACGAGAAATTCTTCAGGAGTGAGGTAAAAACTGAGGTCAGATAATTGCAAAATATTGTTCATTTGTTTCACCATCGCAGTAACGGAAGAACAATAATTGCTTGAGTCTGGTTGCATTAGAAGGGATTGTTACCCTTAGAAGTAATTCCAGTATAGGACTGCAAATTTTCATGAATATCGTCCTTTTCTTTTGAAAGATATTCACTGGGTTCCAAACTTTATCCCGACCCTGTATATTGTATGTAGTAATTATGAGGTCATGGGATCGGTTCCTGGTTGATTATGTTCTGTTG
Organism: Gastrophysa polygoni; assembly: GCA_963576655.1. Lineage (NCBI taxonomy): Eukaryota > Metazoa > Arthropoda > Insecta > Coleoptera > Chrysomelidae > Gastrophysa > Gastrophysa polygoni. Next base: position 18,964,849 of record OY755082.1, read on the forward strand.
TGTACCAGTGCACCATAAGTCTATTTCTGAAGAATGAGAATGACATTGAATCATACAAAAAAACAATATTCGATGACATAAGGTTTTTGACAAGACCCAGATTACAAGAAGAATAAGCTTTGTGCAACAAGTTTGTGCAATTCGTTTCACGAAAATATGTGTTTTGAAACAATAAAATTAAATCCGAGACAGTTTCTGATTGAATGAAGTGGTACTCAAAATACCAAACGAGATAATTCATCCATTTTTCCATTGTGAATCTTGAGAGTCCACGCTATCGAAAAAATGAGAGTGATATAATGAAATTATCCATATCATCGACCAATCTCCTGTTGGATTCAATCTATTCAAAGTGATTCTCATGTCGCAGAAATATTATATAAATGTAGATAGATTGCTTCCAAGTAGTACTCGAGTTCCGAAAATGAGAATCGCAGTAGTTGTATTTGCCATCATTGGGGCAGCTCTTGCTGCTTCTATCGTGAGTATTTGTTGATTGCAATTCCATTCGAATTCGAACAATATTTGGATTATTAATGTATTCCAAAACTATCGACTGATTCTTCGAATTATTCACTTCTTGACCTTGTTGATGTGAACCATCAGAAGAGAATAGCATTTATTTCAGCTCAATTCTATTTCCTTCTAGAGTGTGATAACATCTGAACTGATAGTGAATGATAGTTTACATATTAGTGCATGAGGTGTATTTCATTCCGAAAATACATGAAATGAATTTCGAGAACATTTAATCAAATGAACAACCTAATTGACGTGGTGGGAATCAGTTGAATGAATCTCATTTGAAACTAGTCTTTACTAGACTTTCAGGAGTAATGACGTTTCATCTAGATATAATTATGTGCAAATATGTGGAAACAAATCAGTAGCTCTCGATCTCCAAGACAGTGGAATGTATAATATGTATATCCAATATGGGTCTTTATTATGTGTTTCACTTTATACCACAGGAAAAGTATATTCTGATGTATCTTCCGGTTGGCATTATCCTAATAGGTGTTGTGGAAACAAAAGCCAATGGTGTAATTGCTCAGCAGTTTCTACTGAATTCATCTCAGCATAATGATTGTATGTGAATATATCAATTCAGATGAACGAAACACTTCGGGAGAGATGCTTGTAGTTCCGTGAGGAATGAGTGATATTACGATATTGGAAGAATCATTGAAAATATATTGTTATACAAACTGTATACAACTCAACCATACCAAATGTGGAGTTCTCAATGTACTCACGTCTCAGTGAATGAGTTCCATTTCGATGCGAAATCATTATCCACGAAAAATTCTTCAGTGACTGAACGAATTGACGATAATTACAGTCTCTCATGGAATCCTGTAACGATCTATTCTATTATCCTCATGGTGATCATTTCCAGGAACAAAATGAGATCCCAGAATTCAAAAACATCTATGTTGAACCAATCAAAACGGAAGATGATAGTACTCCCCAACTGGCCATCGTCAATGGTCGGGAAGTAGTGCCTCATTCTATCCCATACCAAGTATATTTGTCGGCGAGTGATGGAGTTAACGGATGGTCCTGTGGTGGATCTCTGCTCACCAAAACATTCGTCCTCACAGCTGCTCATTGCATTGATGGGTAAGTGAGCTGAAATAGATAATCTCAACAAGGAGACTATTGTACCTAGGCAAAGAAAGGTGAGAACCACAGTTCGGGTGGAGGAAATAGATGAAATTTGGAAACTATCCAAAATATACTAAATTGTTTATAGGAACTGCTTGATACCGTAGTGAAACCATCAATATCGTTGATAGCAAGAATATTCCACCAGTTCATTCTGTTATCTGTTAAGAAAAAGCAGAAAAGAAAACTATTCAAACAGTAAAATTATAACAGACTGTAAGAGCCGGTTAGACACCCTTTTGGTGTTGACACAACACAATATCCAATACAAACCTATGTACAACAAGGTGAGAAATGAATACAATAATTTATCAATTAACGTGAAGAAGGATTCATACTCAAAGAGAATCACCCATTCTGATAATAAATCGAAATGCATGTGGAGCATTTGCTCCGAAATTACGGGAAGAGTTCGAAATGAAGAGTGTTGCATAAAGGGTAACCCAAATGAAATAGTTGATGATTACAATAAATATTTGGTAGACATTGTACCTCAATTACTAGAAAATTCCTCAAATATTCCATTTCAATGTGATATCCCGGTAAATATGCAGTCGATGTTCGTGAGACCCATAACCCCAAACGAAATCGTAGAACTATCTAGAAAATTAAAATATAAACATTCCTGTGGAGAAGATGGAATTCCGACCAGTATTATGAAAAAAAGTTTGATTGCCATCAACGAAATCATAGCCTATATAATCAATAATTCACTGAAGTATGGCATATTTCCAACAGGATCAAAAACCTCCCTTGTGAAGCCAATCCTTAAAAAAGGTGATCCAGAGAGTTTAGAAAATCACCGACCAATATGCATCCCTCCCAGTTTTTCAAAAATATTCGAACTAGCAATGTCAGTGAGAATCATAGAGTTCATGAATCAATGTAAATTATTTAGTAGGTTTCAACATGGATACTTACAGGGTAGGTCAACACAAACTGCCATATATCAATTCACACAAAATATAACGAACATGATGGAAGAAAAATTGAAAGCTCTCGGGATGTTTTTAGATCTATCCAAAGCATATGACTGCTTGAATCATCAACTAATGTTAATAAAATTAGAAAGATATGGCATAAGAGGGTCAGCTCTGAAGTGGGTTGAATCCTACCTATCAGATCGCCTTCAATCAGTAGAAATAAAACGAAAAGGAAGAGTCTATAAATCCGAAACCCTTCCCACAGACGTGGGAATTCCGCAGGGAAGCATTGCCGGCCCTCTTTTGTTCGTCATTTACTTAAACGACTCATGTAATCTGAACCTAAACCAACATCATTTCAAAACTATTTTTGCAGATGACACAAGTCTGTTAGCAGGTGTCGAAACTTTCCCAGAGATGATGGTGAATAGTACAGATCTGTTCAACAAGACTAAGGACTGGTTCAATAGAAATAAACTTGTACTAAATGAATCAAAGACAAATATTATTTTGTTTAGAACAAACCAAGACAATATAGATTATCCAGTTGGGGTGGAACTTCAAAACTCTTTCTTTGAACTGTCCCATAACACCAAATTTTTAGGAATCCACATTGATGAGAATATGAATTGGTCTTCTCATATTGATAACCTCGCAAATAAACTAATTGGAATATCGTATGGAATCAGAGTTACATCAAAATACCTGCACAACGACGCTACAAAAACAATATACACTGCTAACTTCGAATCGGTTACTCGATACGGAATAATTTTTTGGGGTAGCAATCGAAATATCGAGGAAATCTTTATAGTTCAAAAAAGAATAATAAGAGGAATCAACAAATTAAATTATAACCAAACTTGCAGAACAGTATTCAAATCCACCAATATAATGACAATCTACGCGATTTATATCTATGAATGCCTAATGTTCATTTATGAAAATTCACTTCTCTTCTCTGAGAACATACCTGATCATAAGTATCCCACTAGAACAAATGAATATATGTTTCCCCTTCATAGACTAACAGCAACTGAAAAAAGCGCCCACTATATGTCAATCAAGCTTTTCAACCATCTTCCTAACAGAATAAAACTGATGAAGAAAATTGGAGTTTTCAAAAGAGAACTAAAAAATTTTCTCATAGACTTAGAGCCCTATGATTTGAACGCATACCACACTGGAACATTCATTTAAAAATATTTATAACAAAAATCTGAACCTCCTTGTTTGACGCCATTCCATTCTATGTCACCGACATTTTGCATAAAAGTTTGTAATCTACTCTGAAATGAAGCTGTTTATTATTATTATTATTATTATTATTATTATTATCGGGAATATTTGTCTTGCATGTATCAATCATCAGGTGAAACTTTTCAACAACCACTTCTGTGATCGGTAGAATACGAACAGTGAACGATATCATTGCGGAAAAATGTAGTCATATGTGAGTGAAGTCATGATTTTCATGACATTTACATAGATATGTGTTATCGACTGGAGCTGATAATCATCAGTTCAGTTTGATCGTCAATAAATGCATGATACTCGACTCGATATTCGATGGATCGAATGACCCATCATTCAGATACGAGCAAATATGAGTTCTATGATTGATATCGATTGATTCGATATGGTAATAGTGGAATATGAGATATTCCTCATTTTGAATCAGTTCATTCCTCAATTTGCAGTACAAGTGATAGCGTTATACTGGAATTGGAATCAGTGTCATGAATTGCTATGTAATGGAGAGTTTTTGCAGTAGAATTCCACATCAATTTGACCAATGCCCAACCTTCAAAGATTTCAGAAATAACGATAATTGGAGTCATTTCACATAATTCATATTCCTTCTGCTGACAAAAGACATAAATTGTCCCCGTACTGACTCTCCACTCCCCTTTGTATTCTCTGGTATGGATTTGCTCACATAATTTTCGCGGCAGATGAACCAAAACAATACATTCTCAAATTTCGCTGTTTGGTTCATATCAAACTTTGACATTTGTGCAATCAAATTTAAGGTTCGTTCATTTGTGATATTTAGCAACTATCTAACATCAGTTGATCTTTTTCCAACTCATCACCCCGTTTCTTTCCGAAATCAGATACAAGCAGCTGAATCTGACAGAAACGAACAGGCCCAATATAGTCGCTCAGATTCCTCTACCTAAATAGATGCTAATATAGATGGATAGATCTTAATTGAAAGGATATCCTAGTATACAAACAAGCTGAAAAGTATAAAGTAGAATATGTAGATATAACATATCATGTGCCTTCAATCATGCAATCTCATAGGTACAGCCATGTGTGAATGAAATAATCGTTGCCATCGCTCGATATTTGTCTGTATATCTTCGCACTCATCTGATAATTCGGTTGTTCACACATTGGAAGTTATCTAGATCTGTGGTTCCGTAAGTTTTCACTGGGCTTGACCCATATCCTGATTTTTTACATTTCGATTATCGATATCTATGGTGTATATATATGTTTGATTATTCATTTCTGTCATTTCGTATTCATATTGACCTGCAGTTGCCTGTGGCAAGTCCTTCTGATATTTTTGATTTCTTCAAGTTTTCAGGTGAAAGTCTAACAGCTACATTCATTCTCAGAATACGCATATCATTTTTTGTCATTCAGAAATACATCAATTTGTCGAGAATCTGTCCTTCTGTCACCAGTGTCCCTACCTGTCAAAAGCTGAGGAGTGAGTATAGTATACCACTTCGATAAAAAAAACTGGCGCTCGAGACACCCGTTTTTTATCAAAGATAGTTTTGTTACTGATATTGCCATCGTAAGTCCTATAGATGAATGAGTTCCTCACAAAACAACACGATATCCTCATGCAGAAAAACGTCGAATAGGTATCTCAGTATTTGACACTGCGCGCTGCGAAGAGCTAGATTCGTACGGTTCCTCGATTCCTTCGATAGGATCTTCTCGGATTTTCCAAAGAATACTTTTCGTGTGATAAATTCACATTTTGACAGAAATGCAAGAGGTTTCTTACATGTTCTTGAAATGATCGAAACATGAGGAAACTCTTCAACATTCATTGATTTCCATAATATCACAGAGATATAAGGTTGAATTCGAAGCATGTAACTCATATATCTGATGGAATTTGATGAATACTGTGGAAGATTGCAAACGAAGTATCACATCAGCAATCTCGAACTGAAACATATCATATAATATATTGTTACAGGATCGAATAATTTATTTACTAATTATGTGCTACATATCAGTTTCTCTTGAAATATCTGGAAAAGAATGATTGTTATGAAGATGATTCAGACAAGAACTTGAGTATCGTTATATGTACTTCATTCACTGAACATCTCATACAGCTCCCCCCCTTCCTACTTTCTTAAATCAGGCATAACATCAAGATGCTTTTGGGTCTTATTTTCAAGATTTTCTGTGCCAAATTTGGTCGAGCAGAGCCTTTCTGAAAATAAAAACAAATAGTTATCAAGAGACCCTACCTAAGATATCTTGTATCATTACCTTCATTATTTTGCAGACAATTTCAACGAAGTCAAGCCCTTGTTTACATTTAATTCTGATTTGGTTGCTAGCCAACCTGAATTATTGCCTCATATTTGGAACTTCTGTCAGTTTAGGGGATTATCCAGGGTACCCCAAATGAATCTAAGGAATTTACTATAGTTAAATATCTGAGGAATCCAGGAAAATGATGTTCAAAACATAACCTGTTCTTGTCCATTGTCATTAACTTCATCATTTGACAAATGGCCATCACCAATGTCATCTTCTGATGTTTGGCAGCTGTCGTTTCTGGTTGTTATCAGGGCAATCACTTCTGGTGGTTATAAAAAAAAAGGAATACAAAAAAAGATCTTTTCTTGAGTATCCATGTGGATCTAGAGAAGGACTTCGTGATTTAACGGAATTTAATATTTATTCTTGGAAATTTCTGGAAGATGGTTAGCAATTGAGTTGTTCTAAACAATTGCTCACTGCAGTGGATAAAATCTTGCACTAATTTTCCAAGTTTGATCTTCACCACTAACCACTACGAGGCCACCCAGCATCTTCAGGTATGTCTCTTGATTTCCCTAAATGACTTCCAGGACTTCAGCAGGTCTTCCAATGATATGGTTTTCTTTCTTTTTTTTTCCACAACATCTTCAGGCCTCTTCTCCTTCGGTTACCACCTGGTAGTTGTGTTACCAAGTACGACCTACCCTGTACATTATTTTGGAGGGAACACCGAGGACCTGTCATTGCATTTGGGCATATCGAATCCCTGATGAGGCTGAACTACACCTGCTCGCTGTGGCTGTATGGTAGCCAACCAACCAGATAAGCATACCTATTTCAGTACTGCCTACTTTTTTTTGGTGACTAATAATCTGAATACTGGACATTGATTTCTATTATGGGGATACTTAGCTCCATACTTTGACTAAGGTTGTAACAACTATATGTGATCTGTTACTACTTTCACTGTTAATACTCTTCAGACTCATACTTGCACCAAAAACCACTATCGGTAAGTTAGGACTTGGTCTCTGTAGTCAAATTATATCCACAAAGGTATGTTGTATGATATCTCCTACAAATCCATGTGAACTCTAAGTATATATACTGAAGGGGCATTGAGAATACTTACTGTCGGAAAAGTGGAATATTTGGATAACTGGGTCGTAGAAGTACCGTTGTTCAGTGTAATTGAGGAATTCAGAGATAAAAATCATTATTATAAGTTCCCAATAGGTAGTCATTCCTGTTATATAACCAATTCACAATTTGACAGTTGGTAGCGAAGTCAGGTTAGCTCGACCCATAACTGAGACCGTCCACAATTCGCCTTCTTCTGTTTCATCTGTATATCTTCATTCCTTCTTCTTCTCTTTTCACCGTGCCAATAAACACTTTGTCAACTGCAACACTTCTCTTCTTCACTTTAAGGTACCACTTATCACCACCCACACCTTCTTCACTGGGCCAGGGCCTGATAATTGAAAATAGTCCGCCTATTCATTCTTTGGGAATAGATAAGGTGGCAAATTGGCGCCTCAACGTGGTTTTAGTAGTTGTTTCTGGTGGTAATATTGACACACTTACGTGGTTTCACTTATTTTTTCAGTGAAGAAGTTGATAGTCGGGGTAGTTGTGCAGGGTGTTGGCTGGTGTTAACTAGTAGCCAATTACTACCTTGAGCAAGAAAATTCAGTGTACAGGGTGATACAAATTATTGGTTAGCATCTAGAATTTTTTCCCTTCCTCTCGAGTTGACTCTAAGACGTTTTCCTCAGAATTGTGAATAATTAGATATTCATACAGGGTGGTACTTTGGAACCAGAGGATAAGTTGTATTTCTCTTCTTGTTTCTCTCTCTAGTTTTAATTTTTTTTTTTTCAGACAGGGATTGTCTACGGGGTTGTTGTTATAATACCCAGTGATTTGTAAATAATTTTATCATTAGAAAAGGTACAACAATTACTTGAGGGAATTATTTATCATCTTTTCTTCCAAGCTGATTGGATTTTCGTCCTCAGTCAGGTTGGGTATCAACCGGTGTTAGGTGACTTATTATTTTTTTTTTTTTTTTTTCGTTTTTTATTGGGTTGGAGTGGGGGGTCAACACGTCCCTGTTGGCTTTTTGTAATTTAATAAATATATTTCATAATCATGGAAGTAAATAGACTTCTTGGAGATGAAATTACTTATGAACTCCAGATTCGTGGTTTTCCAGTGGGAGGCACGGTTAATGACAAGCGAATGGTACTACGTGATATTTTGAGAAGGGAAAGATCAGGGGAAACCCAACCCCCTTTGGTAGTTGACTTGGCACCGGAATATGAACTGACTATTTGCGGGAATAAATTGGATGACGTAGCAGACAACATTTCAAATTTTGATTTGAATAATCGGGTTAATGATTTCAAAAGAATAAATTCACGACTAATACATGTAGGATTTAGGTTGAGTCGCATCAATTGTCAATCGAATACTGAGTTACATCGTTCTAAGCTGTTAGAACTCTGTAATCAAATGAGAGAGGATGTTATTCGAGCCTATGAATCAACGGGAATTAGTCAGGCACACAGTAGCTCAATCATGGACGATCCTATTCCGCTGATCCCAGAAATCGTGCCCCAACCTCGAATTACTAGCAGACCAGTCACTCCGGGACGTTTACTCGAATTGGATGAGCCTGATGCGGAGTTAGAATCAGGCTATGTAAACCAATCCCGCCAATCTAGGTCGCTAACAAATACAAGTTCGGCCGCTATGGGTGGAAGACAAGAATCCTGTGGCCTTTCAAGTATCCCTGGCAAGGTCGCTGAACTTCGGAGTGTCTTCGAAGCAGGGATTAGTAAAAACCCGAGTAGTCGAGAGAATACTCAATATCCATCAAGATTCTCCTTCACTCTTGATAACGTAGACAGAAACGTTCCGGATCGTCCTCAGAATTCTTCAGTAAGATTTCGAGACATTGGGACGTACCCTGACCAGACAGTGCGGTTCGATAACGATACCTCTGGAACCGACTTGTCCAATAGGGCCTGTTATGGTAGTCCTTCGGGTTCTCGAAATCAAACAGGCATTACGGAATCATTCCATGAGAAACCTCGGTTGGATGGTTCAGCTCGGGAAAACACGGTATTCAACCTTCAATCTCGTTTACAGCGAATGACTCTTTCCCCTCCCAAACTTGAAAATTATTCCAGAGATTATTCCTCTGGTGGACCACAATTCTCCAACAGGGTTGAAAACTCGTATTCGTTCGATGTGGCGCGATGGCGTGTACAATACGATGGTGTATCCAGTGTGACAGCCTTTCTCGAGCGTATTGAGGAATTGCGGGTGTCCCGTGGTGTCTCAAAGGAGAGACTTCTTCAATCCGCTCCAGAACTGTTCACTAAGGATGCTTTGTTGTGGTATAGAATGGGCAAGTTTCATTCCTGGGATGAATTAACCTCACAATTGAGATCTGACTTCCAAGCTCATGATTACGAGTATTCTTTATGGGAAGAAATTCGTCGTCGCACTCAAGGAGCGCAAGAACGAGTGATAAATTACGTTTCGGTGATGGAAAATCTATTTCGAAAATTATCATCCCCTCCATCCGAAGATTCTCGAGTTCAAATCATCAGGCGCAACTTTCTGCCATATATTCAGAAACTCATAGCAACCCAGTCCATCGATAACATGTCTGACTTAATCCGAGTTGCTAGGATGATTGAGGAGACAGAATGTCGGGTTCAACGTTTTTGCTCTCCACCCACGAGTTCCCGCCATATGATGGAACCGGAATTGGCGTATAGAAAGCCCATCAATGCACTCTTCGTTGTAGATTCCGATCCCATACTTCCATCAAATACAGCGGAATTGTCAGTCGCAGCTGCTGAAACCTTCAACCAACCGACTTGTTGGAATTGCAACGACACTGGGCACAGATTCCGGAAGTGTGGAAAACCGAGGCGTTTATTCTGCTTCAAGTGTGGTCGTGGGGAAGTCACTAGTTCTTCTTGTCCCAAATGTTCTCCAAAAAACGGGTATATGCCGCGAAGACAGTAGGTCGGCAGTGTGAGCGGCATACTCCAAATGAAGTCTCCTTGGCCGATAATACCAATACGAACCTGGTAATTTTGAATTATGTTTTGGCTCATGCCAAAGGCGACCAGAGACCATATTTGAAGGTGATGATACATGGTAGAGAATTTTTGGGCTTATTAGACAGTGGGGCCTCTAGAACCATCCTGGGAAATTCCGGATGGAGGACTCTGTCTAAGGTGTGCCATTTGGATTCGTCCGACCGTGAGATTTGCACAGTTGCAAACGGTCAGACCTGTGAAAGCTTGGGCCATGTATCTCTACCAATTCAGCTCAGGGATCGCTTGCAGGTCATAGACGTTTTGGTCATCCCTTCCTTGCCCCATGGTCTCATACTTGGGATTGACTTTTGGACCCGTATGGGGTTAATCCCGGATCTCCATGCAGGAGAATGGAGTTTCAGGCTCGGAGAACACGTAGACCACATCCAGGTCAGTGGAATTAGTGATCTCGATACACTCACGGATCACCAACGAGGCACTCTCAACAATGTCGTCGAGGAAGCTTTTCGTACAATGGGAACTGGATTAGGTTGTACTCCACTGGTGGAGCATAAAATTCGTACTCAGTCTGACCCCATTAAACAACGGTATTACCCTATCTCCCCAGCTCTACAGAAAGTAGTCAATGCAGAGTTAGACGACATGTTGAAGAAGGATATTGTCGAACCGTCGAACTCTCCGTGGGCGTCTCCCATAGTCATGGTCAAGAAGTCCGACGGTAACTGGCGATTCTGCGTGAACTACAAACGGCTCAACTCTGTCAGCATACCTGACGCATATCCGATACCATACGTCAGTGCCATCCTCGACAAATTGCGCGACGCTCGATACCTTTCCACGTTAGACATCAAATCTGCTTATTGGCAAATTCCCGTTGCCAAAGAATCTCGACCGCTCACTGCTTTCACCGTTCCAAACCGTGGTCTATTTCAGTTTAAACGGATGCCGTTTGGGCTACATTCAGCGCCTGCAACTTGGCAGCGGCTGATAGACCGGGTCTTGGGAGCAGACTTAGATACGTTCACGTTTGTATATCTGGACGACGTAATCATCTGCACCCCAACATTTGACAAACATGTCGAAGTCTTGGGAAAGGTATTGAAGCGCATTGGCGAGGCTGGACTGACGTTGAACAGAGATAAATGCCTGTTTTGTCGTTCCGAGTTACGCTACTTGGGATACGTCATTAATGAGTTTGGCCTCCTTGTTGATCCGGAGAAAGTCGAGGCCATTCTCCGTATGCCTACCCCTCGTAACGTCTCAGAGGTCCGCAGAATCATCGGTCTTGCATCTTGGTATCGACGATTCATACCGAACTTCTCCACGGTAATCTTGGCATTTGTTAGTGTTACCATAGAGATTATACAGAACAAGATATATTCATTGTATTATACCAAAATGAAGTATATATTGATGACACCCGACCTATTTTGATTCCAATGATGAAAAATATCGATAGTTAGTGGAATGGTTCATGCACACTTTCATTCCACTCTCATTCATTGCGAATTCAATTCAAATCCAATTTTCCTGTTATTCATTTTGCACTGTCATACTGAATATTCATTGTTCTAAATGCAATGAGAGAAATATTGATAATATCGTTCTTTGAGTTCAATTAATTGAATTGTTGTTGATGGTGATGATATGATTTTCCTTTCAACACATGGATATTTTCTTGTACTAGTGGAAACGGAATTTTTCTCCATCATGTGTGAATATTGAAGGAATCTCGATTAACATTAACAAATGTTCCAGTGCCAGATCTATCCGGGTAACCCTCGGAGCCCATAATCTCGCTCAACCTGCTCAGGGTTCGCTGGTTGTGAATGGTAAGAGATGGGTCATTCATGAACAATACGATGACACAACTGTGGACAACGACATTGGTGTGATCGAACTGGAGAGGGCCGTTACTTTGTCCAATACCATCAAACTGACCCGTCTCCCTTCTCTCCGTGATGTTGGAGTCAATCTAGTAGGTGAGTAGGACAGTAACCTCAATAAACAATAGCAAATCCACATCATGATTGACATATCAGGAATGAGGAAGCACTCAATCACCCGACACCAAGATATTTCTTAGTATGCAGGTATACTTCATGCAGATCATAAGCAATCTCTGGGATGTTGGGTACCTCTTCGCACGGAGAAGAAAACCAAGTTTTTGTGATGCAGTTTTCGCAATGGACCTCACATGACAGTCCCATGAGAGAGCGCTGTTGGTGGTAACACCCAGCATAGATATTGACGACCTCATAGGAACAGTGGTACCCGACATCATCAAATTAGGCATTGTGTGATCTGCCTTCTTGGTGAACATACAAGCTTGAGTTTTCGTTGCGTTGAACTGTACTAGATTTTCAGATCTCTATCCCAGAATTCTTGTCAGATCCCCATTCGAAGCATCGACCTGTCTCCGTCTTTCACCTCTGGCCTGGTTGGATAATATAGGGCTCTAGAGGAAAAGGCGGAATGAAGTGTACTATCATCCGCAATAGTATGTAGGAATGTAATATGAATAGCTGATAGTAGTTTTACCTCACTGTCAGATCAGTATCATGATATAAAAGATACCCATATATGAAGACATTCCACTGAAAGATAAAAATGTGAGCAAAAATTAGAACGATCATACCTAGTACCTGACATAGGCGATCCACGACATACCACCATCGCGCAAGTATCGATGCAAGAGGAGGAAACTTCAATGTATCTTCGTCGAGGTCCCCATGTATGGGTACTTATATTGGATAATCATCAAGAAGATGAAAATAATCAACATATCTCGCTCTCTTCGCTCATATTAGATAACACTCTTGGCAGAGTGTGTGTGAGGAGAAGCTTTCTATGATCAATTGATTTTGATTCAATCAATCGAACTAATAATCGAAAAGTGTCGGCGGTGAGCCTCTGGCCATGAGAAGGCGATCAAACATTCAATGTTGCCAAATAGCCGCTGCCGTGCATTTGTCTCTCTCGCACTCGTTGTATACATTTCAGAGCGTATCATCAAAGAAATATTTGGTCTCCTGTGTTTTGATGTATTTGTATGTTTCATATGCTTCATTAGGTCTTAAGTAGGTACACGACTATTGGCTCACATATCATTATCATCGACATAATGATAGAAGAAGGTGAAATACAGAATAAAAAGTATAATTCAAATTATTAAAGATAGGTACGTACACAGGCTCCATGGGTATTATGGTAGGAATGTGATATGTATATCTGATGATAGTTTGACCGATTGACCTCACTGTCAGATCACTGTTTTGTTAAAAGGTATCCATATACGAATACATTTCACTAAGAGATAAGAATACCAAGAAATCGTTGCAAGAAGAAATTAGAACGATCATGATATCATAATATGTGATTTTCGACATACCAATCTCGCAAGTATCGACACGAGATAAGGAAATTTCAATGTGTCTTCATCGAGATCTCCATGTATAGGTACCTATGCATGGAGAAGTAGGATATTGATTCTTATCGAATATATTTGTATTTCCAAATATTCCAAGAACAAGGTGTCACTGACAGATGAAGAATTCCTCTTTCAGGTATCTAAAGGTTTAATTCCAAGCGCAGTGACATCCTGGGGCAGATCACAAAATCAGTCATTACTACGAATATATTGGAATGATTTTCAATAACTCCTAACTCATTTTTCAGAGACGAGAAGAGAGAATCCCACAAAAATCTGAAAAATGAATGTACCACCTCCTCGAAAAACTCACAGATGATATCGGTTATGTTGATTGTGAAATTCATTTCCGTCAATCAGAATTCGACACTTGGATCGCAAAAGAGTACTCGTTTATTCATCACTATGCATACAAACAGCATCGATTAGTTTATCTGAATGGTTTTCTGCTCTGATGTAAAAAACTCAAAGGAGGTTGATTGAAGTGCTATATTTCTCGTTTTCACACTCATTATGTATGAATTCAAAATAATCCGTTTCAAAATCTGTGAAAAAATATAGGGTGTCCTGTTTGAATTGAAGGAGTTGATGGCATTTCTGGTCGAACTGGAAGTATTTCATGCACAAAGAAATGAACATCAGATGCATTATGTTCCATTGTACTCACCTGTGCATTTCCATGAATATTGTTCTTTTTGTTCAGATATCCACTTGGTTCCATACTTCATTCCAACCCTTTACATTTCTACCACGTTAACGATTTGTAACAGTTGTAGACATGCTCAGCTCATCGAAATATAGGAGTTATTTTGATATCGTTCAATCATATTGTCACATTCATCACTGTCACTTTTCACAGTTGGCTTCGTCATTCGACTAGTTGTCGATAGGGTCCAATACTCAACTCACACATTATGGATCTAACCCACTCATGTGTTGTAGCAGTCGCAGTATGCAAATTAATTTTTTTCTCTTCGATTAATGTTGGCAATAGCCATTATGTGCTTTTTGAATGATGTTCTATCATCTGTTGAAACCTGATTTATTTTCTCCATAGGAGAGAATGCCAGAGTGAGCGGTTGGGGACTGACCAATGGCATATTCGAGACTACGACAAATGTTCTCCTCGAGGTCAACAATACCATCATCACCAACAGAGCATGCAACGATGTTTTCGGAATAGTGAGGGACGAGGAAATCTGCCTTTCTAGCGCTGGTGGTCGCTCTGCCTGCCGTGGAGACTCCGGCGGCCCTCTGGTCATTGGAAACGTCCAACACGGTATCGTTTCCTATGGAACGAGATTCTGCTTGTCCAGCAGTCCATCGGTCTATGTGAGGATTACGTCCTTCCTCAACTGGATCCAGACCCACTCCAACTGGAGGTCATCGTGAACTGCTGAATGACTTGATATATTGTCGATAATCATCTTGTCATGAAATTAAAGTCGTTGAACTTCCATCATTTGAATATTCATTATTCTTCCTAACATCCTAGTTCTACGGAAGTTCTATTTCCGTCTTGGTAAAGGTGGAGAATGAGTAATCCATGGAGAAGTGAATAGTATGAAGAGGAAAATATCCAAGGATGATAATGAATGAAATGATTCGTTAACAAACAAGTAACAGATATTATGGGTGAATGTGAATTCTCAAATCACCCCTTCGAATATCGGAAATAACAGAATGAGGAAAAACACCTTGACTTCTGCCAAGACGTCCTTATCTAGGATTATTTCCTGTGCTTGTCAGCAATGGTTAGGAATTGATCACACTAACGAATCTTCTCACGTTCGCAACACGATCAATTCACATTTTTCTTCGTAAAATTCACAATGTTCTGTCGTTTCGACACTGGAAAGTGACAAGTTGTCAGACAGAGGAATTTTGGTGACCAGGTGTCACTTCATTGATTGATATTGGATTTGTCATATTCATTTTCAGTTTCAGGAAGTGAATGCGAGTTCTATTCATATTAACTGAACAACAAGCAATATCAGGCCGTGTTTCCACGAGACACTCTTGAAAGTTGACCTCGACAACAAAAAGTGGTTCGTTTGAAACCGTCCACTGAAGTGGTCCAGCTCAGCTACTATTTGGAGACGGGTCAACTTCAAAGTGTGGCTCTTCATTCTCATTCCTGGATAATTCAGTGCAGCCAATACGCTCTCGTCTCTTGGATTCGTTTGCTGTTCACATCACTACTGTAGTCCCAGGTTCTGCCTGTATTTCGGCAATGAATGTGTCCATGTCAAACGGTTCCATCTTGATAATTGACGAATTGACGACAAGAAAGTGGCCGCATTGCACGGGGCTCGTGGAAAGATAATGGAGAAAATTATTCATTGCCGTGAATGGAAATACAAGCTGGCGACAGTCGGCCTCAAACGAACCAATTTTTGTCGTTGATGTCAACTTCAAGAAGTGGCCCGTGTTGACAGTGCCTCAGTGTCTTCGTTCGAAAGGATGCAAGTAGCTCCTTTGTTTTTTCGTTTCTAGTTGTATGTGTTCTTCTCCTATGTTCTCAGTTCAGATGATATTGTTTGATGTGTTCATCTTTTTTCATCATTGGTTTCTTGCGAAAGAAGCAGGGTTTCACTCTTATCTGTGCAATGGTCAGATAATCAACCATAATATGATAACACCTCAACGGATTCGACGGGTCCTAATGAAGATATGTCAGTATTTGAATCGAATTCTGATCACATCTGTAGTGCAAGTTGACTTTGATGGAATAACTCATACGAGAATAAGACGATTTCCATCCTCGATAAACATGTGAGTTGAACTCTTCAAATGATAAATATTCCCACCATTATGATGATCTACGCTGAACAATTATATTTATGCATTTCTCCCTCATGATATCCTCCCCACAAATCATATTCACCCACCTATTCGAATTCATCTTCATGAAGCTACCCTTCTTCAATAAATTATTGATGTGTGACTTGTGTGAGCAAAATACGGTACACTATCCTTAAGCACATACGTATGCACGTGCCTCAAATGAACCAAACTGTTCTCATACACACGCCGGTATTATCTTCACAGAGTGTTCATATTCAATTTCAGCTTGACTGATTTTATTGTGGTGTAATGCTTTTCCGGCAAATATTTTTTCGCGCTTCAAGAGATATGAAAGGAAGGTATTACCATACTATGTTTACTCTGAGCCCCTCTTCAATGCACTGGTATTGAGGCCATTAGGCGATTTGAGGTTGATCTAATAGGAATTGTTATGAGTTATCACATGATGGAGATAGGTGGCAAGCTCGATAGTACTTACGCAAACTAGCTTCCTGACAAGAATCGTTTCACCATTAGTACTTCCACACGTTTTCTAGAAAATTATATTTCACATTATCTAGAAGTGAATTTGTCACATTTGAGGTTTTTAACAGGAACAACATCGGGGATTGTATATCTTCGAAAGTTCAGATTGAGTTCATCGTGGATTTTCGATTGTGACATCGTGAGTGCATCAGCTTCATTCTGTTATCCATTCATTGCAGTTCTGAAACTGCTTTCATTACTTCTCGGAGTCCTATAGCGGTAGGTAGCGATGACATAACTACCAAGCAGCCATTCTTGTTTATGAACGAGATCAGATCTGAAATGAAGCAAATGCGAAAGCAGCAAAATGACTTCGAAGCAGCTGTATCACGACTGAATCAATACACTTAGGAAGTAGATGATTCGAACATCGATAACCAGGAGGACTTGAAGTACAACATTCAAATTTTGAATCTCAGAATCAACGCACTGGAACTGTTTTCGCGCATGGAAAATTAGAAAGTCGCGGGATTCCCAGAAGAATAAATTGAGACATCCTACCGATTATCGAAGCTTCGCACACTTATGTAGGAATTGCTCACAATGCTATTATGATACTAACAGCAAACAGTGAAGTCTTCAGCACAACTCTCATGGAGAATATCATAGTGAAATATTCCACACGCAAATTTAGAGATGACATCCTCACTGCGGCATAAGTAAAACGATTATCAGAACATGTCCGAAACTTGAGCATAGATGACATATCAGATACTCTCTGAACTCATTCATGAAGAAGCTAGAGAAAAAAAAAACAAAAACTACAAATACGTCTGGGTCGAAAATGGAAATATTTTCATCTGCAAAACTCGATTTTCCTCGTGATATAGCGACATAATTTCGAAAAAATATGATCGACCAAATTATGAAGTTGAATGTCTCCCTTCAAATATTCAACAAAAACATTTCCATGAAACACACATCGATTGACATTCTTGATATTCTCTCGATCTCTGAGTCATTTACAAATTCAGGGCTGAATTTGTGCCAGCGTGCCACAACATATCTTCAATTGACTGAATGAATATCAGGAAAATTGAGAATCGATTCAATCCCCTAGAACAAGAGAGTATTTCTTCCTTCTGAGATGACCCTTGTACTCTTCCAGAACGTTCGGTGCCGTCGCTCCAAAATTCATGGAACTGTAATATCGATGTATAACTTCTAACGGGCACTTGATTGAACTTACTCCATAACTTTTTCCATGACAACTATAGCACATTCTGACGAGATTTCGATGCATCCTCGAGTAGAAAGACTGATGAAGGTGCTGCATTAGTTGAAGTTTGTAATGACTATCAAGTAGGATGTCATCCACAATGGCAGAGCGACGCATAGAATGTTTGGTTAACAATCTACAGGGTGAGTCATGAATAACCAGCTATAGCCTGATGGCGGAAAGACGAGGTCAAGGTGAGTTGATATATGTGGGAAAATATATTTTGCCTATTCGTTTCAGATATACAATTCTCATGCGCCTCTCCTGAACAAGAGTTGGTAAACCACCTGCTCTTTGGCGGACTTAAAATATCAAGCAAATGATCGAATTGGGAGATCGAGTCAAGCAAAAATTCAGGAAAAGTGAATATGCTATAGACTGGGAAAGTAATAGGAACCTCAGGAATTATACGACGGAAGCCTATCTTGACTTCATTCTTGCACAAAAAAAATCATAAATGTACTTGGAACACCCTCAGATCTCTTGATATATTGGGCAAGAAATCGAGACTCGAAATTCCTATTGAACTAGAGATAATCAATTTTATAAATCGTCATTCCACAAGTCATGAAAGCCCTGAGAGATCTAACTCCCAGTTATCATTACTCAACAAGTACGATGTTGTAAATGCAGAAAATCAGTTCACGTTTGCACCAAATCTGCTGAATTGGTTGAAAAACATCTGCATACGCCCTCTAGCAACAGTTGATCATCCAAGGTATTGAAGATAGCTAGAAATATGCACATCCGAAATGCCGTTTTGATAGATAATATTTCTTCATGTATCGCCTCACTCTGATATTTATAACTCTCTCAAATATTTTTTCGAAAGTACTGATCATGGATATCGGTCTGTAGATTATTGGAATTGTTCTATCACACTGCTTGAAGATAGTTATGACAACCACCAAAGTCAATTCCGAAATGAATCATGAATATTAAATGTACTATTGACTGATGACTGACACTTTTCAGTGACGAGAGGTAATGCGGGACACCGGGTATTGAAGTCAAACTTGAAGCTGCACAATTATTTTGATGATAATATGTTGATCAATGAAGAGCGAGTATGAAGAAGGAGTACGATATTCAAGCCGAAAGTATTGTTGAATCGGAAAATTGTAATGAAATTAAAATTTCGTCAGCGGCGTAGAGTTTGGGGATCAACCAGGCACTTGCCCCTGTCCTACACCTCTAGTAGTAGCCAGAACGCTTATACAACATCAGTCAGTGAGGTGTATAGTATCGATACTTCCTGTCAAATATTAAAATAACGTAATATAGTTCCGAAGTACTGAGCACAGATGAGAAAAAAAATAGTTTTTGAATTTACAAATGGAACAGGAGACATACATTTTCTTATCTGTCTTATTGAGGTTGAATCTTCATATTCTGAACTCAAGATTCTATAGTTCAGATATTTCCAATTAGTAAAGAAACATCCTGGGGATTCTTATATATTTTCAACATCCTGAAAACAACCTCTCGCGAAGAATTCAAACAAACTCAGATATCATCCTTTCTACCTTGAAACTGAAAAAATTAGTATAATGAGTATTGTCACACTCGTTCTCTTAGAGCACTCTTCACTTCGTTAGTCCTACTTTGAGAAATCCATGCGACAACAGTGCTACTCAAAGAGCTAGTATCATAATAACTACTCGTTGTGTGCTCATCAATCTTCATATTATCCCACTGGAATGGCATTTCAGAAGGAATCGTTGGCTTCCGGTTCATCACTGTACTATTCACTCGATGAAACGTCTCATTTTGATCGATAAACCTTCGGTTCGACCTCCCACGACGATCGGATTCCTAGGGGATCGTCTCCATCCGTGACTTCCCGTCTCCGGGGACCCATCGCAGGACGAGAACTATCAGTCGCAGGACAACGCATCAGGACACGACTAGATGCCCTCGCGCCTCGGGGCATGGCAAGGATTCATGTCCTGTCTTCCCAGCGTGCCGTGTTGGTATAAATTAGAGATTCGCAAGGCCAAAGAGACGACGGATTCTTCGAAACGAATACGAGTCGCCTTGAGGTGTGATGCCATTTGAATGCTGAAAGGGGTGGTCTCGCAAGGGTCTAGATTTATCGGTGGATTTGGGAAGTGGAAAGCAATGATTAGGAGAATGACGAAGTAATTTGGCGCTGAAGCAAGGGGGTATACTGCAACCAGTATACTGAAGTAACGTCATTGAAAGAACTATTTTGCAACTCTCAATTATTGCCTTGACAACACTATCAGACTACACGAAAAAACAATTTGCATTCGCAGTTCGATGACGAAATATCTAATGAATAGTATTTCACATTACAGACATACATGAAATGAAATAGTTTCATTCTGCTGTGGCGGATAGAGAAGTGGAAAGTTTGATATTGAAGCATTGAAATTTCTCTACTCTGGGATCTCTTATGCATGTCCGACGACCTGAAAATCACTGGTATGGCGGTGAATTGAAATAATTACTATGAATAGGCAAGAAGTGGGGTTGGATGGCAAGATTTTGAGAGAAATCATTTGAGAAAGTCGCTCGGACTTCAATTTATATAAAAGTTATATCAGAATGTAGGCACCATTCTGATGAAATAACACTTTGAAACTATCGTTTCTGATATCATCAAATTCCACTGGTGATCGTTGATGAGCGTCTCACCTCGCTATTTCAATTTTGGAAACCATAAGCCTCTTCAATTTCGTACACTATTACATCTGGAATATTTCAATTATATTCTCACAATCTTCACTGTTTGATTCTGGCAATTGTTAACGTAGTTCAAATATGTTGTTGAGATTCTTTTGTGATTGTTTGTTAGATATAAATTTATGACATACATCAAAGCGGTCATTTGGGGTCTTCAACGACAATCTGCCTGAAAGTTTATTTCAAATTCAATATCAACGAACTCACAACTATCTGAATCAGATGATTTTTATTTCAGTATGTATAGTTCACTATACAAGGCGGGTCAGAATGAGACCGACAAACTCCGAACACAGATTCCTCACTCCGTTTCGAGGTGGAAAGTTTCCATCAAGGTTTGCCCTAAAAGGCAACTTGGTACACTAATCAAGGTTTATCAACGTGAGATTTTGGATCCATAATTTATGATTCTCGTATACCATTGGCGTAGTTACGGTGATTTGTAGCCATACTTTCTTTCATATTTCATTTAGACTAATGTATGGTCAAATATCGGTGAATTCACGACATCGATTCGATCAAATCTTGTTGGTCTAATTCTGACTTACGACAGGTCGACAATTATTTTTGTATGTTGTAAGTTTTCCGCATGAATCTCAGGAACCATCACTTCTGAGCATATGAAATGTTATGACTTCTAAGTTGACTCTGATGAGTCTCACTGATATCGAACACTCATTTGTCCATTAACTTGCCTGAAGGAATTATGAAGGAGAGTATAGCCACATACCACCGTAAATACGCCACTGGCTCACAAAAATTGAAAATTCAGAATATCACATTGAGAAACCTCGATTAGTGTACCAAGTTTGATTTTTTTCCCTCCAGGAGTTTTAGAGGGAAAAAATCCAATCCTAATTTCAATCGAACTTTTGACCTCATAAGGGGTGCATTTTAGGGCTCACCTTGATGGCAACTTCCCACCTCGAAATCACCTAAGGCATCTGTATTCGGAGTCTTTCAGTTTTATTCTGACTCACCCTGTACATACAATCGTTCTATCGACTATGAAGATTGTCAAGAAATGATCTTCTTGAAAGTAGGTTCTAACGAAATTGGGACAAATATGTATGGGACCTGAAGAAGGTTGTTGATCAAACTATCATTCAAATATATATTCGATATTTCCATCAGACGGAAGAAAATTGTTTATGATTGGAATATTTCTGATTCAGTAGTGCATGAAATTCAAGAGTTTGATAGCGTAGTGAAACGTTCATCACGATCATCAGTGAAACTTGATAACTCTCAGAAAAATACTAATATATTCTCGGAGTGTTGTATAATCACAATGGTGGCGACATTCTTATACGTATCGGCGAGTGTCCTGAGAGAAACTTATCAATTGAACTAAACTAATGAACGAAGCTATTATTGATTTCATTCAAACTCATAATCTCATAATCATAGAATGAAAGTGTTCGACTACTGTCAATCTATTGAGGAGAGATTTCAAGATATTCGAGAAAGATTGCCATTTCAAATTTCCTCGTATAATTTCTCGAAACTCTGTATATGAGTATGGAACTGAATTCTGAGCATCTCTCTCGAGTAACTTCTCTCAATGTATCTCCATCCAATCTCACTTTTTGCCTATTCATAGTCATTCTCCTCAATCACATGACATGTATCAAAAATCGATTTTCAGGTTCTAGGACATGCATGATAGATCCACGATTAGAAAAATTCCGATACTTCAATGATAAACTTTTTCTCAATAAACAGGGTAAGCCAAACTCGATGGCGTGTTAGAAGTATCTATTGAACGGAGAGAAATATATTTTTGGTATTCTGGATACGCTGATGAGATGCTGGGATCTAGCTTTCGGAAATATTTCCACCGTTACCAGATTTAGTGTTACTAGGAGCAACTCTGAGATTCCAAATGGAACAACCTGAATATCATGGAATTTCCAGATTCTACAGATGGTATCTGCAGCGAATCGACTCTATGGTTTTCTGATTCGAGATAGTAGAGATTTTCATCAAGTTTCAACGTTAAAAACTCTCTAATATACATACATTCGGTCTGAATCAGGATATGCTTCCATAGTTCGGTCGCCACTATACCTGGTACACATTGACCTAGTAGAATCTGTGCAAAGGCGTTTCTTGAAGTGCCTTTCGTTCAAATGTGATGGTGTGTATCCCACAATGGGCACCCCGCACCAACTTTTACTCCACAGGCATAGAGTCAATAGTCTGGATGTCCGCCGAGAGTGTTCTGCTTTCATTCTCATACATGAATTGATGAATAATATGATTAATGATTGTGTCCTAGAGAATTTCAGTATATTCATTCCTTGGTTGACTACTCGCAGAACAGACTTATTCTATCTGCCAACCCCCCGAACTGATGTGTCACTGAGTTCACCAATATATAGAATGCCTAATACATGCAAAAAATTCAGCTTGATTTATTCAATACGAATGTGAACACTCAAAGTGAAATCGGCCTGAACTGACTGCGTCATGCCTCAACAACATCATATTGTCAATTTCAGTAGTGTATACCTATCCTGTATATACTCTGGTTTTTGTGATTACTCCCACTCTGTAAATGGTTTCTGTTCAGTGGTGTATGGAAAATAATCAAATAAATGAAAAAATGAATAAATTCTGAGCATTTTCG
The DNA here is from genome assembly GCA_963576655.1 of Gastrophysa polygoni. NCBI lineage: Eukaryota > Metazoa > Arthropoda > Insecta > Coleoptera > Chrysomelidae > Gastrophysa > Gastrophysa polygoni. The sequence goes on from OY755082.1 coordinate 18,988,376, forward strand.
CTAGAGCATGTCCTCCACCTATCTGTCACTGTTCTTGACCTATGAATGAATTTTTGATTTTTGACAGCAAAAACAGCATGATTAAATTGCGATATTTTCATGGCCAGTACTGACAGATAGCTGCAATTTTCACGATGGCTTTCTGAAACATGATGATAGTAATGATATTGGTGCATGATGAATCAATATTGAACAGGGTGTGAAAAACATGTGCATCAAAATTGGGTACGAAAAAACTCGGAGAAGTCGTTTTTTCAAATATTACACCTCTGAATTGAAAACTTGATTTCCTTCCGAATGATGTACCATCTTCCTATACCTATCTTCAACGGTTTATGAATCATAAGATATTTTCGGTGGGATATGAAATATATTCCAATTTGATTATAACGGTACATGACTCGAATCTGTCATACACAAATTATTGACCTAACAATAACAAACTATTCCTGGTTCATAGTGACTCAATTCGTGGAACATATTGATGACTGATGAGTTGGTCTCATAAAAAAAAATATACACAACGTCCACAATGACAATTTTCCACTACACCTTTTCTAGTTGTATTTCAGAGAGTATCAGTTGTATTTCAGAATAGTGCATTCAATGTCAAATTGATTTCAGAAAGCATCAAACGTATTTCAGATTAGGCAATGACAAAGCAATGACAAAGTCTGAGAATCAATTAACTAATCTGAAATACATTTGATGCTTTCTGGAATCGAACTGACATTTCTGAAGTACAAATGATAGTTTCTGATATTGAATTGACTATTCTGAAATACTATCAACGCATTCTGAAATCAAACTCACTATTCTGAAATACAATTGATAATTTCTGAAATGAAAGTGACTATCCTGAAATCCAAATGACGCTTTCTGAAATACAATTGGAAAAGGTGTAGTAACAATTGAAATAGTGATGACGAAGAAGTTTATATTATGGAGATCAGCATCCAAGTTGCTCGAAACGCCTCCTATCAGTTTTCAGACATTCAAGTATTACAGATCCCATGGATGACACTGTTCATACGTATGATTTTGGCATAGGTACGATTCTTGGTGTTGCATTGTTGATATCAGGCATGATTGTTCTGTCTGTCAAGACAAAGAATGAAACAATGTCTCCCTCTGAAACCATCAAAATGTCAGTCATTATTTGTGATTTGTCGGGACATAAGCAGAACTTTCTCATGAAGTTTCATTTGTTGCTCTTACATTACATCACTAATGTCTCAGAAATGATCTGTTCCAGCCAAGAAGTTTTTCTACGTGGATACAGTCAAAAGATAGGATATTTTCTTACTGAACATTCCAGAATTGCTGAGCCATACAATTTTTGAGAATATCTACCATTGAGAGAACCACCAGAGAGAGTTGCTGAGCCATACAATTTTTGAGAATATCTATCATTGAGAGAACCACTCTTATTGAGAATGTGCACCACTAGGAGAAAAACACACATTCACCTCCACATGTTTTTTTCGTCCCTTGGTTTCCTTGACTACGGACATGGTGTATTCCCTTCGGCCAGGAAGATAGCTAGAGTCCACCCAATACCGAAAAAGGGCAAGCAATCAACATCCAGCTGATCCGATATCTAGGAAGCTCCAGAATTTTGAACGGCCGACGATATGGCGTTCTTCACGAAAGCTCAATTAGAGATCTGCTCGCATACGTAACACGAGAGTGATGTCGATCGAGAAATATGGGGAATCCCTGGCTGAAGCATTGGATATCCGAAGCATTCGTCCGAGCCTGGCACAAAGGACCCCAATACTTCCTTCATATGGTATTCCGCCAGAACTATATCGTTTACTAACGAGTTATGACTATCAATGCCAGTGTCGTGGCACCAACTGTGTTCTCACTCCATATCGAAGATCTGTTGAATGTGACCGCTTGCTAGTCCATATCTTCCTCTGCCATCGAATGAGGCCAGATGTACAAGACAGAAACAGGCCGATGCTTTGAATGATGACTTGGCAAGAAAATCCAGTAGAGTATCTTCACCTGGAAAGCAGACTGCAGAATATTGAATATGATGATGTTAGGTACCACTGTTTCCATGAAGTCGTCAATATACTATGGTCGATATCACCACCAATAGCGCACTCTCATATTGCGAGAACTGCTTCACAAAAACTTAGCTACAATTTGCTACAAAATGCTAATCCAACATGTCCTGCAGTACTGTTAACATGTTTGGAGTCAAGCCTCCAGACATGCGCTGTATCTGTGAGACTCTGTTCAAGAGAGAATTATTCGCCTAGCCGGTGATACTTCATTCACGAATTCATCGACTCCTCTTGAATATCGCTCTTATGGCTCGAAAAATGTCGAACTTCCCATCAACAAGCATCATTCATCGATAGAACATCAAAGTCATGGATTTATTCGCATTGTGAAGGCATTCCTGATGCTTACGACCTTGAAACTTCCAAGAAGAATTCCAAAACCTTCCTTCTCCTCACCACTGACTGACAAGATGTTTATTGATCATGATATGATATTCGTTCGCATTGTCAGATAATAAAAAAAAAACTCAATTCAAGAGATTTATTCGTTTTTTCAATACAATTAATGAATTACCTCACTCTGGGAATATTCCATTGCCTTTTTTTGGACCACCGAAATCGAGTCAACAGAACATTGGTTGTATCCGCCCAATGATACTGGTCTACCTGAGATGAGATTCCAGAAGAGCAAAGTACGTACTCCTAGTCGTGAATGAACCTGAATATCTGGAATTCACAAGCACTGCAAAGGCACCAGCACAATGAGGAAAACATTTGTGATCAGAATCAGTACCTACGTAATGGAACCAAAAACAAAATCAGTAGATTTTTAACAATGAGATACTGAAAAGTGAAATTTTCTGATACCCATCTATTCTGTATCTTCTATCTAGACTAGATCGGGGTGAACATGGTCAATTTGTCTTTCATATTATCTATGTATGATGTATGTGTGTATTTATTTATTAGAAGATATTATACCTTCATATTCATATTGTGGATGTCCACGTTCCGAAGTGTTATACACGCTTTGAAATGATTTTAAATATTTTCACGAATGAAGTTGTCGATAATCAAACCTTCATCCATGATTTCATTCTTTGGCGTTGGGAAATTTTGTCATATAACGAATACCTAACTGGACCTAGAACATACCCCTGACCCATTGAAGATATTGACGAGGGACCAGATGAATCACCAGGAAGTCTCACAATTTGGATTCCATCTGATGAACAGGATGCAAAGAATGTTTATTCACGATGGATTTCAAGTTTCCACAGTAGTACTCATCATCTCACGCAGGATGAGAATTGAATGAATAATGATCAACAAATAGACAACTTCTTATTTGAGAGAGAAATATTGCCATACTCTATCCGCTCGAAATCATGGAAGTCAAAAATATAATGATTGGTGATTGGTGGATGAATTCACCCAGACTTTGATGGAATATCGATTCCACGGCTGGTACCGGTATTTTGCTATCTCCAGACACTGGTTGTTCAAAGTAATCCTGAACGACCTATTAATTTTCTCTCTCTCAAACATGGTGAGTCATCAAAATTCGAACACATATTGGAATAATCAAAAAGCTTACATGGTAGTCAGCCAATTAAGCAGCGAGGAAGAGCACCCTGTTACATGGATTTTAATTATCGACTTAATGAGAGCGGCCCGTTTGTAGCTGGCCCAGGAAATCTCTTGTCACGGCCAATCTGATTACTCTTTAATAGATTATTGAATGTTATCGGATGCCAGCTAGTCATCAACACATTTCAGTCAACGAATAGTTTCTACCTAGATTTGGGCATTGTTCAATTTGTATGATTGCCTAACGGATGAACTATCGCTCGTTGGGGACAGTTGTATCTGGAATGATTATGAATCCATGGAATACTAGAATACCTGAAATTCTTTGAACTCACTGAAAAATCGACAAGACCTGGGATATTTGTATTACATCAATTTTTGAATCATACATGGTCACACATGGAATAGGTAGTGTGTCTACTGAAGTGCTCAGGAAATTGAGTGGATCATGGCAATTCTTCACGATTTTGGAATTACTTCCTGAAAAATCAGAAAATCTCCAGTCGGAATGGAGCACTAAGAAGCTGCAGTCTTCCTGCTCAACATTCATCATTTGATCAGTTTTTCAGTCATGACACGAACGACACGAAGTGTTTCTCATTCCACGAGAATGTTTCCATTTCCCAATGAATAGTGTTCAATAAAGGTCTGAGCAAATATCTCGAAATTGTTTTGGTATGCCTCATACAGGATGTTGAAATTCGATTTTTTTCAAAATGTTCTGGATATTACCGCATCACAGTAGCTTGAAGACTTGTGTGAGCGATATTAGAGTCATTTTGCCTTATACGATTGAAAACATACTATTATATACTTTCATGCATATACATATATATATGAACATATACATATACATGTTCATGAACTATTTCACATATTAGAAAAAAAATTTAATGGGTTCGTGAGAGTGTCCAAAGAAAGCGCAGCGATTCAGAAGTTCATTATTCCGAATGGAAGACCCTGTATATTATCGCAATATCAGATTCTTCGTCAAATTTTGCGATAATCATGAGGGTTGTTTTTATATCACGAAAAAGAAACGTTAGTTCCAGAATTAGGAACACTTGTAATTTATTATTATTATTATTCGAGACCTCTGTATATATGGAACTCAAACCATGATGAGATCGAGAAGAACCCTACAATTCACGTGTCGTATTTTTTTTTGTAATATGTGAAATAAAGAAGTTGAGGAAGGATGCGAAGGACTTTTGGTCCTCAGTGTAGAATGGATCCACTTCACTTTGGAATCAGCTACAACTGGATGCGACAACTTCAGCATCGAAACAATTTCTTGTAGAAAATTCCAGGTATTTGGCGAAATCATATGTTGACTTTGGTGCTCCCATGACATTATGCTATTGAGAACGTGAATCCTTCATTTGGATCGACTGCCTTGGTCAATATCTATACTAACAACAACAAATCACGGAATGAAGACACCTTCTCACTGGGGACTCCACGACTTTTTGATTTTCAATCCATCATCTATGGTTCAAAGTATATAATTTCATGTTGTCAACAATTAATGCAATTTCTACCATAGCAACACCCGATAGATCATATCTGGAAATCCTTTGGCAAAATGGTTGAGAGGCTCGATGCAACCGATCACTGAAGTTTCAAGACATATCTTTGTCTAGACTGAATTCGTATGTGACTTTCCTAACGTCTATATTCAGCATTACCATGTCTGAGCGTTTTCTAGGTTTTTTTTTTTATCTTTGGACAACACGAAAGGGAAACCTATGATGTTCGAGGAACATCGTGTTAGCCAGCGGTGGAATTTTGGGAAAGAAGGAAGGTGTTGGAATTTTTCTTGAATGTTTGGAGGTTGTAAGCATCAGGAAAGACTTCACTTGGCAAAGAATTCCACAACTTTGCCGTTCTATTGATGAATGATGCTTGGTATAGCGATGTTCGACAGGTCTCGAGCCTGACAGTGTAGTGGTGACCAGCTTGAGCTCGTTTGGTTTGTATACTAGGAATCGCGCGTGGTGGCATAATAGATGATATTTCCGTTGAGCACCGACCGTGAAAGTACCTATAAAAAAGGCAAAGATCGCCGACCTTTCTACGATGATCTAGAGAGGTCAGTGATTTGGTGAGTGTTGTGTCATCGACTAGGCGAATAGCTCTCTTCTGAATTGAATCTAAGAGCTTCAGCGTATGTTTGGGGGCTGAGCTCCAAACATGTGAACAGTACTCCAGGACAGGTCGAATTTGTGCTTTGTAGATCATAAGCAGTTGCTGGGATGTGAAGTATCCCTCAATCTCAACGATGAACACTACAGGATGAAAGCGTTCTGACGCTTATTCCGAAAAAATCGCGGGCAAAATTGTTAAGAATATTCATACTAACTGATGATGTTCTAGATTGATGATAGTTGTCGAAGGTTTGGCAGACCTTCCATGCCGAGAAATTATATTGGGTGTTGTACCCATGCCATGCCATGAATCAGTGCTGATTATATGAAATCGACATTTTCGATTTAGCGATGAGGAAATTTGAGGTACATTAATTTCATGAATGCCTGAAAATAAATATGGCGATATTGTTCGTATGGGTCAGAATAATACAGGAGTGCTCCTTCACGATCCCTTGAATTGATGCATCTGATAAATCACGGAGTCATTTCGAGACCAGGGCAGTCCATCCAAATGGAGAAGTCATGTTAACTATGGTCATGATATAAATAAACTGAACACACGAATTCACCAACTTCCAAACATTTCTACAAGAGAGCTTATTCTCCCCTCGAACTTGTTGATGATTTCAAAGCAATATGTATCTATTTTTCATTATGTTGCCAATCGTATAACGACGTTCATTGACGTATAACGGAATGAATCGAATATTGTCTTTACAAGTTTCAAATCTGCAGTGATGCGATGAAGTCCAGAATATTTGAAAAATTAAATTCCAACATCCTGTATGAGTGAATTTCCATGATCCCTAAGCCATTCAGAGAGAAAGGCAGAAACGTTCAGAAGGAAGAATCAATAAAGATATTGAAAATTAATCGAATTCCTGTGGGGCACGTAGCATGGACATTCTCAACTGTTGCAGAGGGATACATCCCAATGTCGATATTGATTTTTTTTTTTTTATCTGTGGACAACACGAAATGGAAACCTATGATGTTCGAGGAACATCGTGTTAGCCAGCGGTGGAATTTTGGGAAAGAAGGAAGGTGTTGGAATTTTTCTTGAATGTTTGGAGGTTATAAGCATCAGGAAAGACTTCACTAGGCAAAGAATTCCACAACTTTGCCGTTCTATTGATGAATGATGCTTGGTATAGCGATGTTCGACAGGTCTCGAGCCTGACAGTGTAGGGGTGACTAGCTTGAGCTCGTCTGGTTTGTCTACTAGGAATCGCGCGTGGTGGCATAATAGATGATATTTCCATTGAGCACCGACCGTGAAAGTACTATGAAAAAGGCAAAGATCGCCGACCTTTCTACGATGATCTAGAGAGGTCAATGATTTGGTGAGTGTTGTGTCATCGACTAGGCGAATAGCTATCTTCTGAATTGAATCTAAGAGCTTAGGAGTATGTTTGGGGGCTGAGCTCGAAACATGTGAACAGTACTCCAGGACAGGTCGGATTTGTGCTTTGTAGATCATAAGCAGCTGCTGGGATGTGAAGTATCTCTTCGCACGGAAAAGAAAACCGAGTTTTTGTGAAGCAGTTTTCGCAATGGACCTCACATGGTCGTCCCATGAGAGAGCACTGTTGGTGGTGACACCCAGCATGGATATTGACGACCTCATAGGAACAGTGGTACCCGACATCATCAAATTGGGCATTGTGTGATCAGCCTTCTTGGTGAACATACAAGCTTGAGTTTTAGTCGCATTGAACTGTACTAGATTCTCAGATCCCCATTTCAGAATTCTTGTCAGATCCTCATTGGATGATATAGGGGCTCTAGAGGAGAAGGCGGAATGAAGTGTACTATCATCCGCAAAGCTATGAACTGGGCTGGAGGTCACATTCAACAAATCATTGATGTGGAGCAAAAACAAAGTTGGTGCCAAGACAGAGCCTTGTGGAACACCAGCATTGATCGTCATTGTATCAGACGAGACCCCGTCTACCACCACGTAGAGTGATCTATCTGCAAGAAAACTCGATAGTAAAAGACACAGTTGGGGCGGCAAACCATATGACGGAAGTTTCGCTAGGAGGCCTTGGTGCCAAACTCGGTCAAATGCTTTGGAGATATCCAAGGCTACAGCCAGAGACTCCCCATGTTTCTCTATTGACACCTGCCACTTATGTGTCACATAGGCAAGCAGATCTCCAGTTGACCTCTGGTGACGAGTTGATCGATATCGATCGATATCAATTTTTATCTTTCTACCCGTGTCGGGAGTGCTGTTCTCTTCAAGAACAGATGAGTTATCCCTCTCTTGGATTCACTATCGACTATGAGAGTATCTGCATATCGCAGGTAGCTTTCTGATTGAGAATGAAGAACTGTTCCGGAAATGGAATGTCTGAATTCGATTCATCATATGAATAACCTGACCCAATAAGAAGCCCGATGACTGAAATTACAACCCAAAATTTGTCATTGACTGCTATCTTCTATGAATATCGAATCACTATTTCATTATTCACTGTCCTTGAGCTAGAATGCTCGTATTGTGACGATCTCACTGGGTTCGTACTCATGAAAACACTATTCTGTTAATGAAATACGATCCATAACTCTTGAATATGAATAAACCTATTCCGACGAACTATTAGGAGTTCCGATTCGATCCATTACATCGACCGCAAGGCAAGCATCGATATATTCAATTGTGGCGTGCGACGATTAGTAACAATCTTGATAAACGATGAAACAATTCATCTTCTCTGATTTCTTTCATCTCAAACCACCCAACCATGAACTTTTGGACATTTTATGCATTCATATGCATATCTGTCATTACTGTGTCCTATTTAATTGGCATCATTATCACCTCAAACATTGCTGATTCGATGTGTCATTTCGAGACCAAATCATATCAAACTCTCGATGATAATCGATGATGCTCACAGAGAATCTAAAATGGAAAATCCAAAACGTTACAACTTTTACTATTCCGTGCAATTTATCAGGAATCTCATCAATCATCGTCAACAAGAACGATTCACATCATTTTATCTGCATGTAACACATTTTCCATTATGCTGAAAAACAACTGGCAACTAGCAGTCTCAGATTGTTGATTCTGTTAAATCCACTGGAAAACTGTTAATTTGGAACCATTCGTCCTATCCATCCATCACATCTGATACTTATATGAAAATTATACCTGTGTATGGAATATACCTCTGCACATTCAATTTTCTTAGACAGATCAGATATCCGGTTTGTTGATTCATTTTGCATCCTCTATGGGTGTCATATGGCTACGTTGATGGCTACGTTGTTATATTCGAATAACATAATCCTATATATGAATAAAAATCTGTGAAAATTTATTCAATCAACTCAATTTGCGAATGGAGTGACCGAAGTTGAAATTCAACGTGTCCACATGAAATTACTGCAGTTGCTGAAAACTTATGACAAAAATCATCTTTGTTTTCGAATATTCCAATAATCTGCATCTGGAAAAAAAGGATGACAAAAAAAGTTGTTCATTTCAAAGAGATCATCATTTCATTGACATTTCATGAGAAGAAATTGTTTATCTTGACAAAATCTACATAGTTTCTGTAATGTTCTCAAAAACTTCAAGAATTCATATTTCACTATCTGAAAAAAAACCAAGGGTACCAAATTTCGTGCGAAAAACTTATTTTTGGCAGGAGTGATTCATAAAAAACGAGAAACATAAATTCAATACAAACACTGAATCTTCGGAAATGAACATTGCCGGCCAATAATTCATTGAGAATTTTCTTCTCAAAGTCGTCTCAGGAATGACTCGAGAAGAGGCAAAAAAGGTGATTTTTCCTGTGCTCTTTCCATTTTTTGGACCATGAATTATTTTTCACAATGTTCACAAAATCAATTTTCATAGGAGATCCATTAGTCGAACTTTGTTCTAGACCAAAAAGATGATGAAGAACAAAACTTCAAAATTGTACAAAATTTCCCAAAATGCTGAAAAATCTTAAATGCTATACGATATGTACCTACAACCCCAGACATGTAAATGTGTCCAAGCATATGAATATACATGTATATAATATAGATTCATACATGAATATCATATATATATATATATGTACAATTTTGAAGTTTTGTTCGTGTTCTATATATATATATATATATATATATATATATATATATATATATATATATATATATATATATATATATATATATATATATATATATTTATATACATACATCTGGGTGGCTCAAAATACTAGCCAAAGGAGCTCCTTGATTCATTAATTTGTCTATCAGGTATACAGGGTGACTCTAAAATGGCCTTAACCTCATTTCTCATATGAGGCTCGTACACCAAAGCCTAGTAATGAAGCTGGTGAGAAAACACTTCATTACATTGTATCTATAATATGAAACCATTATCAATCGTGTGAGCTGGCTTAAGGAAGTCGTAATCGCATTGAACCTGTAGAAATGTAGAAATACCGTATTACGAGATTCATTTTCTTCAGATAAAAATCCTTTGGGGGTTGATTTGATGGTTGATTTTCACCTCAAACAGTTGTAATAAATGTGTAAGAAATTCATGCGTGTGAAATATGTTGATAGTGTGTGTATTTTTAAATATATGAAGAGTGTGGTGCAGCTTCAGGCTAAAGCTGCACCACCACCTCATTTTTGTGAAACAACAACTGTGATAAAATTCGAGTGGGTTGTAATGAATTGTAATCAATGTGTTAGAAATTGGGAGAATGATTTCTTGGAAGTGGGCCATGAAGGCTGATGCAGTATTAGGTTCATGACATATAGTTCTTCTGAATCCTCCTCTGTGAATGATTCATCTTCAAAGTCTGTGAGTAGTGTGAATACTGGAAATCAATCAGGGTTGAGCAGTGTTTCCAGTTTAATCTGTGTCTAATCAGTAGATTTTATATGGGACTGCCAGAAAATTTTGTAGTAGAATTTATAGAAACATATGCAAATATCAGTACTAAATCATATATCATGTCTGAAGAAGATTTGTTTGTATGATAGTAACAGTGGGTTAGCAGATGATTTTGGCATTTCCAAAACATGTTTCCAGAATTTTATAAAAAACTATGCCCATTCTTTCCAGTATATTTAAAAGAATTGATTTTTTGGCAAGAATCAGAAACAATCCAAGCTTTGTTGCCCATCCCATTAAGATATAGATATAGAAAAGTGCAGTCCATAATTGATTGCTTGGAAATTGGAATAGAATTTCCCTCAGACCCTCAGAAACAAGCATTGTCTTGGTCCCAATATAAAAAATGTAACACTGTGAAATATTTAATTTCTGCAACTCCACATGTCTTCATAAATTTCATTTCCGAAGGATTTGGTGGACGTGCCACTGATAGAATAATTGTAGAAAAAAAGGTTTTTTTAGACGTTTCATCCAATATATATATATATATATATATATATATATATATATATATATATATTATATATTTATATATATTATATATATATTTATATATATCGTAGGTATGGTAACTACTTCAGGAAAGCCAAAAGACACAGTGAATTCTAATATAGTTCATCATGTGAATGAAGTTGAATGCATACAAGTTGAGCACTTACCTTGCTTTGATATGAGCCAGTGGCTCATATCAAAATTCAACATGTTTGGCCCCATGCGGCATTTCATCGCTTCTCTATCAGACAGTGCTGAGTTGAACATTACTCCATTTCCTTCGTACTTTCCTTCTGATATCTCTTCCTGGAAATTGGGCACGTGAGAATTATATCAGGCAAGGAGAGGCACATCCACAGCGATGTCTGCAATGGGTAGAGCACATCATTCGATGCACTTACAGGATGAAATGTACTAATTGTTGCCTAGAGCTGCGTTCCATGTCATTTTGATAAGAACGAAAAATATCGATATCATCAATCATTTTTATGTGAATCCTCATTGATACTATTGTTATTGTTTTTGTTATTCATCCCCTCGAAGCCAAAGCAACCCTCAGAAACTCCGAAGGGCTTGTGTGAGTAAAGGAGACGGAGATCTACAGTTTACACATTTGGCATTTTGGCTACCCCTGAGTAGAAATTCATGATATACATTGTACAACACATGAATGATCCCAAATCCAACGGCCAGCCAGGGATCCAACTAACGACCTCATGATCACTGACCCTATCTCTAGATCACCTCTTCCACTCGCAGAGTATGCTCTCGTACACATGTTTACTGACATGTCTCTCAAATTTGATATCAGTGTCACTATTACACCAAAACTTTTTGCTTGATCTGAAATATCCATCTGAGAATATTCAATTAATATATGGACAGAGTCTTCCAAATCAGCGTGATGTGCTTTTTGAGCCGAATAAGACAGTGATCTAGCCATATCATCGAGAAAATCTCAGACTTCAGATCATCATCAATCATAGTGCAGGTGAAACCAATCTCAGCATGAGAAAATGAGTTATAGGGCTGCGTGTCATCAGCAATTGAATGAATTTTCAAAAGTTTTGGACTCCTAATGAAAATGTGCGTTATGTATATTGTGACCCAAAATGGAACATTGCGGAATTCCAAACATAAGATTCATGTATTTGAACTGTTCTTCGATTCAAACTTTCTGTTATCCATTCTTGATACAGCTTTCCAGATAGCCAATAAAAGTGTGAAATAGCATGCTATAGAACAACTATAGCCACTCCTCTATTGTATTCAGATTGCATCAAAGATATCGACGATTGACTATCTTTATCTTCCTCTAGAACTTTTGAAAGAGTAGATATTATACTGATGGCTCGAGGATCCTCATACTCCATACTGCACTTCTCCATACATCTGAAACCAGATTTCGAATCATGCAAAAATCAATTATTTGAACAATGTAAGTCACGAGTATGCAGGAACAGAGTTTGAAGAGTTTCATGTTGAATTCATGACACCCTGTCGCATCAGTAATCGATGGAATCGAAATCAATTTCAATCATTCTATTATTTTTATAGTTTTCTAGGTTGGTGGATGAGCTGCAGTTATTAATCCCACGAAATATTCATCAATCTCACGAGCAAATCTCAGAGTATCAGGTTTTGAATTTTGTGAGAACTAGTTGATCGAACTTCAGAATTCTCCACGTGTCTTCCGAACCAGCGTGATTGAGTTCATGAATAGAGTATGCTTTTCTTCCTCTAACAATTGCCTTACTTCCCCAATTCCAAATATCCTCATGGGAATTCCAATAATCAGGTTGACAACAAGTAATGACGATCAAGAACATGAATAGCTCCATAATGAATGGTTATGCTAGTTACCAAATGTGTATATCACGAGAGATTGATGAAATAGAGCGATGAATGCAATATTCTTCTTCTCTCCCCATCAAAGCTGCCTAACCCTTCATGCAGTCCCAGGTCGTTTTTAAATCTGGCCGAAGTTAAACAGACCGTGTTTCTTTCAATCCATGTTTATTTTTCCTATTGTGCGCTGTCCCTCATCACAATTAGCAGACAATGTTTTCCAAACGATCGCACGACAAAAATACCTCTGTGTGTATAGATACATATGGTTGGATCTGTAGTGGGGTGAATTTTATTAGTTATTGAAAGCATATCAGACCGTTATGAAGTGAATTCGATCGAAATGAACTGTGGTGGTCACTTTTGAGGACTATTCAATTCAGAATAATAATGTATATCCTGAAATAATGTAGATATGAAAAGAGGGTATTGGAGAAATCAAGGTTCGAGCACGCCAATTTGTTCTTCAGCGTCACACTATTGCTACTGTACAGGGCGAAGTGCGAGTGAGTTTTTTTCCAACAGGGTATATATCTTGCCATGATCAGTTGTTTGGCCGAAATTTGTTCCAACAAAAAAATTCATGCTAACAGAGGTACAGGTATTCCAAAGTTGAGAAGACTCCAAATATGGAACATTCTGTTCACATTTTCTCAATTAAGAAAACCGCAGAAATATATACTTTGGAAGAGTTACGTGATAGAATCCAAAATGCGAGTGGAACAATTCGATTTCATTGTCATCTCGGATTCGCCGAGCACACGGTAAAAAGTCCCATCATTGAGTAAAATTTGATTCTTGAACCAGTGTTAGACTCTGAGTGAAATTTCCTTGGGTAACCCAATTTGAGTAACCCAATGTCATGCAAATCATTCGTTGATCCAACGAACCAAATATTTGTATTACACTTCATTTGAATCATCATTCACAATCTTGAATACTCTTTATATCACTCACTATTGAATGTATTTCAATCAATTTTGCTTCGAGTATCACCGATATATCGTGGCGCCATCTATTTATTCAGCAAGGAGTGCCTGCTTAGCGCGTGCTCGTTGTATACATCATCAGCTGTTCTCGAGCCGCCGTTGAGAGAAGCCATTTCAGCTGTGATATCGTTGTACAGAATTGCTTTGTTTCGCCGAAAACAATAACGGCATTTTCCGATATAATGGCATTGCAGTTATGAAACTCCCCAGGAGATGAAGACATTTTTGCAGATTTCTGTATGCATAGTTGATGTTTTGGGATGGAAATGATATAGTTTGGTCATTTATTGAGGAGTGACCTGAATCAACGTTCTTATAACACTGATTTTGCGATTATCAATGATATAAATTTCAATGTCATCTTTGTGTCTCCATCTAACAACTTATATGAAATATGAGTTTTGTGTAATGGTTCATGAATAGTATTCGGATCTTTCACTATGGTGAGTGAACCAAACAACAATTTTTGATTTGATTCGATAGTCGATTGACCTATTTTAGTGAAGAAATTCCGATATATTCCGGATAATTCTCATGAATGAATTCCACGAAATTTTTATGATTGTACAAATGACAATAACACACTCATTGTCTTGTATCATCATGGTACGGTATTGTGATGTGTTATTGTCTCAGCATGGGTTGAAGGAATTCGTGCTCTCCTGCTTCATCTGATACTTCTTCCTCGTGTTCTTCCTCAAATGACCAAGGGTACAAAAGCGCCGATCAAGGACAATTGGATGAGTGCAATCATGAAAAATTATTTGAATTCATTGATGATGGTGATTATGATTGATTAGAATCTGTGTTGTAATGTTCTGAAATGAACGTTGACACAGTGTCATTTCATGTTTATGTTCGATATCAATAGTCCCAGAAACTCAAATTTGGAGAAAAGTCATCCCAAAATTGTGTATATATCCACTCAAAGATTTGTGAACTGATCAGGAAATTTTGTGTAGATGTTACTCAGGAGCCCGGTGTTGAAATGTCAACACAATCGGGTGTGGACTCTGATTGACAAATGATTGAGTTCAATTTGTGTTGAATTCATTTCGAATCAGGCGCACATTGGAAAAGAAGTTAGCGTTCTCGTTTATGAACTTGCTACGATCAAACAAGATGAAATTTCCGTACAACAGCAATTTGATATTGATTCAGTGGTCTATGAATTGGAAGAGCGCAGGAAAAGATCCAACAAAATAATGATGTATAACCTTCCTGAATCCAAATGAACCTCAACTAAGTCCATAGATGATGATGATTATTCAAAAGTGAGAAATATCTTGCATGTATTGAATCCACAAATACAAATAAGGAAAGTTTTACGGGTTGGCAGAAATATCACCACCTCCAGATTTGTCAAAATATTATTTGAAAGTAGTGATGATGTTTTGTTCGTTCTGAGGAACAGAAAATTAAATCAATTCGCCTGGAATAAAAGTTAACTCCGATTCAACTCTGAATCAGAGGAATCATCTTAGTGATCTCCGTTAGAAATTAAATGAAAGGAATGAAAATGGAGAGGAGAATCTAACCATCAGATACATATATCGAATGCCAAAAATTGTATTAAAAACTTCCCAGCGAAAAAACTAATTTCGACGGGTAACTCCCAAAGTGAGAATGATTTACTGAGTTTATACTATCGAAATATCAGAGGTATCAAAACTGAGCTTACAACATTAGAATTCAATACAGCCATGAACGATTATGATGTTATTGTTTTCACCGAAACCTGGCTGTGCGAAGAAATTAAGGATAAGGAACTTGGTTTATCTCAGTACAACATATTTCGAAAGTCAAACTAGTCAAAAACGCGGAGGCGTTCTTGTGGCAGTGAAGAAGCAACATTCCAGTAACGTCATATCTATCAACAAGGAAAATGTGGAACAATTATTCGTATCATATCTGCTTATGGTGAGAAGATAGTGATTGGAGCAATTTATCTCCTGTCAGGACTCATATGATGACCATTGTTCAACCGTAGATGATGCGTTAGATAGTTTTCCCCAGAATGATTTGTTCTTGTATGGTGTTTAAAACTTGCCAAATATTTACTGGCATCATGATGAATTAGGAGTATCCGCCATTTTCAAAAATAATCATTCTGCCGAAATACTAGTGGAATCTTTCGCATATCATAATCTTTCTCAAATTAATACCATTAGGAACTGTTTTGGTGCTATGTTAGACTTGATATTCTCGTAAAATAGTGATATTTATCGAAGTAGAGGTTTGTGATGACTGTTTATTGCCATGTGACACAGCTATAGTGTCATCAGTTATCATTAACAAAGAATACAAGAATCTGCAATTTGATGAGTTCCACTACAATTTCAAAAGGGAAGATTACGTAGGACTGATTTATCACTCATCCCTCACCGACTGGGATAATGAATTGGGAGTTATATCAGATATCAATCATACTACCGAAGTTTTCTACAATATTTCATATACTGATGTGAACAATTTCCTCCCCTATATTCGCTCAACCAAACCAAAATTTCCTCATCGGTTCACTGATGAACTGAAAAATCTTGTATTTCAGGAGAAGAAATCTCAAAGAATTTATAAAAATAGCAACAGTTGGGACGACTATCTATCATTTTCTGAGCTAAGAACACAATGCGAAGTTATGAGTAAAACATGTCATGATAACTATATAAAAAGTACAGAAAAAATAATACTACATATGTGCAGATTCACCTTTGTAAAACCTCTGCTCTTACTATTTACTGCATCCCTAAACTGAGGAGAATTTCCACATTTGTGGAAATCTAGTTCCATCACACCAATTTTCAAGTCAGGAGACACAGCAAACACGAAAAATTATTGACCAATAACAATCTTGATGCAATCCCAAAATTATCAGGAAGTTTGATCAGCGATCGAATCAAAACATCTCTCAACCAAGTATTAATACAAGAGCAGCATGGATTTTGCTTGTGAAAATCAACATCTACTAACTTATTAGTAGATGTTATATATACTGATTTTTCCAGAGCATTCGATACCGTGAGTAATACTATTTTGGTTGGAAAATTGAAGGCTATCGGATTTCACGAAAATTCATTGAACTGGATCTTGAGTTATCTCCAAGAAAGAAATCAATATGTGAAAATCAAAAAAATCATATTTCAAGAGATTCATTTGACTTCAGGAGTTTCGCAAGGGAGTCACCTAGGCCCTTTCTTGTTTAATATTTTCATCAATGACATCAGTGGAAGAATTGGAAATTCAAACTTTCCACTGTTTGCAGATGACCTCAAGATTCACTGAAAGCGAATATCAAAATATTCAAAGTGATCTCACATCATTTTCTGAATGGTGTTCTGATAATTGCATGGAATTGAATGTGAATAAATGCAATAGTATGTCATCTTATCGATCACTTGAGCACATAGAATTTGAATACAACATTGATGGTCAAACTCTTGCAACTGTTCGGTCTGTTCGAGATCTTGGTGTTCTAATAGATACCAAGGTTGATTTTCACCTCAGAGAATCCACCGATATCGATAACACTTCACTATCCGTTGGTTAGATCGATACTTGAATATTCCTTATGTGTTTGGTCACCAACTTATGACATCCATATTGATAGTGAAGAAAGAGGACAAAATAGAATGTAATGATGTATATCTCACTAACTGAATATGCCATTGAATAATACCTCTCTCTCGGATATTACAACAATAACAGGTATTGACAAATGAGGCACTCGTAGATTTTACATAGACAACAGATTTCTTCACAAGATACTCAATTCTAAAATTGATTGTCCCAATCTGCTGTCCCAAGTTGGCATAAATGTTCCAGCTAGAATAACTAGAAATAGTCAGACATTCGCAGTTGCTTTCCATAGATGCAATTATGGAAAACATTCTCCATTATCAAGAGTAATATGTTATGCTAACAAATCTGAAGTAGATTTTTTAATATATCTGAAAGAAGCCTGAAACAGAGATTACCATCAATCATTTCGATTTCTCAATTTGTCAATCAATATTGTCATACCTACCTATTTCATTCATACATCATATTTCATACTGAAGTTCTTTAGATCAATTTTAATTATATTCATGTTCCACTTCTCACCTTTGTGAAATTCTTCGATTCGAATTGGGGGTTCCCTGTTAATAAATGAATAGATAAATAAATGGACACATTCAATGAATAGCAGTTCCTTCAACATGTATTCATTGAACAAAAATGATATGAAATTCAGAATGGTATTCTTGTAATGAGTTGAAGTACGAGAACAGTTCTTTGACTCAAGTAGGTTTTTAATGATATTGGTAGATTATTGATTCAAATTTTGATGCACTGTTTCATCGTCTCTTGAGAAGAACACATCGATGAAAATTTTCACGTTGAGAATTCGGGAATCCTCGAATTCATATACTTCAAACTCGACTTCATAGTGAAAATCGACGTGTTTTGAGATTCCGCAACAAAATTGGCAACTATACTTGATATCATGAGAAATCAATGAATGATTTCTTCCTCAATTCCACCATCAGTTTATGAAAACGAAAGTGGCACAGAAAACATAATCATCTATTGTCGAATGAGTACAACTCTTGATGAGAGAAAGCTATAAATAACAAGATATTCAAGAATTAGTGTGTTTTTCCTCGGACTGTTATATCAAATTATGTTTATAACCATCATGCATTATCTCTGCATTTCGGACTGAACAAGAATGACAAAGCACAGACGCAAAGTAGAAACATTTGGGTCATTAAAGAGTTAGTCTCATGGGCTCACAATTCATTACAGATGGCTTTCTACCAATTAAAACGTAATAGGATTTTAAAAACCAACAGCGACCATTTTGCTGAATTTATAATTAATTCTACAGGCATGTCGGATGATATTCAGGAGAGCCCATGTGAAAAAATGGTAATCAGAAATGTATTAGGGTCGGCTTAGTGGACTCCGAATCTGGTTAGTGGCAATCATAGACTTATTATCCTGAGGAGACGGAACTATTTACATTTAAAGAAGATCAGACATTGCCAATATCTGGTCCACTGTAGGATACTATTGTGACCGATTGGAAAGTGTCGTTGCCATATTTCCAGATTGAGAACGAGATTTGCAATAATTATTGACACGTTCATATCATTTTTTCATTGTATTGCAAGTAATACAGTCTCGATGGAACATTTTTCTGAACGGTATTTTTATACATAATAAAAACCTGAAATGTACACGTTGGAATTACCGAATATTCATTTTGTGAACTATCACATTGTAGCATCATAGGATTTGTTACCCGCAAAGCGACATCGGCGCGTCCAGGCCACGCCTATTGTATGAATGATTTTTACTACGAATTATGTCTGCACTCTACATGGGTTCCCATAAGAAGATGCTGACATCGCAGATCCCACAGTTCAGATTTCATGAAACCGCTGTTTCCATGAAATCAGCAAGATCGTCTTCGACTCCGAGAGAAGCGAGTTCCAGTTCAGTTCATAACTCATATTCATACGTTAAACATCATTTTATATTTTTCCTTCATCTTTACACATATACATGAAATAAAGTTTTTAAAAAGAGACTTCAAGCTATCAGAATTATTATTGGCGCAGTCGGTAGGATATCCGGGTTATCGCGTATCGAACGTGGTGATTTCGTATCAACGATTGACTGGATATCGAAAAACTGTTGGTTCGTGGAGTGGAGGTGTTTGAAGTGGACCGTCTAGAAAAGACCCATCTGAAGCCCCTCGTCAACGAAGCAACGAGATTTGGAACCTACATAGTCCATTTCTGCAGAGATAGAACTTCTGGAGGAGACAAAAATCGCAAATCCAGGACTCATCTCCATAGCTGTTAGGAAGGATATGCTTGAAGTAACTCTAATATTCTTGTAAGTGCAATCAATCGAATGTCCGTAGAAGATTTGTCGAACATTCTAGAAAATTTGAATTTGCGGGAACCTTTACCTGACTTTCAGATTATACGTAGAACTATTCATTTTCCTGAAAATTCAATAGCAAATTCATCCGAAAACGAAACTGCAAACCAACCCATAATGAGTCAATTCAAATCTGAATACTTAAATTGCATCCCTGAATTCAATGGAAATCCAAATGAATTAAATCGTTATATTTCTATTTGTGATCAAATCATTCAAAATTTCTATGATATTGCCAACCCAAATAGTTTTCATAACACTTATCTATTGAATTCTCTCATATCGAAGCTTACTGGTAACGCTAGATTAGTTGTAAATATTCAATTAGTAACCAATTGGAATGATCTGAAACAAACGCTGCAGAGAAACTTTGCAGATCAAAGAGATGAAGCTTGTCTCAACAGAGACTTAGTTATGATGAGACAAAGTCAGAATGAAAAACCACAGCAATTTTACGATCGATGCTTGAAAATTCTTAATCTTATTTGTAGTCACGTTGATATTCATGAAGCAAATCTCGAAGCAAAAGTTCTGAAACGTAATTTGTATAACGAATTAACACTGAAAACATTTTTATCAGGTCTTAGGGAACCTCTTGGAACTACGATTCGCTGTATGAGACCAAAATCTCTAAGTGAAGCCTTACAACTCGTAATCCAAGAAGATAATACTCACTACTTCCAAAATTTGAATCAAAATAGGCATTTTTCGAGAGAAAATGATGTTTCAGCAAGGCAACCGCCGCAACAAAGATACCCGAAAAATGTTTCGAATAATTTCAATAATTCAAATGATCGGTATAAGAACCATCAACCAACAACATCATTTCCTTCTCAGCCAATTCAGATACAACCTAGAGAAAATATTCGCCCACAAAGATTTTTCACAAACACTCAAGTATTTGGCAGAAATAATCAACAAAACGCGAATGTTTTTAGATCAAATCCAAGAAATACATTCGACAGGCCTACTCCGATGAGTACGAGCACTAGAAATACTTACAGGCCCACGCCAATGAGCGTTAATACTAGAAACACTGTCAGACCTATAAATAATTCTCAACAACATCAAAATCATTCGAATTCACGACAATTTGATCAATCAATGCAACCCAGAAGAACTTTTGTTTCAGAAGAATTATATAACGCAGAATTAGATGGAAATCCGGAGAATTTCCAAGAAGAATATGTTAATCCACAAAATGATTATTTAGCATATTACGAACAAGCATCCGATGATGAAAATGCTGCCGGTACGAGTAGAAATTTTCAGAAAATGTCTCACAACGACAATCCTTCTTAGAATCACATATCATTCCATTTAATACTACAAACGCAAGCGAACTCCCATATATCATATTACCCGAATACAATATAAAAGTTTTACTTGATTCTGGTTCTACGAAATCATTCATTGACCCAGAAATAGCTCATCAGTTTTTTCCTCAATTAATTAAAAATGATCCATTTGTTGTGTCCACAGTATTTCAAAAATCGGCACATAAATTCAGTGCATCTATTCCAGTTTCAAAAATATTCAATTTGGACGAAAATCAAAAATTGAAATTTTTCCTATTCAAATTTCACAATATCTTCAGAGGATTGATAGGTTTGGATAGTTTAAAATTATTACAAGCTACGATTGACTTCGATAAAGGATATTTAATCACGCCTCATTCAAAAATAAAACTACTCTTTCAGAAAACACAAACAAATCTGAATTTGATTAAAGTCAATCCTAGATCGGAACAAGTAATAAAAATTAGAACATCGATAAATAATGGCGAAATTATTATCCCACATCAAAAATACCACAACTGTGAGATACCAGAAAGTCTTTCGGTTGCAAAAAATGGATATGCTTTAACGACTATTTTAAATAACACTGTAAATATGATAACCTTAGATTTTTCTGAACCTATAATTGTTGAAAAATTCGACCGTAATCACATCCAAGAAGTAGAACTTCATAATTTTGACGAATTTCCCAATCGATACTTAGATCCAACAAAAATTAGAATAGATCACCTAAACCAGGAAGAACGAAACGAAATACTTAAACTTTGTAAAGAATTTGCAGATATTTTTTATAACGAAGGAGACGCTTTAACCTTCACTAATCGCATAAAACATCAAATAAAAACCGCAGATGAATTGCCAGTATATTCAAAATCGTATCGTTATCCGTTCATCCACAAGCAAGAGGTAGAAAATCAAATGAAGAAAATGCTTGACCAAAACATCATAAGACCTAGTAATTCACCGTGGTCGTCACCTATATGGGTCGTACCAAAAAAGGCTGATGCTTCAGGAAAGCAAAAGTGGAGAGTCGTGGTAGACTATCGTAAGCTCAACGAAAAAACCGTTGATGATAGATACCCGCTTCCAAACATAACAGACCTCCTCGACAAACTGGGAAAATGTCAGTATTTTACTACCCTCGATTTGGCCAGTGGTTTTCACCAGATCGAGATGGATGAAAAGGATGTAGCTAAAACGGCCTTCAACACAGAGAACGGCCATTTCGAATATCTGCGTATGCCTTTTGGTTTGAAAAATGCACCAGCCACATTTCAACGTATAATGGATAACATATTGCGTGGAATCCAAAACGAGAAATGTCTAGTGTACTTGGACGATATAATAGTTTTTTCAACATCATTACAAGAACATCTAGAAAGGCTGAGATCTGTTTTCCAACGGCTACGAGATTCGAACTTTAAGATACAACTCGATAAATCCGAATTTTTGCGAAAAGAAGTCGCATACCTGGGTCATGTTGTGACTCCAGAGGGTGTCAAACCGAACCCTGACAAAATTCGAGCAATCAAACAATTTCCAATACCAACTAATTCTAAACAAATAAAAGGTTTTTTAGGTTTACTCGGTTATTATCGTAGGTTTATAAACAATTTCGCTAAAATAACCAAACCGTTTACGAAGTGTCTTAAAAAAGGAGCCAAAATAGAACATAATCAGGAATTTGTAGACTGTTTCAATACTTGTAAAAATTTGTTGATAAATGAACCAATACTCCAGTATCCGGATTTTTCTAAACCTTTCGTGCTGACGACAGACGCAAGCAACTTTGCTTTGGGCGCTGTTCTGTCCCAAGGACCGATTGGTAGTGATCTACCTATCGCATACGCTTCTCGAACTTTAAACGAATCGGAACAAAATTATTCAACAATCGAGAAAGAATTACTTGCGATAGTCTGGGCCACTAAATATTTCCGTCCATATTTATTCGGTAGAAAATTTGATATTGTTACAGACCACAAACCTTTAGAATGGCTATTCTCACTTAAAGATCCTAATTCAAAATTAACAAGATGGCGCATAAAATTAGAGGAATACGACTATAATATAAAATACAAAAAAGGAAGACTGAATTCCAACGCTGATGCTCTTTCACGCATTGAAATTCACACAAAGACAGTTTCCGACGAAATCGAAGACTTGGTAAGAAATATTTCGAACCAACCAATGAACCCTGAAAATGAAAAAATAATTCAAGAGATTTTTGACTCACAAGATGCGAATAAACAACGCGATATAGACAACGTTTCCATGCAAGTACAATTAGATGAGACCATTCGAGACATAGACGAAGTAAATGACGAACAAGACGACAACACGATTCATTCCAATGCCGACCAACACCCTGTGGTAGGAATTCCGACTTCTGACTCACCGGTAAACTTCGGTCAGAATCAAATATTAATATCAACGGTATTGCACTCTCCCGCAAAACCGAAAATAACTATTTTATTTGAGAGGAAACAACGAATCAAAGTCCAAATTTCCGAAAACAATTTCGAAAATGACATTGTACAATTCATAAAAGATTATATCGCACCAAATGTACAATATCATCTGTATTTCGAAAACCCCAATATCTATGAAAAATTCTCAGTAGTACTGCAAACATATTTCAAATGGCCTTCTATTAAATTCAAAAAATGCAATAAATTACTAATTGACGTGACAGACAGAAACGACATTGAGGAATTGATAAAAAACTATCATGAAGGGAAGTCTAACCATCGTGGAATAGACGAAACCGTCCACCGAATTAAAGAAAGATACTATTGGCCCCACATCAAGGAATCTGTACAAACTTATATTAATGAATGTGAAATATGCCAACAAAGTAAATACGAGCGACATCCTATTCGAATGGAAATGAATATAACTCCAACAGCAACAAGACCCTTTGAAATAATACATTTAGATACCTTTACTCTCGAACAATCAAAATTCTTAACGATAGTAGATAGTTTTTCAAAATATGCACAGGCATACCATTTGAACTCACCCTGCGGAACCGAAATCACTGACAATTTAATTAAATTCTTTTCTCATCACGGTACCCCTAAACAAATAATAGTTGACAACGGCACTGAGTTTAAAAACACTGTAGTAACCGAACTGCTGAAATTACATAAGATCGACACCCACTTTTGTAGTCCAAATCACCCGCAATCCAATGGGATCGTCGAAAGATTTCATTCGACGATAATCGAACATATTCGACTGTTGAATACTAAAGGTTTCTCAAAAACCCCAATCCGAAAGAAAATAACTTATGCAATTATGGCCTATAATCATTCCTTACATTCCGCGACGAAATTCAAACCTATTGACATTGTGAATGGACACATCACAGACAACAACCCTTTCAATATGGAAATCGATCAAATATTGGTTAACGACTATATCAATGATCACAAAGAAAAATCGAAATTACTCTATTCCAAAATTAATTCAGACCTTATCGCACTCAAATCCAAGACCATACAAAAGCTTAATGTTAACCGAGACAAACCCGAGATATTTCAACCGGAACAAAAGACATTCGTGAAAAAACACACTAGACAAAAACAGGCAAATAAATTCAATAAATCCACTCAGCTGACAAATGTAAATAACGAATCGAAGACAGTTTCAACCCCATCACAAGAAAAAATTCACATGGACAATTTAAAACGACCACTGAAACAGACATACACCTTTAAAAAATAAATATTTCGTCTCTGTTATTTCAGAATCCCGGGGATCTTCGGCCTCCAGGAAAAAATTCAACTGCAAAAACTAGAGAATAACCCTGGTATCATTCCTGTTAAACTTGGTGTAGCAAAAGTTGAACAGTACACACATACTCTCATTCACTATTATGATATGAACTCGATTATTTCGGAATTAGGTAGATTAAGATCAAAATCTCACAATATCACGAGCCTCATACTTACCAATAAGGATTATTCATTTGACACATCAAATTATCTGAAAATCTTACAATTCACTGAAGAAAAGGTTGAAGCAAAATTGAGAAATATACTTCCACACCATAATATCCGTAAAAGAGGATTGATTGATGGCTTAGGCTCAATTTTCAAGTCCGTTACTGGAAACTTAGATGCCTATGATGGCCAACATTACGAACAAATGATTTCACAACTAGAATCAAATCAAAAACAGATAATATCAAATATGGGAAAACAATATTCTCTATCTCTGAATGTCATAGACAAATTCAATAAAACAGTCCAAAGAATCAATCATAATGAACAACTAATCACTTCAAAATTGAACCAAATTGTTTTGATAGTCGAAAGTCATACGTATAGAGAAAATTCAATGTTGATAAAAGATATTCTGAATCAAATTATAAACATGTATGAGATAATCAATTCAGTACTCCAGGATATTGAAAACTCTATCACCTTTTCAAAATTACAAGTTATGCACCCAAGCATCATCTCAACACAAGAATTGTTTGTCGAATTGAAGAAATTGAATTGTCATACAGAGCTCAAACAGTTACCATTCGCAATAACATTCAATAATACAGAATACTTTGAGAGACTGATAAAAATTGATAGTTATATATTGAACAACAAAATCACATATATTCTTCATATCCCAATAACGTTTCCTTTTGATTTCGAATTCTATCATCTTTATTCAGCCCCTGTATATTCTGATGGTCAGTTCAAGGCAATCATCCCTAGAAATAAATTTTTGATCAAAAATGAAATGTACTTCGCATTTCTGAGTAATACTTGTGAAGAAATCCTTCCTCGATGGTATATTTGCGACAAACAAGAACTACGAGAAATCGAAGATGGACCTTGTGAAATTCAGCTGCTTAACATAAAAAACACCTCCACGTGCCGCCAAACTCGAGTCCACCTGACCAGACCAATCCTGAGCCACCTCGATGCATCTAACCAATGGATCGGACTGTTTCCATCCGAATCAACTTCAAAACTTGAATGTCATGAACAAGAAGAAATACGGAAATTGATTGGGACGTTCCTAATCGAAATTCCTATGGGCTGCCGATTTATCATCGATCAATTCACCATAGCCAACGAACAACAGTATGCAAATCCGAATCAGCCAGTCCTGTTTCCCGACATAGACGTCACCGTCACGACGTCTCCAACAGCCAACGTCACCATCGAACTTGAGGACCTCAGACTAGACGAGCTGCAAGAAATCCGCACGCAAGTTATCGAAAATCAATCCGATTTTCAATTTGGGCATTCTCTCTACGTCCCCAGCGCTTGGACAGTTCTGATATATGGACTTATTGTTGCTGCCGCCTGCTACGTATTCTACAAGAAGTTCGCCAACAGGGTTGAAGCCACAGCATCCCCACAGATCGACCACCGTGATGTTCGTCTTCCTCTCTAACCCTCTGAAGCCAAATCTATGGGGGGAGGAATTATGTCTGCACTCTACATGGGTTCCCATAAGAAGATGCTGACATCGCAGATCCCACAGTTCAGATTTCATGAAACCGCTGTTTCCATGAAATCAGCAAGATCGTCTTCGACTCCGAGAGAAGCGAGTTCCAGTTCAGTTCATAACTCATATTCATACGTTAAACATCATTTTATATTTTTCCTTCATCTTTACACATATACATGAAATAAAGTTTTTAAAAAGAGACTTCAAGCTATCAGAATTATTATTTACGAAACTACGATCTGCCCATTTCTCGTTGCGGTGTTGTAGACGAGTGATCTTGTGTTTTGAAGTGTTGTTTTTAGTGACTTTGAATAGATATTGTGGAATTCAGAGTGAATTTTTGGACAATATGGTCCGTCACTGCCGAATGTGCAAAAAACTTGACATTTCCAGCCCTGATGTTTCTTTTCACAAGTAAGTTGGAATACCTAACCTCCAAATTTGTTTGTTATTCCAGTGGCGTGAATATATGATGATTAGGTACTGTTTATTCATGATTGTTAATGATTTAGGTAGTGTTTATGTTTCCATGGCATAGACTTTCTTGTTCATTGCATCAAAAATTCTAAGCAACTTATTCCTGTTAACCTATTTCTCTATTACTTCAGGTTTCCCGATGATAGTGGAAAAAGGAAAATTTGGGCATCTCTTCTTGGCTGGCAGGAGAATCGTCTGAGCAAATATCTTTATGTATGTTCTGATCATCTCGATTCGAGGATGTCATAACAAAGAAAAGTGGTAACAAATACTTGAGGCCAGATGCGAATCCACTACCATGCCATTCAGCGTTTCAGTTCGCATCTGATAGGTAATTTGCAGTTAATACTCCATTGTTTCAACATCACATTTTTCCAATACTGTACAGAAAAACAACAAACTATGTTCACGAGCGACATCATTTATTTTCTTTGTGAATTGTCATTGTATTTAATGATATATTGTTTTGTATAAAAATCCAAAAATTATTTGCAGTTCAATTTGAACCAACACCTTCTTTCCAGTAATGAATCAAAATGTGTCATCATTATCCGAATAAATTTGTTGTATTATATGAATATTAAAAGTATGAAAGCTGTGTTTTTTGTTTTTATCAAAGCGGAGAAATCTGTGTGCAAATTATAAGGAAATTCAATTTTATACAACTGTCTGAATGCATATGATATTGCACTTGTTTCAGTTGAACATAATATCGGGAATTACAGGTACTGACAAGAATCTGGTTATATATTTCCAATGATGTTTCATTTTTCAGAATGTTGATTGACAAATACAGAGAGAAATTACATGTTTCCATTGAGAGTACATTCGTAGCTTGTTCATAATCAAAAGGAATTTGTTTGTCTTCCTAACTAACAAACACGACGCTTCCACTCCGTACAGAACAATATTTAATAATAAAGTTATAGATAAAATATATTTCCAAGTTATGGAACCATTAGGACGGTACGCCACTGGCTGAAATCAGGGAAACAAGACACATAAACATAACAGCGTTGCCAACAAGTTGGTGAAGACAAAGAGGTTCGATCGGTAGTCTTTCTCATACTTGTGCAGTTCATTTTCAATCATTGCTTCAAAACAAAAGCAGTTTTATGAATGAGATGTTCCGTCTCCTCAGGATAATAAGTCTATGGTGGCAATCCTATTCACAGCAGAATGTCATCGGAGTAAAAAAAGAACCATTGAAGTTCGCACTATTCGAATACATCAGTATCGTCGATTGGAAACATGAATGAAATGATTCATGATCGCCTGGAATGAACTCTGCTCATTTCAGAAACTATTTCACGGAATACTCTCCTACGACAAATGTTCAGAAATAGCTTGTAAATACAAAGGAAGATTCTTCCATCCTCAACTGATGCAAATAATTCAAATTCAATGATATCTCTGTATCCATACTTCATCCAGAGTATTTTTATCGAATATTGTGTTTGGAGTCGTTATTGAACTACAAATTTTGTTTGTAAATACTGAAAATAGAGATCGATTGGTGCGAAACTGCCAATTTCTTATCGGAAGTCATCAATATAATTCAAGAAGTACGGTATATTATGATGCAAGTTTTCTAGTTGAAGTCCTGAGAAATTATATGGATTCAAATTATTATAAATCATTTTCGATTTGGTTATTTTCTCTTCTTCTTTTCCTCCCATTGAATTTCCTCATTCATCAAGTATAGTAGAACCACATTCCGAAAGAAGGAATAGAAGGAAAATGGACGTAGATATCTACACATATCTCTAGCGTTATGATGAATATTTTCAGAAGTGATTAGTGAATGCTTGGTCATTACGGCTCGACAGATGATGGCCTCATGTTTCTTCCTCTTCATGATTCATGGGTTTCATGGGTGTCAGATCCTTTATTCATCTCATATATCGTGAAATTGATGAATAGTCACATTTCATTGGTTTTTCACTGGATTATAATTGGAATTGATGAATTCGGGAACACCAAAGAAAGCTCTACTTGAAGTTTATCAATTATCAATTCATCGTTTTCCTCATGAAGTTCGATCCAAATGTAGTGAAATGGTAGACGGATTATGAGAGACAAATCTGGTTCGAAAGAAGAAAAAAATAATTCTCTAGGCGACTTTGATGATACGTCATGTTATTTGCAACCTAAAAGCTTTCGGTAGGTACGTGAATTGAAGAATCCAGGTCCGTAATTGGAGGAATCAACTTGAATATGGCGTTCCGAAGTTGAAACGTCGGATTATCAATTTGATGGTGGCACTCTGTAGGACCTGGAAAGTGCTTCTTGCAATTCTGTTCATGCTGTCTGCAAATGAGATCAGTGGGAATGAAAACGAAACAGCAGTTTTTCGCATTCTCCTGTATATCTGAAATAAATGAATTGCTGGCTTTTGTTGGTCTTCTGATCACGCAGCTCGAATTCATCCGAACGTATTTGTATATAGGACGATTTCCGAGATCACAATGCATACAATCGGATATGTAGAGGCCTGTTTATCGGGATCACACGAAGAAAGTCACTAAGATTCATATGCGAATCACGAAATGAAATAAACTATGATATTCAACAGGCTATAATATTTTCGGGGAGATTGTAGGTCAGAATCATTTCCTTCTTCGGCAACGCCACAATTCTCTCTCCTCTGTAAACCTTTCGAGCCGAAGTTTCCAGAGATCTCTCCAGCTCCCCACAAACAGCTCTCTCAATTGGACGAAACACCGTTTTTCTTCTAGAACAATTCCACCCGCCCATTCTCATCGAAGTTTTCATCCTCCATTGCTCGTTACCACAAAAACCTAATAAAACGATAATTATTTACAAACTGCATAGTCGACGATGTGAATGCTCCACTAGTGAGGCATATGTGAGCTCGCAGAATGTGTTTGCAGCCCTCCGACTGTTATTCTGCAATTAGTGGCCAGAGTGTTTCTGCCCGAGGGAACAAGACGAGGGCTCGGAATCGGTGCTTATTTGCGGATTACACGGGGCGAGGGGTTGTGACGATTTTATTGGTTTTGTTACTGTTTTTGATGCTGCATATATCAATGGGCTTCTATGAACTCCCTTTGTCGTTTCATGTGCTGCATTGGCGACGGATATCAATGCTAAACATTTGGATTACGTGGCTAATATGAAGCAGAAAACACATTTTGAATAGAATAACGAATTCGAAACAGTGATTCTGCTTGCTGTAGTTCATTTTCATCTTTGTCACTTGAACTTTTCAATAAATTTCTATTCCATAATTTTCACAAGGTTCATCAAACTCATTTTTTCATCAAGAATAATTCATGACGAACTAAAGTATGAACTCACTTGCCCCTGATTTTTACGTCAGTTCTATACATAGTGTGACTTGAATGATGTTAATAATTTCAGGGACGATTCATATTTCATGGAAATAAGTTCATATAAACGTGTGTGCTGACTTGCTTCGTTTCCGAGTAACGCAGTGAGGAACTGGTTACTATAGAATAGGTTTTTTATTGATAGCTCGGGAATCCTTACACCGATCCTCATGAAACTATGTAAGTTTTTAATCCGAATGATATCAAACACGAGAACATGAGCGTACAATATTTACTATCGTAAATATCAATCAAGTCATCCTCTGCGACACCACTGGGAAAAAATTCGAGATCAAAGAAGCATTGTATTACAAATGGAACACACACGGAATTTCATCAAAACCGACGGAAATAATTTTGAGTAATCCATGAAAGAACAATTATTAGGACTCACGTTTTCATGAAGTTGTCTTTATTGAATATGACAAGTAATCATCAACCGGAGTTAATGACATCATTTGAGTTACACCCTGTAAAAAAATAACTCCGATGATGAATGATAAATGAATGATAAATAATGGAACTGCTTCCTCGACCGGTGTAGACTGCCTTCGAGTATTCTGAAATTCATGAATCGAAGTCTAATACCATGGATGTCGTCAATCAAATATTTTTTTTCAAATATTTACGTGTAGCAGATTTCATGGTGCTGAAATTTTGTACACATATACGTAACCGGATGTGCTATGTCCTCATAAATGTTCAATTATTTAATGTAGCCAAAATTTATAATTTCATTGAAGGAACTAATGAAGTCGTCCTACTAGTATTATACTACACGAAGTCAGTGGCCTCGATGCTTGTGGCAAATGACATATTGTGGCATATTCCCATTGGAAATCTCTAGGTGATTTTTGTTGAGAGGAATTTCGAAATATCATAGTCGTGAATAGTTGCTGATATTGCCTTTACGCCAGCTTCTACGCGGAAGGACTATCAAAATTCAGCAAAATTTTCCTGAATACGTTGACGTTCCCAACAGAATATCCACCGCAAAAATCATCTCATGGCTAATGAAGTTGAGAATTGCTGGCATATGGCTTCACTTTTTGTAATCTTCATAAATTATATCACCAAGGATGTTGTCGATATGAAAATATGAGAATATTCGCCCCCCTCATACATGATTATGAGATAGAAGTCATATTTGATCATAAACTCACTTTTACCAATCATATTGAACATTTCATTTTCAGTGCAATACGAAGCCTAGGTATCACCTACCTACGCAACTGTGAAGTCGTTCGATTCTCTGAAATGTATTTACTTCAGTGCGGTATGAACTGGAATATCGCGGTGTTGCCAGATACCCTGCTGATATGAAGTATGATGATGATATTGAATGTATCCAGAAGACATTTTTGAAATTCGATCACTTCATGAAGCACGAGAACTATCCTGGAGAAGGATATAATGATGATCTACTCCTAGAAGAATTTGATCTCATCTCTTTCAGAAAACATCGAGAAGTTCGTGATCTGTGGTTTATATAGAGTAGTTGCAGCAGAGTACTTCCAGCTTGTTGTTTCATACACTCATCATGTCGAAGTGAGCTAGATTTTATATCCATTTTTTTTTTTTTCATCTGTGGACAACACGAAAGGGAAACCTATGATGTTCGAGGAACATCGTGTTAGCCAGCGGTGGAATTTTGGGAAAGAAGGAAGGTGTTGGAATTTCTCTTGAATGTTTGGAGGAATCGCGCGTGGTGGCATAATAGATGATATTTCCGTTGAGCACCGACCGTGAAAGTACCTATAAAAAAGGCAAAGATCGCCGACCTTCCTACGATGATCTAGAGAGGTCGATGATTTGGTGAGTGTTGTGTCATCGACCAGGCGAATAGCTCTCTTCTGAATTGAACAATATTTGTTTTTTTTTCTGATTGTCTGCCAAAATTGCGGAGGCTGAATTTTCTCAGCACTGAAAGCTTTCTGGTTTCTTTTGGCTTATTGAAGAATGAACAATATAGTTGTAGGATGTCATTCGATCTCTCCAATAGTTCAAGTTTCATTCATACAGTCTCAAGAAAGCGCAGCGATGAAGAAGTTGATTTTTTGAACAGGACACCCTGTATATTGTAGAATCATCAGATTCTACTTTGAATTTTGAACAAGTTCGATTGAAGGTTTTATAGCACGAAAGTTGATAGAAGTTTCATCCTCCTGTCATACATGCAAGATATGAACGTTTTATGTTTCACGCATTACATGACGCATATGAGATACATTCCATATACCAGTTCCTAACACATTACATCATCTCAACCCGGCATTATTCAAAATGTAGAGAAAATTGAACAATATATTCAATGTTGGTATATTTTTTTCGTCTCTTGCACAATTCAAAACTGTTATACTAAGCTAAATTCCAAACTTAATTCAGGTATATAGTCACTGTTCACCTTGTCTGTATCACTTACACCTGCAAATGGGCTCTGAAGCCAGCTGGATATGATTATATTGAATGAATAATATTAATAAACGGAAAAATCAATATATTCTCAATATTCTGCTCTTGTCTGAATATGATGTGATCATTAATCATTGATGATAATGATAATAATAATTATATTAATGAGTTTATTCAAAGAAGAGATGTCTTTACAAATTTCAAGTGAACATTTTGGGGGACAAGGGGTGTCGAGTATATTTTGGTGAGAGATATTTTCGAATATTAAGGCAGAGCCTGTGCGTGGGCAAGTGATAGGGAATAACACATAATTTTCCTGGATGCAGGAATACTTCCGCTTACTTTGCCTTTCTCGAAAATACCTTGACGATGTGGTATTATGAAGTGCTGCTCCGCCCTAACGCAATAATCTATTCTCGAAAATTCTCAGCATATCGTTTAGCTCGCTTATTTCGATAAATATTTCGGGAGATAGGGGAGTATTTTCAAGTACTCAGGTCTTCTCTCTCCGGAATCCACTTCGAATATTTCGAATAATGCATAATTTGAGCTCATTCTGGAATACCTACTCCACGAATGAGTCAAACTGATAATTGGAATCTCGCTGCTCATAAGATGGAGCGAATATGAGTTGAATAATTTCTTGATTTTCTCTCATATCTTGCTTCCTAAAATGAACGATCAGTACTCACGAAGGGAATTTTTGTGGCTCCGGCAATATTTGTTCTGAATCATCATCAATATTCGATTTGAATCCTTATTTATGTATTGTGGAGATTGATTTGTTTTCATTGTACACTAGTACGAAAGTGAAAGCCATTAACGTCATGAGAAGAAAAAAAAAATGACGCCTTGCGTAAATACCTGCATGTTCTAGAGCTAGTAGTGAGAATATTTCATATAAATATCCAGGGCATAACCTGTGTGTATGTTTGAGCAAATTTTTTTCTGGTGACAATATTGAGAAGAGATCAGAAGGAGGAAGTGGTAAGAGAGAACGTTCATCAACGACCGCTGACAAAAGTTCTGTTTGTGTTTGATTTTCGAATTGTGAATTTGGCTACTCATGTTAGGTCATGTCATGATCCGTTATGCCAGAAGTTCTACAAATAATGTCAATCTCCTGATTTCTTCAGATTGATAATTTCCGAGAGCATGAAAGATATGATTAATCTTCCACGCAGTGCAACTTTACAACTCACAAGCACTGAATTGCAACTCATGACACTATACAAAGCCGAAATTCTATCACCACTTGAATACTGTCCGCGTATTTGGAGTTTGGCTTCAAAAAATGACCTGGCTCCGACAATATCAAATTAGAAGATTCAAATTCGGAAGAATCTCACAGCTACTATTAGAGAACGAGCACCACTGAATTGACTGCGATTATCTCTTCTGTACAGTTCACCGTGCAAAAATGAGTGAGGCCGAAACGAAATCTCTCAGGTAAATTACTGATGGTGCATATTTTCATTCAATTCTTCAAATCCTAGTGGTTTTGACAACCACCAGTGTCCCTACATAATATTGATTCTGAATTCTCCGGCATATCATGAACAAAATTGAATACAATAATTCAAGTAACGAAACATCTCCTATCACCCTCAGCAACGCATTCTAATTCTGAAAGGAGAGAAATGTACACCTGGTTCCTTTGAAAGGTATTTAGGACCACACACGTATACTCGCATACCCTGTGATGTCTCCATTTCAGTCGTTCATAACTATTGTGTACGGTAGTAGATGACCTACGAGATATCTTCAAATAAGTTATTGTGATTGACACCATACAGAGTTTGTTGGAAATGTTCAACAAAAAATTGAGCCACATACAATATTCCTCCGGCATTGACTTTCAATGGTCGAGTGTGATAATTCCAAAGTAACATCATATCTCGAAAAGTATTCTGAAACCTGTAAGATAAATCTTTGTTCATATCACTACCAATGAATTGATTGACATAACTCATTGAAAGAGAGTGAATTGTATGGAAGGATTAGATGCTAAAGGAGATGAAAATGTTATCAAATTTTCAAAAGAGCAGTTCCAATGACATTTGGAAACTTCCATCTACCAGCAATCATGCAAATCCTGGATATCAAAGGAAAGTGCAATAGAAAATGTCATTTGATTTTGATTCTTCGTGCTGAAACATTATTACACAAGTTTTGACTGTCATCTAAAATACACATCAAAGCGCCATCGCACTATATTGTGGAAGCCTTTTTTGGATATAATAATTACCGTAATGGTACCCTCTTTGCATGATTACGTCTTGCGACTGAAATATTACACTCATAAATTCCGTGATACTTTTCGGGATATATTTATTATCATAATGATGTGGATCATAAACTGTCTGAACACCAGATGCTAGATGAAATAATGAAAACTTAATAGAACTTGAAATTCTCCAACTGTGTATATTATCGAATATTGGTGAATACTTGATTTTTTCAGACACTATGGGATCTGTCCTCTCCCTCTGTGATATAGTGAAATGATTGATACACTCTCCATCTTTATTCAAAGAAGCGGAAAGAGAATCCCAAGAAATTTAGAAAATCAACATAGCCCTTATCATACAGTATTTAGGTGATATATTCATTTTACTATCATTTCTCTCAACTAGACAACTCAACTATCAAATGAAGACCATCGTGTTATCTGTTTTTGGAATGTTGGAAGAGGACAAAATGAAAATTGAACGATCAGGGGTAGTAATAGGAACTAAATTGGAAGAAGACTTCGGTAATCATCACTTCATAATACTCTTTGAGTGAAGAAATATTTTCGTATTTTTTATGAATTATTGGGAATTCAAACAGGCAACTGGAATTTCATATCTGAGACTGACTCTGATCTTAGATTGATTTCGTGATCAACAATGCAGAGAGTGAGTACAAGACTTTTTGCACGAGTACAAGAAATAAAACTGTTTAAACGGTCGTAGATGTTTTTATGCACATTCCATAAACATATCCACTATATCAAGAGCCCTGGAGTCTAGGTTTGATTGTTCTCCTACGAGCGTGCGAAAAAGTAACTCTTCCGCACGATTTTTTCGTTTTCAGAGTTCTACTTTTTTATACGATTCTTACTTTTCCGCACGATTTCTACTTTTCCGCACTATTTTCACTTCCACGCAAGATAGTCTCATTGAAGCACAATATTTCAATTCAAGATCAGTATATTGTACAATTAGCATGAAATGGCATACATTTCCCACGATGTAAGAAACTACAAGATATTTGGAAGGGTAATATATAATACAATCATGTGGACTCAGTTATAATCGACCAACAGCATGATTTTATTCGTAATAAATCTACCACTACCAATTCGTGTACGTTTAGTAACCTAATTACAGACAGTATGAAAAATGGCTCCTAAATAGATGAAATACACACTGACTCGGCCAAGGCATTCTATTGAGTTAACCACGAGGTTGTGGTCTTGAAATTAAAAGCATTCGATTTCACAAGCAACACTCTTGATTTCTGACAAACAGTTCATACAGTTAAACAACGTATCCTCGTTCGCTACTTCAGGCGTTCCACAAGGATCGATTTTGGGACCTCTCCTCTTCGTGTTATTTGTGAATGACGTTTCTCAGTATATTAGGCATTCTCAATTTCAATGAATCGAAAGCGAAGAAGACTCTGGCATGCTCCAATATGATATCGATAATCTCCCACTATTGATCCACCCGGTATCATATTCTCTGATGTGTTCAATTTTCCTGTGCACATTGAATACCTAGTATCTGAATACTCTAGAAAACTGAGCTTTGTTTTGAGATCTAGCCGTGGATTCAATCATGATACTTGTCTCATACTTTTCAACTCCATTGTTCGATCCGAACTAGAATATGGATGGGTCATTTGGAATCCAAAGACTTTGTTATGTTCCGATATGATAGAAAAAATCCAAAACCGATTATTACGAACCCTTTCTTTCAAAGAACACGGTCTGGCCCTTATTCATATTCTATTTCAGTCAGTTACTAGAATTCAATATGCAAACATTGAAAGACCGCCGCCTTGGAAGTAATTTTCGTATTTAACATTCTCAGAACATTCAAATTACCTGAAATTTTTCAAACTATTGATGTCACTGTACCAGACATAAGACTGAGAAGAAGAGACAATCTATTCCATGTCTCGAACAGTCTATCTCCTCTCCAACAATGTCTCGTGAACTTCAACTAAATGGTGAAAACCTGTGATCTAGATATATTTACTGTTACGGAGAAACAACTCATTCGAATGATTAAATGTGTCTGATCATCTCTGGTCATTGCACTCTCCAATGTTTTGAGCTGTATCAATCTATTTCCAATTGTATTATTGTATCATTCAATGTTTTGAACCAAAATGATCTATTATTGATTGTATTATTGTATTTTTGTCATTTCATATTTGTATTTTTGCTTGTTATAATTTTTTGTGTAGAGGAACTCAAAACAACTGTGCAATATGTAAGTGGGAATCATTCTGTCTGTTGCTCAGTATGAATAAATTTCCATTCTAATTCAAAAATGTTGCAGCATCCGCTTCATTGTCGCACGTAACAAACACAAATTGCACTTTCAGATTAAATATTCACCATCGGTAATTCATTCGTTATTTTTTTCAACGATCTTCAGATACGTTTCCTATTGAATCGATAAAAAAAATCTTTCCCATTATTTTTCAGTGCTTGAAAAAATCGCGCAGAGAGATAAAATCATGCGGAAAAGTCACTTTTTCGCACTTGTGCTGAAAAGTTACCTCCTTGCACGATTTCTATATTGTTGAAAATGAAGATATTCAGGACTAACTGAATGATCTATGAAACTATTCTGTCTCATGTGTCATTTTGTAGCATCATCATAAAATCTTGTCCGATTTGAACTTTTTTTTTCATAAATAAGATGGACAAAAACACTCGTAGGAGAAAAATTGTACCTAACCCTTGTGGAAAATGTCTTTTCCGCCCTTGACGGCTTGCCCGAACTCCGCTCTGTATCGTGTGCGGAAAAGTTTTTTTTTATTATTATTATCTGTGGACAACACGAAAGGGAAACCTATGATGTTCGAGGAACATAGTGTTAGCCAGCGGTGGAATTTTGGGAAAGTAGGAAGGTGTTGGAATTTTTCTTGAAAGTTTGGAGGTTGTAAGCATCAGGAAAGACTTCACTACGCAAAGAATTCCATAACTTTGCCGTTCTATTGAGGAATGATGCTCGGTATAGCGATGTTCGACAGGTCTCGAGCCTGACAGTGTAGGAGTGACCAGCTTGAGCTCGTCTGGTTTGTCTCCTAGGAATCGCGCGTGGTGGCATAATAGATGATATCTCCGTTTAGCACCGACCATGAAAGTACCTATAAAAAAGGCATAGATCGCCGACCTTTCTACGATGATCTAGAGAGGTCAATGATTTGGTGAGTGTTGTATCATCGACTAGGCGAATAGCTCTCTTCTGAATTGAATCTAAGAGCTTTAGCGTATGTTTGGGGGCTGAGCTCCAAACATGTGAACAGTACTCCAGGACAGGTCGAATTTGTGCTTTGTAGATCATAAGCAGCTGCTGGGATGTGAAGTATCTCTTCGCACGGAATAGAAACCAAGTTTTTGTGAAGCAGTTTTCGCAATGGACCTCACATGATCGTCCCATGAGAGAGCACTGTTGGTGGTGACACCCAGCATGGATATAGACGACTTCATAGGAACAGTGGTACCCGACATCATCCAATTGGGCATTGTGTGATCAGCCTCCTTGGTGAACAAACAAGCTTGGGTTTTAGTTGCATTGAACTGTACTAGATTCTCAGATCTCCATTTCAGAATTCTTGTTAGATCCTCATTCAAGGCATCAACCTGTCTTCGCCTTGCACCTCTGGCCTCTTTGGATGATATAGGAGCTCTAGAGGAAAAGGCGGAATGAAATGTACTATCATCCGCAAAGCTATGAACTGGGCTGGAGGTCACATTCAACAAATCATTGATGTGGAGCAAGAATAAAGTTGGTGCCAAGACAGAGCCTTGTGGAACACCAGCATTGATAGTCATTGTATCAGACGATACCCCGTCTACCACCACGTTGAGTGATCTATCTGCAAGAAAACTCGATAGTAAAAGACACAGTTTGGGCGGCAATCCATATGACGGAAGTTTCGCTAGGAGGCCTTGGTGCCAAACTCGGTCAAATGCTTTGGAGATATCCAAGGCTACAGTCAGAGACTCCCCATGTTTCTCTATTGACAACTGCCACTTATGTGTCAAATAGGCAAGCAGATCTCCAGTTGACTTCTGGTGACGAAAGCCATATTGCCGGTCGTTCCCGATTCTTGAGCTCTCTAGATATCGGATGAGCTCGATGTTGATCGCTTTACTACTACTTTACTACTTTCCGCACTTGTTAGGTGAACAGCTATATAATATCCATAGTTTCCCAAGGAAATCTAGGAAATGCACATTGATGTGCTGTATGATGTTGGTGAAAAAATGCAATGAAAACTTCTCATGTATATTATGGTGCGAGTAGCTTGTAACGGTTCCATTTCGTGAAAGAAGACCTAGCAGAAAGACCACACTGATTCAAATACTCTCCAATTTCATCAATCGATATTACAGTGAATGATTGGGTTCTATTGGTATGCACTCACTTAGTGCCGGTATGAATTCAGTCTCTCGGTTAGACTTTCCTGGGCATAATACACATACAGTTCGAATTATGGTTAGCGCCAAATTGACCGAATTGGGTTGACAATTTCTTTTCATGCTTGATACGTATATACAGTTCCCAATCTGAAATCATGAGAACTATTGTATCTCTAGCAATATTTTTTTCTCAAACAATTTCCAAAATGTGTTTCCATATGTGCAATATTATTTCATCATCATAGTTGTGGATAGAATTCATTTTCAAATAGCAATCATCTCATTGCGTCTCTGCACATAATCCTATCAGTTCCATACAATAAAACTATGATTGATGGGCTAGTAATTTCATGGCTAATTTGGATCTCATCATTACCAATACAAGTCGATTAAATGGCTGCCTATTATGTCAGTTGGTAGACTGAAGAAATTGGTCTGATTGTTTTCTGTCGGCGAGAGAATGAACTATTTTTTTCAATTCCGATGTGTTTTCAATCCTCATTTTATGCATGTCTCATATAACGGGTTAGTAATTGCTTCTTTGTTCCTAGCTCATTATTGTTGTAGTGTTTAGACAACATAGTATTTCAGAATTTTCGGGAGATGAAGAGCTTTCATGATATCTTTAAAACACTATCCAATTGTTTAAACAGTCTGATGAAATTATTTATCGATTCAATATTTAGTTCAGTGAACATCCACCATACATCCATGTGTATATTGATACTGACTTGCTGGAGATGCGTTGTTCAGTAATTTTTTTTGTGTTTCATCATACAAATGTGATTTAATGTTATATAATTTCAGAATATCGTTCCGTTTGTGTTCGGTTGTGATGAATTATACAGAAGAATGATTCATCAATAATCCATTATCGAATTCTCGTTGAGATGCCAGAGTATGGAAATGAACTGGTGAAAATGGCAAGTCAAGGTATGAAGATGGAGAGGTTCCAATTATTGTAGACATCGACATTGTCATTTTGTGAGTCTGACTAATTCAGTGACCAATCCATTGAACTGCTTCTGCTGGACCTGAAATGATTGGAAATGAAATTATGTGGAAACAACATACATCCTACGGAAAGTTATAATTATCCGTATCACATTGGAATAATCTTCATTCGGCTGGAAGGTGAAGTATTTCTGCAGAGAAAGAAGTGATAACATATTCATGGCACCTCGACAATTCGAAGCAATTCAAGAATCTTTCAGCTAGATTTGAAGTAGCACCTAATGAACCCCAGTGCTAGATTGAGCCGTTTTTTCAATTCACCCTCATCAATGAACTATGGATATTTCATATGGCAACAAGAACAAATTCTCAACAGGTCACGTGCTTTTGTAGAAAGTGGTGATTGTTATTGATGATGGCAGCCATATTCAAATTCCAATGGAACGATCATACATCTCAAGTGATCCTAAAAATTTCACTGTGTTCAAATCAAGCTGGATCTGAACATCGACATGAATTCTTGAAAAAGGAGCCAACAGAAATGAATTCATTCTGTTCAGTGGAATCACACGAAAAAACCACGAATGAAGGAAACCAAGTAGATGTGATTCACACAGATGACGCCAGAGCATTTGACAAGGTATGTTATGATGGGTAACATTTCAGAAGGATCGAAATGTCCTGTTTGTTTTTGTGGATGAAATAATGAAATAAAATGAGAGGGAGTGAATGATTTTTCTGTTTTGGGAGTGTCAGAAAGGAATTGTTCGCTCGCCACTAACTCATCATGAGCGATATCTCGGAAATTAGCAGCTTCAAAAAATTGTTGAAAGATTCGTGTGAACTGGCAATGTGCAATGTAAGAAAAAGAAACGGAGGAAGATATTTGCAATGATTTGCAGCACGGGCAGCTGTTGAGAATTCATTCCCATATTAGTCAGCGAAATAGTTATGATGAGTAACCACCAGCGAGAAAAATGAAGTCATAATCGATATCCACAAAGTTATTGATTGAAGGCAAAATATTCCAGTTTCCACAGATGATGAGTATCGTCCCATGTCCTAGGGCCTTTTCACTCGTGATTGATGTTTTTTTTTCTGTTTTTAAATGAGAATTGTGACAATCCAATTAGTCGAAAATGGTTAGGAAAAGCTATTATTCTACCTCACATGATAAAAACAATTTCAGATTGTTCCATCCAGAGGACTCGAGACCCTGTGAGAATCTGAGGCATCGGATTGCTTCAGGAATATCATCGAATGGATGTAGCGATGTTCTTCAAAAATATTGATAATTATGACGTCAGGGAATATTCAAGTATTCATCAGCAAATGTTATTATTTTTACAAAAAAATCTTAACGTTCTAGTAGTTGGGAGATGATATTGAAGAGTGGATAGAGGTCACTGGAAGTTGACAAAATATGTTGATAGAAGGCATTCTCTTTGAAAAAGTTGCCCTCTGCTCTGTATATCCCGCAATAATTTCTCATGGAAATTCAACTGGATTCATCCTCTCCACTCGTCACTCCATTGATTCTACTATAACACAAACCGAGATCATGTTTTTCGATCCAGAATGGCAAATGATTGGATGAACCTGCAAAAAAATTGTCTTGCAAAAAAACACTATACTGCTTATATTTTTGTTATCATTTCCATCAGATATTTCAAGTTTGAAACATCGATTCGATGTCATGAATGTTCAATTCAGGAAGTATCGAACTGAATGTCACTCACGGTCTAACACGAAATACATCCAACTTTTCATTTCAGTTGGAGGGTACCACGTCCTCCTCGAAAATTTTTCATTCAATGATATACCCAATCATACTT
Organism: Gastrophysa polygoni; assembly: GCA_963576655.1. Taxonomy (NCBI): domain Eukaryota; kingdom Metazoa; phylum Arthropoda; class Insecta; order Coleoptera; family Chrysomelidae; genus Gastrophysa; species Gastrophysa polygoni. The sequence continues at coordinate 19,030,753 of OY755082.1, forward strand.
CTCACCCAGAACCTCCGAATTCAGGTAATAGAGATATCTCTATTTTATTTTCCCATTCATTTCCGTAATGAAAAATCATTTTCATGAAAACTATGCTACGGGAAACTAATGAGCACCAGCATGTGAGTGAATTTTTTTTATTTCAATTTCACATATCCTTCACTCTCCAACATCAACAGAAAGACATTTATGATTACTATCATGTACTTTATTTACTATTATTTATTTTTTTTATACTTACTAACTGTTAGCTTCAAGAAATTCATACATACTCTATAACAAACATTGAGGAGGAGTACTCATTTTCAATTTCTATAGTAATTGTTCATGAATGAGAGATATTCTCCTTGCCATAAATACATTTCGTACCGAATCATCCAACTTTATTTGAGTATCATCCAAGAAATCCGACAACTTCCATAGAACTCAATGAAATCAAACGATTCAACAGAATTCTTCACAACGTATTCTGAAATTTAGTACCTATATTCACAGGGCGAGAACACGTAATATTGAAAAATGTTTTAAGTTGAGTGATGTGAACAGAGAGGGTACTTATTCAAAGCTTAAAAGTTTCCAATCAGAATCGAGTATTCTCTTCCATTGAACTTAGGTATACCTAGTGGATTAGCATCAAGTTTTCAGATTGAAATTCAAGCTGAATTCATCAAACTTCCGACATTTCCTACCATTATCCACTCAAAACTTTCGCATAATCTACTTCATAAAATCAATATTTACCCACATCAACTTGAGCTAATCAGTATACAACAGATGTGTATCTTTCGATTACTTGAGATCGTCATTATTCATCTTATAACTGGAAATGTCACTGCGAAAGTTTGGGGACACTATTATAGGACTCCTAGAGAGATCGGCACGTTATGCGGGGGACAATAAAATGGGATGAATAGCATGATGCGGGTTGATATTTCATGCTCAGTAATGAATGTCAATCGTCCCTGATTGGATGGTGAACAAACAGTGTGGTTCCAAACTTCAACCATCCTCGAATGATAACATTTGGAATCAGAGATAAAATCCAAATTGAAAATATTCCGTCAACAAGATCAATATCTGTATTGTATATGGAAGAGAAAAGTCATTCCGAAACACTGAGATATTTGTTATGATTTGTTATGAGTTTCTTCTTAGAATTTCAGAATCATTCAATCCAGTTTGAGAAAATCAATTCGATACCGATTCAATAGATTCATATGTATCTTGACTACAACTCTACCACATAAAATTCTGTCGCTATATGAATCCCAACGCAACCCAACAAATCACCTATTGTCAATCGTGGAAAAATCATGATAAAACGCAACACCCGATATATCTTGATCATAGTGATGTTCGTTTATGAAGTGGAAGTCATGAAGATATATACGAATTTTTTGAATTCGATATGATGGTGAGTAAACTAGCGTCTCCATGGCATGAAGTTCATTGCCTCAAATGATTTTTCTTCTAGCTATATATCCAAGTAACTCATTCTCCAATCTCGTGAATAGATCAAACCAGAAAGTGAACCTCACACTATGATATCTGATTGGCCTGGGGAGTATTTATTCCTACGATCATCTATGAAAACACCATATATCGATTTTTTTCATTTCATGAATAAAGTGCATATAGGTATGATTCATATCGTCATACATAGAGTGTGTCTGTAATTTGAAATGGACTCATCAATTTCAAATTTCAAATTCTCCTAGCTGACTTGTGAAAAACCATAGCTATATCTTCTTTGTGTTTACTACCTTGATTACTTCACGAGTTGTCCCAGTCATTACATTCAATATAGTTCACAATTTGATTTTTCTTGTTGTTATGAAAATTCAATATTTCACAGGTTTGTACAACTGTACACACTCTTTGAAAATAGCCACCAAAATGACAGTGACATTTGAAAAAGTTGTCGATCACGTCATAACTCCAAATTGGGACACCCTGTTAACATTATCATGGTAAGCAAAGAAGCACAACTGGGAATACTAATCAACGTGTCCGAGCATTCCACAAGAAAATCATTAGTATTAACGTAATTATTCCAAATAACAGACTCACCCTGTAAACGCATGACAAAGCGACAGCATCTACTCACATCGCATACGAAAGTGAACACAGGCGTGAAAATATCGAGGGTGCTATTATCAAATCGTTCCTAACGAATGAAAAAAGCGAAAACAGAACTCGTGTATGTTGATGTGGGATAGTATATTGATTTCGCATACAATAACTTAAGAATCGTACCACCTGCTCAAACACATCATTTAGGTGTGGTTGTTTGAATGTGTCATCAAAAAAATATGATATACATCATGTTCTCCTTCACCGGGGAAAAGCTTTTGCTGGTGATACCAAGCATGGATATTGACGAGCTAATGGGAACAGTGTGGTACCTGACATCATCATATTGGGCATTGTGTGATCTGGCTCCTGGTGAAAATACACTCTAGAATTTTCTTCTGTCAGAAATTTTCTTCTTGCCAGATAATCATATTGAGCATCGTGTGATCTGCATAACAGGTAGAAATACACGCTTGAATTTTTTCTTACCAGATAATCCTTCAAAACATCGATCTGTCTCCGTCTTGCACCTCTGGCCTCAATGCTCGATATCAGAAGAGAAAGAGAAGAGAAAATTTCACTGGAGGTGAAATTTCTGCTTATTATTGAGATTGATATCATCTCGGTGTTAAATGCCCCTTCAGACTCATCTATCGTTCGATTGCATGTATTGATAGCTTCAACATATTCAGCTCTAGTAAGTTAATTCGGGTATCGGTTCCTGATCTAACGACGATATGCTGCTTGCTTAAAAGCTACGTCACTAGAACAGGTCTCATTGAACCATGGTTCACCAGTGGTTGGTGATTTGATAGTAAGAGGTATATCAATATTCATTCCCATCATGATAATTTTCGAAATTAATTTTCGAAACTCATAAAACCAAACAGTATTCGAGAATTTGAGCCAGGTGGAGTTGTGGACATTGAAATCGCCCATGATATTGATATCAGTAGGTGAGTGGTTCTGTTGTATAAAATCGAGTTCCGGAGAGAATAATTTGAAGAGGTCACCAAGAGTTGGCTCTTCTTCTGATAGATGAAGGCAGCATAGAATTTCCATCTATTTGTGATTATCGATCTTCAACCACATTACATCAAATTCTTTCGATTCTTGTACCTCCTCTCAATGACATGGGAGATCATTTCTTGAAGAGAGACATATATCTCCTCTGGATCTGAAATGGGCATGGAGCTCTTGCCAGGGCAGAACATATGGCTGATGAGTTGACTTGCATCTCAATTAATGCCAGTGTATCTGGTTTCTCAGTTTTTAGAGGATTATGCATATCTTCCATGTGTCTGTTTCAGAACTCGGATGTTACAGAGGCCGCTTTTCAGATTCATTTATTCCGATGGTGAACCTCCTCGACCACTTCTCGTTCGAGAATGCGAAAATAGTGTTCCACTCAAGGATGATTCGTCATTCTCTCATTATTTTTTCAGTCGCCTCTCACGACAGGCAAGATAAATCATAGGGAAATTCTTGATACGTTTCTATATGGATGATGTAAACTCTCTTATTTTTGCCATATACGAGAGTTTTCCACCTGTCAAAGAAGCTGACGGCCCACATCTCGGAAAAAATTGGAATGACATAATGTAACTGATTCAATCCATATGAAACATTTTATCGACCCCCTTTCTTTTTCATACATATGATCCATTTTCCTGGAGATAATCATTGGGGTCATTCAGAATCTAGACAACAAGTATCACTAAGTAATATTATCCGAGTGCTACTGGAATGCAAATGAGGAATATGGAAAGTGCAGAGTACTTCAGATACATTGCACTCTGTCCGTTAACATATGATTATAAGAATTATAATGAAATCATGTTCAGATGGGGTATCACAGAATGAAATGATGGAATGAATACTGTAATAGTTAGGTATACCGATCTCATTTCACTCGATTATTCAAATTATATAGCCGGATTATAACCTTTCACGAAATTAGTGAAGCGATCAACTTATCTAAATTACTTCTGCCTGAGCACAAAACACCTATGAAATTACCCAAAATTGCTACTCACGACAAAGGAATGATTGCTGTACGTTTAGAAAAATCGGGACAATAGGATGTGCTAGGTGATTATGCGAAATATATATAAAACTAAAACTGCATATTTGAAATCAAGAGATCAATTATAGCATTATGAGTAGATGGGTGCTCATCAAAACCGAATTCAAATTTTTAAATTCGTGTGGTTCGAGGTCAGTCTAAGTTCTAAAATTAGATGAATTGGTCTACCATTCTGAGAAAAGCTTCTGATGATTACTTTGTGCCAAAAGGGATATGATTATAATATAGTTTTCATGAAGTTATTCAAGAAGACGTGGAAAGAGCATAATTGGATGTCTTGGTGGTCAGGTCACATCACAGCTTATGTTCCTAGGAATGATGAAGACTTCCTGATTGCAGTAGATAATCCGTTTTCATTGGAACATGAGAAATATCTCGATGATTTTCCATAGTTCATTCTACAGATATCATTAGTCTCATTCGTCAGATTCCTTTCAGTCAATAATTCTTGTGATGGAATTGGAATCAAATTCATTCGCAAAATTTATATTCAGATAGTTGATATCGACAAAATAGACCTAATCGATTTCGGGCGCAGTTGAATTCTTGTGGATCCAATCATTGTATGGTGGAATATTAACGTGTGCAAAAAGTCCCATTCAGACGGTTTTTTCATGCATTGACTACACAGAAGGGAAACCTATGATTCAAGAAATTTGCAAAAACAAATGTTTCTCCGTATAGCACCCTGAATTCGCAATTTTTTTCTCATTCATCCGGGCACACTGCATTCTTCTGGTGGATTTGAATGGACTCAGTAGTCAAAATATCATCATTACGTAATATACGATCATTTCACATTGAATCTATTCTCGAATGATTACAGACGACTGAAAGAGAATTTATGAATTCCAAGTTGATATTTGTATAGAAAACAAATCGTCTGTTGAAATGAAAGCATGGAACGAGTTCAGATTGTATACACTTACTTTTCTTCTCGGATGATTTATTGGACATCCCCGAAATGATATCCATGCTCTCTCCATGACAATACATTCTTCCTATTCCTTGCTTATTCCTTCAGCTTTTAGGCTCTCTACAGGGGTGAAATTACTTTGGAATTTATGTCTTTATTTTGGTTTTGAAATGTTTAATCTGGAATATCCCGGATTTCGTTGTCACCTAATATATTACGTGAGCATTAAGTGTGGCTAAATCTGGCGGAAATGTTATCTTTTTTGTCTTCTCTGTAATTTATGTCAGGTAATCTACATAGGAAAAGAGTTCGAGTTCGTGTCCCGAAAAGCCATCTACTTGAGGATGAGACACAGGGAATTCTAGAAGAAAGATTCATCGGGGTAGTGACAGAAAATCTAAGCTTCATATCTATCGAAATGTGCGTCGGTTTGTATAGGGTGGTGGGTACAGCAATCTCAAAGAAGGAGGCATCCATCGGAGTTTCAACAGACACACCTACTCACCATATCGAATAGGTTTTCAAATAGTAGCTCATTCAATTCTGAATAGACATATCTGAATGTGATACACAGAATTGAAAACGATATACGATATTCATCGATCGCCAATGGAATACATAGAAGAAATATTACTCTGAGTTGCATGATCATTGAGCAGTCACTGAATGATGAAATCAACACATAAGAAACGTCTAGGTTAATGTTGAAACTGGAAATATCCTGGATAGTTCCTATTCGTTCATTAGCTACCTCCCATAAGGTATATTTGAAGTTCATAGCTCATTTCTAGAATGATCATTTCCCTTCCGTCCCTTGACAACATGAGAGGAAAATGTTCGTGGGATATCAAGTGAGTCTGCGATGAAATGTTGGGGAAGGAGGGAAATATCAATTTCATTCTTGAAATTTTGGAGTCACGACCATCAGACATGAGGAAGAACTTCAATTTAGGCATAAAAATTCACAAAATTGCAGTTCTATTGATGAATGATGCTTGGTGAGTCTATAGGTCTCGATCCCAACGATGAGGAATCCTGGAGTGATTGTCACATCATCTTTTCGGACCCCTTAATAACGTTGGTCCTCAAACTGGGTGCACAGCTTTTCGACTCTTTCAGTCGCGCTCTCCGCCACTATTGCGCTAAGCCTGGAGAGCAGCTAGGGCCTCTCATCATTGTGTGTGATCCAGAAGGTTCTGGAACAAGCAATAACTGTGAATCAGTTATTGTATGTTTGTGTAGTCGCTCAATGGATTTCCTTGGAATGTTCCTGGTTTTCCAAGAGTACCAGTGGTAGGCTATAGTGCTGATGCGTGTGGTGTGACGGAGTGGGTCTTTTCAGGGGGTGGCTCTATGTGCAAGCATGATGAGATTTGATCGGCCCCTTCCCTTCGTTCCAGATTAGTTCTCCAGGAGCTGTGACTTTGGTCTTTTGAACCTCTTTCTGAAGGTAATCAGCATGAGCTCGTCTAGTTTGTCTACCTGGAGTCGCACGTGATGGACTGATAGATGTGATGTCAGGAGCACCATGCATAGAAATATCTATGAAAGATGGAGAGATCGTCCACAGTTCCAAGATGTTTCAGGGAGTGATTACCGATGTATTTGTGAGTGTATTATCACCGACTAGGCGAATGGAATCTGAGCGCGTCAGTCAAAAACTACAGAATATCTCTAAGACCACCTATCGCTAATTTTTCGACTCATAAGAAATCACGTAGCCCGCTGGATTCTGCCGTTAGTTACCAACTGGCTCGATACTGTGTGTTTCTATGAGTTACCACTTGCTGCTGGCATACGATATATGCTGGTTGTCTATCATCGCGCATCATGTTCATATTTTCGAAAATTCATTTCGATAAATCAGAGCTGTTTCGCTTCTGCCTGTCCGAAATAGAGAGAAAATTTGTATTTATTTCATTCGGATTTGTACCAATTCTTCTCATTATATCTCAAACTATCACCAAATAATTCAAACTCAAGTATTCTGCTATCTAGTGCGAAACTAGTTCATATTCATCTCTTCCCATAATGTTTCATATTCACTCGGGTGTAAAAAGAGCACGGTTTATCGATTTTTCTGGGCAGTATGATTTTGTTGAACTTTCTGACCGACTGACATTTTTGTTTCCAGATGCCAACGAAGAAAAAATGTATAGGGCTTCGATGGAAATCATAGATGAACACAAACCTGTATCTGATCGAGATTATGGTAGGAATTCAATATCTGTATCCTAATAATGAATGTCCTTTTGATCTCGCTGTCAAATCGGTGTCACGTCGCGAAAGGTAGATACCCATGGAAGAAGATATTTTCCTACGATGCAGGGTGTTACAGAACTATTTGATCAAACTTCTAGGGGTTATTCAGTGCAACAGTAGAAAACATTTGAATAGTGGGTCCCATGTCCGAAAAAGTGTCACTACGGCACTACGGCCCTAAGACACGTTGAAACTCACAAAGACGATGAATTGCCCGAATAGGATTCAGTGCATTCAACTCTTGCCTTTTGTACATGATATAATCACAACAATTGTTCGAAATGTCTTCCTCCAACCTGAATACACCGATTCGAACGTTAAACATGATTTCGGTGGACTCGACGGAAGATTTGATCTTCGTTTTGAATGATCTCAAATGCTGCTGTTATTTGTCCAATCAACTCTTGCTCTGTTTCTACTGGAGTTTCGTAGACCAAAGACTTCACATGTCCCCACATAACAGCAAAGTGAACCGGCGCTACATCATGCTGAAACCACATTTGCTATCGAATATTTATTGGAACATTTTCAAGAAATTCTGGAAAAACTGTCTCCAAGTAACCTCGGTGAAAAGGTCTTGTTAATCGTTCCGGTAGAAGGTATGTCCCAATCGAATAATCATCAACAATGCCTGCCCCTACGTTGACAGACCAACGTTGCTGATGGTTTCTAGGAAAAATTGCATGGGGATTTTCTTCGTTCCAAACATGGGTATTCCTACTATTGGCTTCATCGATCCATGAAACATTTGGTTGTGCAGCGTTTTGATGAAGAAGCCATCGACAAAATTGAACAATATGATGATAATCGGCTGCAGTCAATCCTTGAACTTTCTGGAAGTGGTGAGGATGAAGTTGTTTCTCGGCACCCACCGGACGAAAGCGTTACCCGTATTCATATCCTTTCAATGTGCAATGTGACGTGTGCTACTTGATGGTTCATCGGCAACTCGCTGAAGGACCTCTTCCTCAAATTCGACCGTTCTTACGGTTTGAGCAACACCAGTATGTTGGTTTCAAACATGCCTGTCTCGGAGAGCCGCCGATGAATAGCAATAAACTTATTGTATCTCGTATGCTGTCGTTCGGGATAACGTTCTTGATACAAACGCGCTACTGCTCGTGCATTGCAGTTTGTTGCTCCGTATGCCAAATGCATATCCGCCCATTCTTGATGGTTGGAGTTTTCCATTAGCATCAATCAATTTTTGTTGAATTCTTAAAAAAAAACTCCACAAATACGATAGCACGACTAAGGCGATATGCAATGCAGCTGCAAAAAAAATCTCTGATATCGTTTTTGAGGATAACAACACCAAAGCGTCAGTAGATTGTTCAAAATAATCAGCTATGAAATTTTTGAACATTTCGAACAATTGTTGTGATGATATCATGTACAAACGGCATAAATTGAGTGCATTGAATCCGATTCAGGCAATTCATCGACTTTCTGAATTTTCACCCGTCTTAGGGCCGCATCGACACTTTTCCGGACATGGGACCCACTACTCAAATGTTTTCTACTGTTGCACTGAATATCCCCTGGAAGTTTTGTTATACCCTGTATATTGATGAGCAAGAGGGATAGATGAGGAAAAAAAAGAATTACAAACAGAAATTGTAACGACCTTCCAATATACCGATTATTATTGACACAAGAGCATGTCTGTTAGTGAACGAGAACTCCGATTCATATTCATGTATGGGTACCCATATAAGATATCCAAAAAACTAAAAAACAGCACTAGTCATCATAAAAAACTTTCATCTTCGTAGCATGATCTAGTTATTATGACGCTCATTGGTCGTTTCAGTTATATGCAATGATAAAATATCTTATGGAAATAATTCTTTCAGTGAATGATCGGTATCTCGATTATTTGTCCTCACCTTTCCTTTTGTATCACTGCATTTGTTGATATATCTCTCGATATATGAACTGACTGAAAACCTCTCCTTGAAGAATTTTTCTTGAACTGATGTTACATTCCAAGGTGAATGCTGTGATTGAATATGAATACATTGCAACTAACTCCTGTAGTGTGCCTGATTGGTAGATTTGAGTAGCAAGTAGGTTTTTGAAATCAAGTGAATAACCTATATCGTTACACATGGAAATGCTTATTCTGAATTGACAGTTTCATCAACATCAGTATCAGTCAACACAAAAAATAGAGAAAATGTTTTCCAAAATGTTTTACATCTATTGATAGTTTCAGATTCGACAAAGAGAAAAATACATGAGTAATCTAGTTGGTGATTGAGGGGACGAGAACATGGTTTTTCAGTGCGTATGATTTTTATTTTTATTTTCATCATATTATTGACTCGATATTGCCTCTGTTATCGAGTATAAGTTTTTTCGTTTCATTGCAAAATAATTCGAAATTTCGTATACTTTTCTTGGGGTATATGATTATGGATTTTTGGAGTTGTTTCAGTTCGGGCTGTTCTTATGTCGTCCATATTTCTTGTATTGGATTCGTGATTATTTGAATTGGTCGCAATTTTTATTCTGTACATGAATTTGGAAACATTGAAAACATATAGTTCGTGTAGGTTTATGAATCTTCTGTCTGAGAAGTTGAGATTCTTTTTGGTTTCGCTAGTAAAACTTTCGAAATCCGTTTTTGTGTGAGTATAAGTGTTTTCAATTTATTTTGGTAAGTCCCCCCCCCCTCATATGATAATACCGTGAGACAAAATAGATTCAATCAGCGATTTGTATGCTATTACGAGAATGTGTATTGGAAGAAATTTTCTGACTTCATAGAATGTGTATATCAGTTTTCCTAGTCTTTTTGTTGAATAATCAGGGTGACTATTTCATTCCAGTAAATTGTTAATAATTAGGCCGAGATATTCAACGTTTCCAGTTTTTTCTATCGTTCTTTGACATATACATGGATTCAATCTGCAGTTGGAGTGATATTCTGATGTAGTCAAATCGGGTTGATTCATGATACTGCTCGAAATGGTCATGAATTTGTTTTTTTTTTGGAATTTTTAGATGAACAGATTGCTGTCTATCCAGCATCTGATCTGGTGAAGAACCGTTTCTGCCTTTTTTTCCGTAGTTTCCCAATTGTGACTTGCGAAGAGTATCACAGTATCATCGGCATATGATATAATATCTCCCGAAATATCGACTTTCCTCATGGTATCCATATACAGTAAGAATATCTGGGGACCAAGAACTGTTCCTTGAGGGACACCACACTTCATTCCTTGTATTTCACTGATGTAGTCTTTCATTTCGACTTTTTGTGTACGGTTGATTAGGTAGTCCTCAAAGAGCTCTAATTCAATCCCGCGGATGCCGTAAAATTCAAGTTTTTGCAGAAGCATTTCATGAGATGTACTATCGAAAGCTTTTAGCAAATCTATTAATATTCTCATAACTTCTTCATTGTCCTCTAGATTTTCATGTATTTTTCTGGTGAAATGAAATAGAGCATCCTATGTAGAAAGATTTTCTCTAGAGCTGAATTGGCGGGTTCATATCATATAATTTCTGGCTAGATTTTTATTCAATCTGAAGACTATGCATTTTCTAGAATTTCAGCAATTATCGATATAAATGAGATTGATCTATAATTTCTATGATCATTCTTATCTCCATTCTTGTATACAGGGTTTATGATTGACTGCTTCAGTGCAGTTGGGAGTTTTCCGAAAGTAAAAATAATATTTCTTAGGTGTGCTAGTATTGTAACTATGTTTGCTCGGATTTCTTCAATTGTTCAGGTATATAGTCGGTCAGAACCGCAGAAAAGTTCATTTTTCAATTCATTTTTCAGCTTTCCATGGGATTTTCTCTCCTCGTTTCTAAAAAATAAAGTAGAAGTTATTAAAAATTATTGCAAAATATTTGTAGTAAGGACAGATTTGGGATCTGCCCCAAAATGTCACTGCGCTTGAAATTAAACCTTCAGATACCTAAAAGAGAAATTCTCTATCGGTCAGTGACACCTTGTTTTTGAAGAAATTCGGGAATACAAATATATTCAATAAGAATAAAACCTATACTTATCTTGGTGGACGTTTCGGGAACGAATCTGCTCCCGTTTTCATTACAATTAAAATATTTTTCTCTTCGTAAAATGTTTCAATGTTCTCGATTTTGACACTGAAAAGTGACAATTTGGTAGACGGAGGAATTCTGGTTACAAGGTGTTTTTTTATTAATTGATATCGAATTTTCCATTTTCATATTCGAGTTTCAGAAGTGGATGCCAAGTTCTATCTATATCAACTGAACAAGAAGCAATATTATTGCCTCCGTTCAGGATTTTTTTTTTAAAAACAAGGTGTCACTGACCAATAGAGAATTTCTCTTTCAGGTATCTGAAGGTTTAATTTCAAGCGCAGTGACATTTTGGGGCAGATCCCGAATCTGTCCTTACTACAAATATATTGCAATAATTTTCAATAACTTCTACTCTATTTTTTGAGAAACGAGGAGAGAAAATCCCACGGAAAGCTGAAAAATGAATGTACCACCTCCTCGAAGAACTTACAGACAGTATTTTTTTTAATCTTTCGATCATTTGTGAAACTTCTTCCGATGTTACAGAGTCTGAGTACATGGTGTGTTTTCGACTGTTTTCTCTAGGAGAAGTATATAAAATCCGAATGATCGTCATTTTCCATGAAATCTGCCGTTTTCACTCCAACTGTTGGGAATAATGAACTAAATATATTGGAAACTTTGTTTGGTTCTCATGTTAGTTTATTTTGATTATTCAAAATTTTCCGAGGTTATTTCCCATATGGTCTTCGGCATCGATTGATTCATTCCTTTGATAATTTCCTTTTGTTTTTGTCAATAGTTTCGTAAAGTATTCTGAGATTGTCTATATTCATTCCAGTTTTCTGGATTGTTTTCGTTAATGCATTTCTTTTTCAGTTCATCACTTCTTTTGATTGATGTGATTAGTCCATGTGTGATCCAAGGCTCAATTTGTTTATGAATATGAATATTCCTATCATGTGTGCATCTCATCAAAGCAGAGGATACTTAATTTCGAAATGCTTCGTAGGCTCTATTCACATACTGTTCGGCCATAGACTTCGTTACACGTCTCTTGTTGCAAAATATCGTTTAGTTCGTCATAGTTCATATTCTTCATCTGTTTGTATATGGATTTTGTATTTCCTGAGTAAGAGTTCTTTCTTCTAGGAGAAATTCATCATAACACTAGAATGGTCTTATATTGGGCTTCCGAATATAATTGGAATTATTTGTCTATCTCTACAGTGGTCCATTTTTATGAATGCTTGATCAATGCAGCTCTTTGTTTCTGAAATTACGCCAGTGGCTGATTTTATATATTGTTTGTAGCTAAGAACATCAAAATACGAATTTGTTCATATGTCTGACTTATTCAAATCTATGTTCAAGTCTCCTATGAGAACACTGAAATGAGATATACAGTTCTGTTCCAAGAAATACCCCAACTAATCAATGAATCTCATCACCTATTGAAATAGGTGTCCACGATAACATTAAAAAATTTGGGCATTTCGCCTCTGGGAATAAAAGGAACAATATTATTCCAGAACAGATGTTTGACAACGATAATATCATTACAGGTCACAAAGATATATGTGAGTTATTTTCTACCCACTTTCGCTCAGTGTACGAACCTCACAGAAATACTTGTGTGATACATAGCCCGCGCAATATTAACCATCAAACTATCATTCTTGAAGAGATTGAGAATGAACTTTCATCCTTGGATGAAAATAAAGGTGCTGGTCCCGATGGCGTACCATCGTATTTCATAAAACGCTGCGCTAACTCTCTGTCAATGCCGCTATTCGTTCTGTACAATTTGTCACTTCAGACTAGTGAACTGCCTTCTACATGGATGAACTGCCATTTGATCTCTATATTTAAAAATTCCGGTAATGAGAATGACGTTGAAAATTACCGTGGTATAAGCAAGCTTTGTATTTTCAGTAAATTGTTCGAATCCATAGTTTATGATGTCCTATTCGAAAGTGTAAGGTCTATAATTCTGGAAGAACAGCACAGATTTTTTTCGGGCCGTTCGATTGATAGTAATTTATTACGTTATACTGAATTCATTTCTCACTGCATGGACTCTCGACAACAGGTAGATTCTGTGTACACGGATTTCAGCAAAGCTTTTGATAAAATCAATCATAATATTCTGTTGATGAAACTAGCTGAAATCGGTGTACACGGCAATCTGTTGAGGTGGATAGCTTCCTATGTTAGCAATAGGTGACAAATAATTTCGGTTCTTGGGTGGAAATCGTCACCATCTTATGTAACATCTGGCATTCCTCAAGGGTCCCATTTGGGACCATTATTATTTTCGATTCACATCAACGACATAAACCAGTGTTTTAATCACTGAAAATTTTCGCTCTACGCTGATGACTTGAAGCTATTTGCTGTGATTGAAAAACCTGAAGATGGTGATAAGATCCAGCAAGATTCGATAAACCTGATGGCTTACTGTGGAACTAACTGTTTGTTTATTGACAATAAAAAATGTTCAGCAATTTCATCCACCAAAAATATACACTATAACAAAATAGATTACTACATTAACAATGAAGTTATTACTAAGAAAGATAATGTTGAAGATCTGGGCATAATTTTTGATTCAAAAATGTCTTTCAATTCACACACTGACTATATAGCTGGGAAATGTAACAAGTTAATGAGATATATTTTCCGTATATGCCGAGACTTTAGATCTGCGAAAGCTCTCAGATCAATATACTATGCCCTTATTTATATTAGGCTGAACTTTGGATCAGCTATTTGGTCACCAAGGTATTGCCTTCATATAGCAAGACTTGAAAGAATTCAAAACAAATTTGTTAGATACCTTAATTTCAAAGTAACAGGAAATTACCAACTTTCTGACACTAGTGGCTTACTTGAACGATACAATTTTCTCACTCTTGAAAATAGAAGAAAGCATAATGATCTGCATATACTATTCAAAATAGTCAATGGTTTGATTGACTCCCCAGATCTATTGTCCTCAATCCCATTTTTCTTTCCTGCGAGGCATACTAGAAGTAGACAATTGTTTTATATAAGTTGTCATAGAACTAATATGTGTCAGAATTCACCAATTTCTAGGATGTGTCAACGTTATAACTCACTCAATTCTGACATTGATCTGTTCTCTGGTAAATTATTGAATTTTCGGAAACAAATTAGGAGCATATCTCTCTGATTGATAATCTTTTTTTATTCATTTGTATTTTTTTTTATCAAGCAAATCCGCATCAACCAATCGGCTATTAGCGGTTGAATATTTACAATTAGTAACTACAATTTGTTATATGCTGGACAGGATATTTATTTCTTGGAGGAATGTTATTATATTGTCTTTTGTACAAATGTCGAAGATTCTGCTGAAGTCACTGGGGATTCTGTTTTTCAGTCTTTCTGCTGCAAAAGAAGGACACTCCAATAAAATGTGCTTCATAGTTAATAGAACTCCACATGTAAAACATTCTGGTTGAGGATCCTTCGTGAGTAGGTGTTCGTATGTAAGGCGAGTGTGTCCTAGACGAAGACGTGTGATTACTACTTGATGGAAACGGTTGGTTGATGTATTGGACCATGGTTGAGAAGCTGGTTCGATTTCCTTCAGTTTCGAGACTTTCGTCAGCCAATAGTTGTTCCATATGTCAATTATTTTTGAATGAAAGTGAGGTTTCAAGTCTGCCGCTAATGTTCTCGTATATGGAGTGAGTGCTGGGTTCTCTAAAGCTTCGCTCGCGCGTTTGTCGGCTAGTTCATTTCCAGCAATGCCAGTATGCGAGGGAACCCAGAGAAAGGTGACTGATTGATTTGTGCTGAGTAGTTTCAGCTCTTCTTTGATCGGTTTTCCTTACGGGTGGTAGGTATATATTTTTGATATTAAGTGTAGAGAGTTGAGAGAGTCAGTTATGATAAGAAAATTCCTTTCAGATGTTGTTTTTATGTATCGGAGGGCATTGTAGATTGCATGTAGTTCTCCAGTGAGGATGGTTGCCGTTTCGGGTAGTCTGTATTCTTTCATAGCTTCAACTGTCACGAATGCGCAAGCAACACCATTGTTTGTCTTGGTTGCGTCGGTGAAGATTTGTAGATGTTAAGGATATTGGGACATTATGGTTTGATAGGTTGTTTGGATCAATTGCGTATTTGTTTCCTTTTTGTTCAGAGAAAGTAGTTGGGTATTTAGGGATGGTGGGGAGATGAGCCATGGTGGAGTTGAGTGAACGCTAGAAGAATGGATTTGGGGAATTTCTTGAAGTTGTATGAGAGCGAGAGAGCGCTTGATTCTTTCGTAGAAAGGAAGATGTTTTGCATGTTGACTAATTGGAAATTACTTGATTTGATGAATGTAGCGGAAGCTGATGAGTAGGATATGCAGCCGTAATCTAACATTGAGCAGATCAATACTCTGTATGATGTCAGTAGTGTTCTGCCATCTGTACCCCATAGTTTGTTTGCAAGACATCTAAGAAGGTTCAGTCTCTTTTGGCATGTTACAGATAAGTATCTAATATAGGATTTCCAGGTAAGAGATTGGTCGAATATTAATCCTAGGTATTTTATTTCTGTTGTGTATGACAATATTTGGTTGCTGAGTTTCAGAATTGGTAGGTCTTGGGGGGGCATTGGTCGTTAACTGAAAACAATACATTTTGTTTATTCCTGAACAGAATCTACGTCCGCTTTGCGCGGACCAGGATTCCAAATCCGCTAGTTCTCGTTGTAGTAGGCAGGCCATGCTTTTGATATTTTTCCCCTTTGTGTAAATAATGAGGTCATCAGCAAACAGTCTGACTTGAACTGGTTTTTGGAGAGTATGTCGTTGATTTCTATGAGAAATAGAGTGGGACTCATCACAGAACCTTGTGGGGTACCGTTTTGTCGATATTGAGCGGTTGATACAGTGCCATTGGTTTTCACTTGAAAGTTTCTATTTGAGAGGAAATTTTTAATGAAAGCCAAGATGTTGCCTTGGTAACCCCAGGACTCTAGGGTCTTGAATATTTTATGGTGCCACGTCATGTCGAAAGCCTTATATAAGTCGAAATAGATTGCCATACATTTCTGGTTGTTTGAGAAAGCTTCATTTATATTGATTTCAAGGTCAACAAGATTGTCTGTTGTGGATTTTGAGGGTTGAAATCCCGCCTGTTCCATGATCAATTGGTTGTTCTCGTCTAAGTTCCATATGAGACGTTTGTTGATGATTTTCTCAAGTAATTTGCATAAAGCACATGTGAGAGCTATCGGTCGGTAAGAGTCAGCTTCGTTGAGGGATTTGTTTGGTTTCAATATTGGAATTATATTAGCTGATTTCCATAGTTCCGGAAATGTATGTTGTGTCCAAATTATGTTTAAAAATTCAAGTTAAGAGTCGAGGCAATCTTCAGGTAGATGTTTAAGAAAAGAGGCAGGTATGTCATCGGGTCCAGGGGATGTGTCTTTCAATGTGGTAAGGGCTCCTAGTAATTCGGTTTTAGAGATTGGTGTGTTGATAGGATCATTATTTGGAACTATTTGTATTGGATTCATTTCTTCTCTTTCTCTATAAGTTAAGAATTTTTGGTCATAATTGTGATTTGTTGATATTTTGCTGGAGTTTATGGCCAGCTCTCCCGCGATATCAGATGAGCTAGTAATTGTCGTTTCTTGTGCTTCTAGTTCTTGAATGCCATGATGAGTGTTTGCACCAGTAATTTTCTTGGTTTTCCTCCAAACTTTGCTAAGTGGAGTATTTGTGTTAATTCTTTGCACATATTTATACCAGGAATCCCTCTCAGCTTTGTTGGTTACTCACTTAACAATTGCTCTTTTTTTCTTCTTTGTCAATCAGTTTGTCTGTGGTCTTGTTGCGTTTGAAAGTATTCAGGGCTTTTTTCTCTCTCTTAAGACACGATCACAATCAGGATTCCACCATGGTACTATTTTGTCCTCGTTGATGTATTTCGTTTTAACCAATTGCCTGTGATGCTGACTGTATTAGGATTTTATTGAACTGTGATAGAATGTTGTCAATTGAGTTGTTCATTGATATGGTCGATATTTTTGCTTTGGTAAGTTCTTGAAAGAGATCCCAGTTAGCTGTGTCCAGTTTCCATTTTGGTTCAGGTAGGTAAGGAGTTCTGTTGGATCTATTGTTCATTTTCATGATTGGGAAATGATCGCTTCCATAGAGATCATCAGCAACCGTCCATGTGTGGTCAATTAAGATAGAAGGACTACAAAGGGGAAGATCAATGACTGATGAGCTTCCAGAGGCTAGATTGAAATGTGTATTGGAGCCATTATTCAGAAGTGCAAGATTCGCACTGTTGATTGTATTTGCAATTTTTCGCCCTATAGGTGTGGTTTTTTGTGATCCCCAAATGATGTTGGTAATTTCAGGTGGGGAAATCTGATCGATTAGGTTTCGAAGATCATTTTCCTCTATGTCGAAGTTTGGAGGGATATATATATTATATGTGCATTTTTTGTGATTTGCCGATTTCTATCACGACGGTTTCTGAGGTTGTATTGAGAGGAATTTGTTTTGAAATTATGAGACTTCAAGTAAAGGGCGACCCCTCCTAAAGCGTGGTTTCTGTCTGTACGATTTTTGTGATATATGTTGTACGATTCCAGCTTTATATAGTGGGAGGCCTTGAAATTTGTCTCCTGTATACATATGGCGTCTGGAGAATATTGATTGATGAGAATTTGTAGCAATGGTAGTCGTGTTCGGAATCCGTTGAGATTTCATTGCATAATTGTTCTGTACATTTCATTGATTTTGGAGAGAAAGAAAAGTGGGAGTTAGCAAGTGGATGAATCACTTTCGGCATCGATGGTGCCTGTAGCAAGTTGTTTCAGTAGTCTGGTCATCAGCTTGGTACATCTAGTTTTGATTTTCTTATCTGATAGTTGAGGACGAATCTCTTCAAGCATTGTTATAATTTTTGAGGGTTCGTTGACGTAGTTCTTGACGAAAGCTAGTAGGTATAGGAATTCTCCATGAAATTTTCGAGCTGTTGACTATTGAGAGGATATTGCGGGGAGTGGTTATCAATGAATTCTTGTACGTTTTCAGGGAATGTGAAATTGTGTTCCATTTGGTTTATGTCGGGTTTACGCTTTTTTAGCTGGTTGCTTGATGGTGTGGCAAAAATTTTGTCGGTGTCCTTCGGAGTGGGTGTCAGTATATCCGAGACGCTCCGTTTGTGTGACGTAGTATCTAATGAATTTGGTTGGAGTGGATCTGGAAGGATGTCATCAATAGGAGGTTCTTCAGCGTGGATAGTTCTTGGTGGGTTGCTGGTTTGATCGTCTGTTTCTGCTGGGATAATTTGTGATGATTGTGAAGTATGAATGATTGCGCGTGTGATATTTTTGTTGACATTGCTCTCAGGTGTAGGTTGCTGTTCTTGTGGAATAGTTCGAGATTGTAGTGTTGCAGGATGAGTAGGTTGAGGTGGAGTTTGCGAATTAATGGGTGAAGCTTCAGAGATGGGGAGAGGGGATTGGGAGTTCGTGGGCTTTGCGCATTGTGATGCAATATGACCGGCTTATTTGCATTTGAAACAAGTGTGATTTTTTCTTGTAATGAAAATTCTGTATGGTATTTCATCGTGTTACAAATCGATGTGTTCTGATATTTGAACGTTTTCGGGTGGAGCGATGTATATTTGTCTTCTGAAACTGAGGATATGACAATATGCTGGATCAGTAGCACCTATCTTCAGAGATGACATGGGAGACATGAGTTCCAATCCCATATTGTCGAGAGTATCTGTGAGCAGGTCATGTGGAATAGTGGGACTCACATTTGACAGGAGGAGTATTTCTGATGGAGTGCTGGGATTATTGTGCCGTTGATTGTGATTGCACCGTGGTTATCCAAAAATGTATCCACTAGTTTTTTGTTGGTTAGATATACACAAATCCGATTGTTCGAAATGCGTGAGCAGAAAGTTATGTTTTTAGGGTTCACAATGGGTCCAAGTTCAAGAAGATAGTCTTGAATTTTGAGTCCATCTAGGGAAGTGAAAACAATGGCTTGATCCTTGCTTGGGAGTTGGCTTGATTTTTGGGTAAGAGCAGACGAGTATGATTTGGAATTAGAGGTGCTGTTTATGTTGTGTTTTGCATTGTCCGTAATTCCCAGTCCAGCAGGAGTTGAACTGGGGGTTCGTTCCATAGTATTCTTCTAGAATACGTTTATTTCATGCGTGTTCTGGGTCCGCCCCTGGCGAATCTGAGATACACGAGATGCGGTAGCTGATAAGCGACTGTAGGTGGTGATTGTTTCGGATGTTTTGATTCTGATTTGGGTTAATGCTTTTCTAATGATGAAAAAAGTACTCACAGACAAAGCGTGTGTATCCAACTTTACGTTGCACCATTCACAGTAATTAAAGAATGTTTATAATCACAAGTATTGACGATAATTTCGGAACTGACTGTAGAGGTTGTTAAGTCGACTACGTGCAGGTCCGGACTCCCTCATTTGTATTTATATTGTGCATTTTATACTCTCGCTTTTGATACAATATCGATGTAAACTCCAATGTATTTAGTGGATACTGTCGTGGACTGCAGTCTGTTTGTATCCTGAAGCTGATAATAAATAAATAAATGAATGAATAACATCTGTCGATGGTGGTCTGTAGATTGCGAAAATATCGAAGTTTGATTCGTTGGTTTATGTGACGCTTATATCTGAGATCTTTGTAACTAGTGTTGTTAACTTCAACTCATCATTGATAAATAATAATGTACTGTCGTTTTGATCCAAATTAGGATTGTTATGATGTGTGGTATAAACTGGCAATTTGTGATTCCCTATGTTTGGAACGTTTCGAGTTTCTGTTGATATAATCACATCGTACTGGAAATCAAGAGATTTCAGATACACGAGAAATTCATCGAAATTTTTCCTAAGAATACGTATATTTTGATTCATACTCTCGATCAGACAGTTTGAAGAATATGATGACGAGATATTTCTTTGGAATATGTAATTGATTTATTGTTCTTCAATTCAATATTCTGTCCATCTATGAAACCATAAATTTCACCGTTCATGCTCCAGATATTTTTGTAACTATATTTTTCAGAGGCTTCCATCATTGAATCTAGTTTGTTCTTGGTTCGGTCTTCTTTGATATGAATTCTTGTCCCTTCTCCCTTGTCGGTTTTTCAGTAGCTCAAATTTGTCCTCGTAATCTGACAGATTCACAAATATTGCTCTTGATTTTCTGGTGGTACTTTTCCCTATCCTGTAGCACTTGATGATGTTCTTCTTCTGGTTTCCTAGGTCAACCAACATTTCATTGTCGTCCATCGGTCCACTATTGCGAGTTTCGTTGTTACCATATATTCGTAGGTTTTGCCTCCGTGGGTGTTGCTCCAGCTGATCTATTTTTCCTTCTGATTTCATTATTTTGTCTCCATGAGAAAATGAAATTTCATTCAGCTTCGCGTCCAATATCTGCTCTATTATACTTTGCACGAAGTCGTCCTGTTTCAAGAATCCACTAAGTGCATATTTCACGTTGTTTTTAATTTCTAGTTTGATTTCACACATTTTTTCCCTAGTGGAAGGCATGTTTTGTCATAGAGATAGATAATTGAGAGATATGATAACTCGACTTGAGAAATGTTTGAATCGGATTGGCTTCAAACACGTTTACTCGCTACGAGACATGAAAGAATACTGTAAAAATTGGTACAGGGATGCCAGATGGTGAATTTCTATACATCTCATTGAATTGTTGTCCCACATTCTTCTGATATCCAGATATGGTCCAAAATAGTACAACATACATTCATGAAATTATCAGATGCGTCATCATAGTATCGCTCAAACAGATACAGATGCAGGCGCAGAATGTAGTTACACAAAATGATATAATTGATAAGGTATTTCATTCAGAACAAATTAGCTATTACTCCCTGAAACAATTCACTTTCCTGAGTATCTGTCAAGACAACTGAGTATTGAATAGTCAGTATATAATACTCAGTAGATTTATTCAGTACCTTTCAACATTGTCGAGCACAACTATATAGAGCACCTCAAATAAATATAATATAATGACGTTAGTGATGGAGGTGATGATTGGTGAGTACAGTCCTGTGCTGTTGGAGTACATTGAAGACAATCGATCAATTTCCATCGAAGGGCCTGAACCTCGTAGGCGTGAGAATTACGTGGGTCTCTAGGCGCACGTTCTTCACTCCTCCTTTTTTTCTGGTCATAGACTTCGAAACTGCATGGAAGAGTGGAGTTGGTTTGAACCATCATCATACCATCGATTGTCTGCACTCATATGTGAACGCTCGAGTAAGAACAATAGTGGGTGGATAGTCAATTATTTTTCAGAATGTTGCCGGTAATGAATAGGGTTATTTATTTTTTTCATTCGGGTTTTAATAATGTAGCTGGCACACAATAGTCTATCATGTATGAAGCAGTTGGGTACCATTAGTGATGATCATCTTCATTTTGTCATGTCACACTAGATGTCTTTTTTGTTCACATGAACTGGAATGAAATCTTCATTCCGTCAGTTCAGACATACCCGTAAAAAAACTGGAATTCCAGAAAATATCATCTCCTGGTTTTATTTCAGCATATCACTGGTAGTTTGGATGATAATAAGATGATGAACGAACCATTATCATCCATGATTGTACAGAAAACAGAGAAGTTGCTCGAACATTCGAGATTAAACAAAGCTCATAGTTTTCATAACAATACGATGCCTACATTGGAGCCCAAAGCTCTTTCTCCTTCACGCTCACTGGTTGAAATAGTGGAAGATTTCACTAGATCTTCATAATCTCTCGATGAAGCTCCATGAAAACCTGGTGTCATCGAGAACATGATGAAAATCATCATCATCATCCTCATCTTCATCTCCTAAGGTATTCAGCAATGCTCATTATCATTTCTTGGTTCATGATGCATAGGTGACTAGGCAGATAAAAGTAGCTTGGGGGTCCACTCAAAGACTTTCGGTGTTATTCCTGCTGGGTAAGGTTGTCTTCCCGACTCAGATCCAGTGATTGACTATTCTGTCAGATGCATGAAGAATGATTCCGAGATTAGAATTGTTTCAATAAATAGGTAAAGGCCATTACCTTTTCCGAATGAAGAACAACGTTGTTGGAACATCGTTTCTGCTTTTCAGGGCACTCAAGGGTTCTTCGGTGCTTTCATGCCTGGAGAAAGTTCGACTCATCTACGGGCATCTCGAGAGTTTCCGGCAGAATCCTCACTGCCAGCAGATGTGCTGATTCCCGTCAGGTATACCAGAGGAGTCCACTACCAGTGTTGTATAATAATAATAATAATATTATTGATAATAATAATATAATAATAATCGTCTTCATTCAATCACTCAGAAATGGAACAAACAAAAAAAAGGATAACAGTAAAGTATTATGCATATTTCCAGGGTGGACAATTGAGTCAAAGTTCAGCTTATGCTATTCTTCCACTCAACCTCATGAAACTTAAACTAGAGGAATCAACCAATATGTATAATGAAAAACACGATAACAGGTATTAGAACTAGAAAAAAAGAAACAGAAATGGAGAACAAAACTAATAATGTTTTCCTAAACGCCGAACATAGTAGAAATAACTACTCTTGCTACCTTGCTAGCTTCACACCCTGTCCACTTTCCCATTCGAGTGGGCAGTCTGAATTCCTGTTCCCAGAACTCTAAAAACAGGTCAGAAGTTTCTGATTTGTTCCTTGGTCACAAGACATATCATATTCATGATAACTCATGGTGGATTGATGTTGATTTTCCTCCAACTCGCAAATGGTTATGGATGCCTTAACAAAGTTTTGGTCGTTCTCGTAGTTAAGGTAGAATTCGGTGAGTGAATATTTCATGTAATTAATATGCAACCATATGTCATAATCCCAAAATAAGTGACTGATATCACCATATTTTCGTACTTCAGAGATAATTCTAATTGAAATTTGAGTTTTCGAAGCCTTTCTCTTCCTTAGGAAGTAATTTAGATGAGTTGACACTGATGCATCATTGAATACTAATCTAACATACTCACAGGTGCCGCCTTTCATTATTATTATTTTTGAGTGCAGCATATGCCCTTCTTGATATCCGACGATTTGAAAAACGTCAGTTTCAGATGCAACAATCCTATGGATTTCAGAATATACTCATTTCATTTTTACCCACACATTGATGCCATATACAGGGTGAGTCGAAAATGTGTACCGAGCTTTCTGGGGGTGATAGACCATCGAAAAATAAGTGTAGTTTGATGATTGAACTCATGGCCCAAAATGCATATTAAGGGAGATATATCCTTCCAAAATTGATAAAATCGAAATAATTTCTCCGCATAACTTCTGAACGATGAAAGCCACCCGATTGAAATTTTGTGCATGAATGTATGTTGTCAAAATACACTTCTTCGTCACACTTCCACATATCTGATATTGTTATAAAGGGTGTTTTCAGAGGGTGAGTCATGATTTTTTGTAGAAAACTTTTTTCCCTGTATTATTCTCAGTAAAAAATTAGGAGCATTCGATGGAGCGAAGAAAATTACATGAAAAAGGTACTCTTATTCGAATACGAAAAATTGAGCAGTTCATGAGATATTTGAGTTTTTGTAGTTACATGATATCAGCAGATTGATTTTATTCATCGCGAGATTCATCGGTATAACGATATTTCAGCAGGCCATGAACAATTTTGATTTTAATTTTGTCGATAATATCACCTCCCTATGCCACGTTACTGAGCAATAAGTACATAGCATAAGTCTGTCCCAACAAGGTTTGAATAAAAATAAAAGTTTTATTATGTTTTTGGTACTTTTAATTGATACGTAATTTTGAATGGAAGAAAAAGAAAAAAAAACAAATCGAAGTAGCTGTTCGAAATGTCCACCGTTTCCGGTTATACATAATCTGAGGCGTTTACGTGAATTATTCATCAAACCGTTCATAGTTTGGTGATCATTTTTCCACAACGTGAACTCGTTCACAATTTTTTGCCTCAGCTCCTCAACATTCCGAATTTCGCTTGAATAAACCCTAGATTTCATGTAACCCCAGATCAAAAAATCTAGTGGATTGAGGTCAGGCGAACGAGCGGGCCAGGAAATAGAAGCGTCTATGCCTCGTCCTATCCACCTATCAGGAAAATTATCATTAAGCCATTCACGTACAACTCTTACATAATGAGGTGGTGCTCCATCATGCATAAAGCAGATTTCCCCACGTATGTTGAGAGGAATGTCTTCTAATATCGTACCTCACTCATTTTCCAAGAAGTTGAGGTACATTGCACCATTCGGAGACCCTGGGAACATGTAGTATCCAACGAATTTGTCTCCTGAAGTCGCAGCCCAGACGTTCACTCTGAAATTATATTGAAAATGCGTTACTTTAACAACGTGTGGATTTTCGTCAGCCCAGAAATGAGTGTTGCGCGAATTGAAATCACCGTTTCTAGTAAAAGTTGCTTCGTCTGTGAACAATATTTTGTTTAAAAACTCAGGACATCTCCGAGTTCGTTCCAGCAACTCTTCGCAAAATCTCAATCTTATTTCATTGTCTCGTGGTAGAAGTTCTTGTACCTGCAAATAATGATAAGGATGTAGCTGTTGCTCTCTGAGAATCCTGGTTACATTCCCTTGTGTTGTGTCTATTCGTCTTGCTAATTTCCTTGTACTTATTTCCGGATCCTGTTCCACAGTATTTGATACTTCTTCTTCAACTTCTACAGTTCTCGCACTTCTGGGTCGGCCACCATTTCTATTATTGGTTTTCGAACATCCTGTTTCACGCAGTCTTTGTACAATCCTCAAAATTGTTCTCGAATTTGGAACGCATCGAGCGGGAAACATCTCTGCATATCGTCTCACAGCAGCATTTGCATTTCCGAAGCACTCGCCAAGCATTAGAAGCATATCAGTTTGTTCAGAGAACGAATAACCTGCCATATTTCTTGAAATCTCAGTTGATAATGTTGATGACATGAACGTCAAAATTGAGAACAAAATTATTCATCATGGCCTGCTGAAATATCGTTATACCGATGAATCTCGCGATGAATAAAATCAATCTGCTGATATCATGTAACTACAAAAACTCGAATATCTCACGAACGGCTCAATTTTTTTTATATGAATAGGAGTACCTTTTTTCATGTAATTTCCTTCGCTCCATCGAATGCTCCTGTCTTTTCACCGAAAATAATACAAGGAAAAAAGTTTTCTACAAAAAATCATGACTCACCCTCTGAAAACACCCTTTATAACAATATCAGAAATGTGGAAGTGTGACGAAAAAATGTATTTTGACAACATACATTCATGCACAGAATTTCAATCGGGTGGCTTTCATCGTTCAGAAGTTATGCGGAAAAATTATTTTAATTTTATCAACTTTGGAAGGATATATCTCCCTTAATATGCATTTTGGGCCATGAGTTTAATCATCAAACTACACTTATTTTTCGATGGTCTATCACCCCCAGAAAGCTCGATACACATTTTTGACTCACCCTGTATGTATGCATATGCCAGGGTGCCATATCAAAATACTCGTGTTTCCGATAGGATATTTCAGGAATACAATTCATTCGTGAATAATATTTTGGCCTAGGGTGTTTTCACTAATGAATTCATAATATGGACTACCAGATCAGTCGATCGTCCTGTACGGAGCTTTGCGAGGGACATATATATAGTTGCGAGTGTAACAAAGACAAGTGTAATTTTGCCACCAGTCACTTGATCGTTGCATTTCTCTCGTTTGCTGTCTTCATTGATAGGTTTCCTCTGTCTCTTTCTATGGGCGATTTAGGGTCGATTTGAAATGTTGAATCTGAACATGTTAAATCGTTGTGATAATATGTACAAACGTAATACCATATGATCACTTGATTGAATTGAAAGAATATCTTCATCATTTTTGTATGTGTCGTTACACCCTTAATTGCCGATAGGCTGATCAGCACGACGGCATTGTGCGCAAAGATTGTCAAAGGATGAAAGGAAGCTGAGACTTAGTATCATTGAAATCCACTCAACAGCTCACTGGAATACATGAATCCACACTCAGAAGTAGAATCGAATGAACGCCCAATATAACATATTTCTCATTACAATAAGAATATCGTGGCACAACATATTTCCAACAATCAGCTAATTCTTAATCGTTGCGTATCATTCTCATGGTTATTTCAATACCTGTCTTTCTCTCTAGGCTTGAACTGAGAGTACAGTATATGTTATCATATCTTCGTTTTCAACTTCACCAGTTTTGGAGCAAATTGGCAAACTGCACACGCTGATATAAGTTCATGTATGTGAACATAATTTGGTAAAATGCCGCTTTGAAATATTCGATTCTTCAATCATTTCCTAAGATTTCAAATGAACACTGAAACCTGATCAATACGTCTACATTTTTTTCTAGTTATTTTATGAGAAACCTTGGAACTGAAAATTCATTTTCATCGACACTCGCTACCAGCTACGCGAGGATGCTCTCAGATTCATCAACATAAGGTTGATTTCTTCCCATATTCTGAAAGGGCAACTAATTGCACAACTTGAAAACTCAATGATGCGGTTGGTCTAATTTGAATCTCCATACAAGAGCCATCTTCACTTCCGGTATCAGGAGAATATCATGACCTTCATAAGAATAGTCTGACAAAACATTCCTCGAAGATGAACTTCTTATCCGAAATCGTAATAGATCATCTCAATGGTGATAAATACAAATGAAGTGCAATCTTCATAATTCGGACAATTGATTGTTTGCGACTATATTTCTTCCATTCCATGATCATTTTATTGCCACAATGACAGGTAGAAAAACAGACGGTTCAAATCACCCAATAACAGAGTTACACTAAACGAATATATGATTCAACATTGTGCTGGCATAAAATGTTCACTATTCACAATGAATATTCAGACGAAGAATACGAAATAATTTATCAGGAGAAGAGATTGAACAAATCTCTTCTCATAATAAATACGTATCTGTCATACGTCTTACAATCGTGAGAACAACTTTCGAAACATCATGCATTAAAAAATTCATCCTTCATGAATGAATTGAAAAATAGGTAGCTATTCCACATATATTTTGTGAACTCTGAGTGATAACACATGACCACTTGGAAGTACCTCAGAAAAATCAGTGTTTTTTTTTTACTTCGTTATAAACACATTTCCTCCAAATCTGAGCATCTTTCATTGCACTCGACAAAAAAATTGATGATATGAAATAGCGTTCGACTGCCGAAGACGCTGGACATGATCGGAGAACTAAAAATTTCCAGCGCCACTCGAAACAAAATACAGAAGCACACAAATTTCCTGCCATACTGTAACCGACCATGTATCAAAACTTCAACTCGATTATAGAGAGTTTTAATCAGAAGTAAATTCTTACAACTGGGACCTATCTTCATTTGACTGTGTTCGGTAATGAAAGTTATTCATATTTTTTATATACTCAATCTATGACACGAATGAAAAATCACTCCAATCAATCACCAGAATCAACTCACACTTTGGTTTCCAGAACAAGTGAACTACAGTGAACTCTTCTGAATGAAAGAATTTTGAATCGGTAGAGAAGAGCTTTCGCCTATTCTCCTGTGCAAAAATCCGACATTCGAACGATACAGAAGAAAAAATGAGTAATTAGAATTTTCACCCATTCTCCATCTTCCTTCTTTCTCCTAGCTCGATTTGATATTGGCATCGTGCAGAAGAATTCTCCTGGATTTAATTTCGAAACGTGCAACATCATGATTCATGTGTGGGATCTAGGTCATCTGAACCCGTGATAACAACTATTCACGGTATACTGTGATGGCAAGACGCAAGGCCCAGGCTCAATTTATTTTGAATGCCCAAGGGCGGAACAAAGCCGGATTTGTTCCATCTTTGGGGACAATCCATCTTGGCCGTGGAGAGCTGAATAAATAAGGATTTCCTTCTATTTCTATTTCCGATGTCAAGAAAATGGGATAGTTCGATTGAATTTTACAATATCGTATAGTTATACTTCACCCAGGATGGAAACGAGTAAGAAATGTTCAATTTCTGACATTTCTGGATTTGTCTTTTTCAATTTATCCTTGTTATGATCATGAGAATAACATCGAAGATGAATATATAGGAAATGAGCAATAATGACAGTGAATATCCACAGAGAATAATGTATCACAACGAGAGGCTTTCGAAATGCGGCAGCTGTGAACAGAAAAAGAATATGATGCTGATTCTTCACTTATACAAAATTTTAATCGAGAGATTGAGAATTACATGCAATATTCGACCTCCTGTAGGCGTTATTTCTATATAGCTATTCTCGTCATGTCTTATGCAGGTAATTGTTCATCAATTCCTAGAATGATTTTTTACCCCAACGCTATACGATTTCTTCATGTGAGATCCAAGTTTCGCATGATCATGTTTTTGTGGATCATGTGATCGTGTTTTTATTCAACGCTGATTCTCTTATCACTCAGTTCAGGAAAAGTCTGTCCGGGTATACAGGAGGGTATATAAGAATATGAAGTTTGATATAAAGGAAAGCAGTTACAAATAACTTATGACGAGAACCAACCATGTTTCGGTAAATTTCAACCATCTGTATCTCGAAAACAAATGATTTCTCGATAAACATTCCAAAGGAAGGTAGTCTATTTTGACGAGACCTACCACATACTCAGTTTTTATAATATTTTCAAAATGTTTTGCGCCCGAGGGACTAAGTAACATGCATCGATATAGAAAATTGTAAGAATCTCGAAAACGATCACCTCCAGTGTTGTTGAGGAAGTGTACCTTTTTCACTTGGAAAAAGTGAGGGAATAAGGTTCATTCATGAAAAGTACTAAAAGTTCACTGTCAAAAATGTCAGGGCAATTTCAAATGAATAATGACAGCGTACGCACCGCTCTGTAGATGTTACATGAAAATTGATACGAAATTACGATTTCTCACGTCAGAAAGATCCTGGGTGTCAAATTCCGTGCAAATAACTTATTTTTTGCAGAAGTTATTCTCTAAGAGCGACCAGAATGATTGAATTTCAACACCCTGTATCTCCAAAACGAAGCATTTCGGTACACAAGTTCATATCGACTTTTCTTCTCGAAATTGTCTCAGGAATATGTCACTTGAATATCTATCGTACTCATGATATCATTTTCTTATGTCATCGTGGCAAAGTTTTTCATTCGATCAATAATCTTCCTGTACCCTGAACTTTGGATTCTCTACAATTTTCTTCCTCTCAGGGATACAGTCTCTTTCTGGAAATAACTAAATTATGTTTGGTAATAGCCGATACCAACATAGTTTTTCACCACATGTTCTGAGCAGGAGCAGAACTATGACTGTTCGAGGAATATCATCATCCTCAGAATGATTTTGGAAATATCGGTAATGAAATACTGAATGCATACTCAGCTGATATCCACCATTCCCAAGAGCATCATGATGAAAGATACAAGCCGCAACTATCACAAATGACCACAGTTCCCAACAGATCTTCGTCTGAAGGAGAAATTAAACCAGACAGGAATCACTGGAAATTGGAAATCAAATCAATTGCATCGATATCAAAACTCGAAGAAACTAGAATTTCCAACAATACATCAACAATAATTCCATCATGTCATCTATCATCACTATAAAAAATATTTTACGGTGGTTCAGGATGATCTTCGAAGGAATCTGTGAAAATTGTTGATGAAATGTTCGAATTCTCATGTCTCTCCGTAACAGGATAACAATCATCTATTTATGTTTCGATACTCAGTTTCTTCGCAGATATACAATGAGACTGTCAACGTGGAACCATTCATTCTACTGAAAAATCTTCCTAGGATGAAATCCTCATTTTTCCTTCTACCTACTACCCCGAATGAAATCATTGAAGTTATAGATGAATTTAAAGATACATCTACACAAGATACATCTGAACGAGAAAATGATCGAAGAAATTGAAAACGAAATTGCTGATGCTCTTTCAGAGCTGGTGTTTCGTTCGAGGGGTTTTTCCTGATAGTTTTGAGCTAACTGAAGTTGAACCTATATTCGAGAGCGGAAATGCTGAATCACCAGGAAATTTCAGACCAATCTCTATCATACCAATTCTGGGTGGAATAATCTAATATATTGTCGAAAATAAGGTGATTAGGTATTTTGAGGTAAATAAACTCCTAAATGAGAGAAAATTTGGTTTTCGTGAAAATTGTTCCACCATTGAGGTGATCTATACTTTGATTGAGCATATTGTGGATGATTTTGAAAACAGAAATAACACATGTGCAACACTATAGATCTAACCAGAGCATTTGACTGCACCTCACATGATGTATTATTCGACAAACTGGAACAATATGGTATGAAAGGAATAGCCAAACATGGCAGTGGTTTCCAATGATGAGAAGTCGAATACTGCTCTAATTGTGCATTGGGTATCACAGGGGTCAGTTCTGTTTATTATTCATGTAAATTCATGTAAACGATTTATTTGACCATATGATTCTCATTAGCAGCAAACTGTTTGCTGACGATGCAACATTCTACCACTCGAAAAGTAATATATTTGCAATAAATTGAGAATCAGATCAGATTAGTCCCTCAATCAACCATCGGTCCCCCCCAAATACGTTTGAGTGTAACGAGAAACGAGTGTAACGAGAAAACTCAATCTATATTATTCACAAAAAATGTAACAAATGAGCAGTCAGTTAAACTACTTGGTACCCATATTGATCATTCCTTGAAATGGTCAAAGCATATCGATGAGCTGTGTGAAGAATTGTCGATACAAATTTTTCTTTAAGGTCAAATCAGATCATAGATAAGTCCTACTATACTCCGTGAAGCCTATTTCGCTCTCTTTCATTCACACCTATCATATGGCACATATCTGTGGGGCAACTCATCATCTTCAATTCGGGTTTTTCTGTTGCAGAGAAAGGCAATTAGAATAGTTGCAACCGCAAGTTATAAAGACTCGTGGTGACCCTCATTTGTGAACCTTCATATTACTCTCCCAGCCGAGTACATATTTCAGTTGCTTGTTGAAATCCACAAAAATAGTGAAAAGTTCCAGACACACAGTGATATTCATAACTATCAAACAAGAAATGCCAACAAACTTGTTAATAATGTATTTAGAATTGAAATTCCAGCCAAAAAAAGGTTAGATATAAAACTTTTCTCAAACTACCAGAGGAAACCAAGAACCTCACACTCCATAAATTCAAAAAAATCGTCAAGAAAGTACTATACTCTAATACTATTTATAATTCACGAGATTACTTCGATTTACCTTACTCTGTTTTCCACACATAAAGTTATACCTTTTCAGTGTGCAATTGTAATGGGGGACTTCACTCAACCCTATTTGTGATTTATTCATTTCATCATTGAACATGTTTGTATTTTATATAAATATATATATTTTCAATACATATGTGAGTGCGTGTACGTACATATTCACAACATCACTGTCTGTGAGATGTTTCTTTCTGATGTCCTTTGTAAAGATTTGCTATAATCAGCTATACCAATAAATCTACTCAACTCAACTCTACTCCACCTCATGATGATTCACTATGAAATAACTGTACTTTTTTTCCTCAGAATATACCTGTTAACTGAATCATCCTCAGTGATACGAATCGATTTATGAACTTCGAAGAACTAAAAGCAACTGAATGAATAATGAATGAAAGAGGTCTACTCATATACCTTTGGGACCTTTATTATTTATAATGAGATTTCTGGACTTCTTTCTCATTGTCCTTCGATGATCTCTCCGCAGCCATAATTCTCTATTAACTTTGAAATGTTAGATAATGAATGAGGAATAACCGAGATTTCGAGTCATCGATATGCATATATCATAATATGATATGGAAGAAACTTATTCAGAGGTTCATAATACATATTTCATTTGGTTTCAACAACCTATTCTATGCACTGTGACTTGCGCCATGATTCATCATGATAACAAGAAGTTCATACTGAACTCCTAGTGATTCTCACTGAATAATTCGCGAAACGGTAGTGATTATATTATCGTGATTTATTCCTCTGTGGCTATTCCGATTCATAATTCGAAGCAGATTTCAGTGTTCACGTCACCACACAGACGAACTCAGATTCTGGTACCCAGGCTAGGGTCAAACTATTTCGGCTTTTTTTTTCTACTCATTACCGTTTAGCTCTGGAGGTAATTCTAATGGTTATTCCTTCGAGTTCTACATCTACTCTTGAACGCAAGGTGTATCAAAGTGACTTTTGGTTGCAACCTACAGTTTGTGTGCATTGATTGATAACAACTGTGTATTCATCAACCAGCGGAGTGACAGTGATTCGCATGGAGACCCAGATAATATCACACTGCAGATCGTCTCAGACATTTACTTTAAATTCACAAGAATGAGAGTACGGGAAGGGCTTGGAGACGGGGCTAGCCAGAGAACTCTAATTTCGAGAGCCCTAGTCCAATCTGATCTCATCTAGTGTTGTAGCGAGCGATTCAATTCGATTCGATTATGAGCGATACTCCATATTCAGTTCCAATTCAACTGAATCTGGATACTCAGAAAACTCTGTACCTCAAATGTCTCAAGGTTTCTCTGAGGGTCTTCCGTATCAATGTGACCTGTCTCCAGATGCTGGTGACTTCCTTAGTCATATATCTTGCGGCGCTGAGAAAACATTATTCAAAGCGAAGGAACGAAATCTCGCGTCGAGGCGTCCTGTGGTAGATGCGAGACGCGGTGACACATTCGCGTCACGCTCGGTAAATCTTAGGCGACTGTTGCCATTTTGCTTTGTGTTACGCTTGTGAGCGCGGGTTCGAGTTCGCGCCTCAGTTCGAGACAGGTGAGACAGTGTCGGAATCGAAGCAGATTGCTCCGATTTTCATTTCACAGATCACGAGTACCAGGTGTATGATTAGGACTGGACTCAGGAACAGATCCTGGTATTTTCGGTATGGAGAATCTCATGGACAAGAGAAGTTGATGAAAATTATATTGTGAATGCATTTACAGCTACATTTCAGGATCAATTATCATAAGTTGTCGAAAACCGCATCTCATGAAATTTCACAATATTTTCAAATTGGACATAGACCAGTGGGAAATTATCGAGGAGTCATTTTCGAAAAATCCTAAGAAAGCTACCATCTGTTTAGAGTAGTTTCATGCTTACGCATCGAACGGCTTTGTGACAGTCTCGAAATCAATTGAGATCAACTCCAGATCAACTCCAGCATATATGCTATATCAACAGACCGGAATAGATAGTGAAATGGAATTATCTAATGCACGACACATCCGAATATTGGAATCCACATGGACATCCAACAAATATTGCTGATTCCGACTAATTCATGACATCTATCGAAGTTCTAGTGCAGTTAAGACAAATAGGAATCGAAATCACAAGGAGAAGTGATTCTGAATCAATTTCGAGAGAGCCACCATTTGCTTACAGCTATTTAATGGTTTCGCAATCATCAGAACATCACATAGAGTGACGGTCACCTAGAGAGTCACAAAGCCGTTCTGATGATCGAGAAAGCATCGAAAAGCTATATACGGATGGTGGCACTCCCTAAATTGATTCAAAATCATTTCTTCTTGTGATTTCACTTCCTCTTTGTGTTCACTGCACTAGGAACTCGACAGATCTCATAAATTGTGCTCTTCGATGGGCTCTGTGAAAAGGTACTTCACATTCCAGCAAGTGCTCTACAAGTTGCCAATTCGACCTGCCCTAAGTACTGTTCCTGATGTTTGAAGCCATTCGCCTCGTCGGTGATACTACACTCATTGACCCCTCTAGAAGATCGTAAAAAGGTGAGCGATATAGAAATCTCTCTTATAGATAATTCCATGGTTGGTGCTGAACGGAAATCTTGTCAATCATGCCACAACCAGTGATTTTTAGTAGGAAAACTGGACGAGCTCAGACTGGTCATTCTACATTGTCAGGCTCAGAACATGCCAAACTTCTATCTAACCAAGCATTATTCATCAATAGAACGGCGAAGGTATGGCATTATTTGCCTTGTAAAATCTCTCGCCTAATGCTCACGACCTTCAAACCTTCAAGAAAAATTCCAATAACTATCTTCTCTCCCAATGTTCCACCGTCGGCTATCACGATGCTCTTCGTACATTCCAGGATTCCATTCCGTGTTGTCAAGATGGAAAAAAGCTTTTCCAATGTTTCGAGATTCCAACAGTCCTCTTATATTTTTACTGCCCTCTGAGATTCGCAAATGTACTCAGCTTCCATCATCGTCATCTGGAATATTTTCATAAATAACACAATACTAGTCTTATATTTGTCATCTATGCCTGGGTCTCTTTCTCAAAAATAGACGCATTATGTTCCTCTCACTCATGGTCGCAACCTCCTGAATCAGAATATTTTCCTAGTGAATTGATGTTTGACCGAACATTATTGTTTGAAATAATTTCTTTGATGAAACAATATACTCACAGCCCCTGAATGTTCCAATATATTGGACTAGCTCTAACTGAAATGCCGTCATTGGATCTGCACGCCCGGAAGGCTGGACATGATAGAAATACGTATCATATATACCATTGATACCAACTACATTTCAGGAATGATAATAATCGTGTGGACCGAACAATGTCGAGAGTGAATGATGCAATGATGAGATGAAGCCTAGGAAGAAGCGGAAATTATTCAATCATCATACGTTGCTTGCCTGATCCATCGACTAAATGGAGCCATTGAACTGAGCAGCCTGACTTGCATGTGGAAGTTATTAAACTAGAGCGTTCGATGAAATATGGCCTAGTCTACATGTCCGTCTGGATGGACCAAGGTCTCAAAATCCAAATCAGAATACAACCAATTCAAGGGGTGATTATTGGAAATTTGGTGAAACATCTAACAGGTTACGAATTTCATGTCATTGACTTTCTTGTATCGGAATGGAACTTCTATAATGTTAGAGAAAGATCGTGTTAGCCAGCAGAGTAATGTTTGGAAAGTAGGGAGGTATTGATATTGATCTTGAACGTTTGGGAGTAGTAAGGATCAGGAAAGTCTCCGCCTGGGAAGGAGTTCCACTTGGCTGAATTTGGTATACCTTTAGTGGTTAGAGTTAGAAGTTGTTCCCAGTTTCTCTTGTCCACTTAATAGTTCTCACTCCGGAATTCTGTTCTGATATATATATCCACAGTTCATCCTCAATTGAACAGAAGGTGAAGTAACGTGTGAAACTGCTGAATGAATCAATTGAGTATCTCAACTATTCTGTTATTATTCATTGAATTCTTAGACAAGTCAATCTCGAATTCAATTCAAGGGAAGGAGTATGAATGATCATTTTCGAATAATCGAGAGCTATTCGACACCAGAAAGGGTCCAAAACAGAATCTTCTAGTCGAATATGCAGGGCAATTCGGATCTATAGCAGAGTCAACAGGCTCTCCATCAAATGATATGCCCTGTATTCCGGAGCGTCCATAGAAGTTTTGGATTCTTATCTGATATTGACAAATATACATTTGATATCCTCTTGTTATCATCCAAGGAGACCAACAAACATATTTCAACATATCACTTGTTTATTCGAATTGAGTCATACGTTTTGGAAGTCTCCACTATAGGTATTTTCATATCTTATGATATGGAGTATTGGTGAGTATGGGTCATGGTGGAGTTATAGTCATTCCTGAATTTTTATCAATCTTGTGTCATCAAATGTTTCCGTACTTCAATGATGATCATTATGAATTCGACTTGGAGATGAATGGTGCTGATCCACCAGAATATAAAATTCATGAAATATTTTCATATGGTTGGGAATCAACCAGTCACCCACAATAGAAAGTTGATGTTGAAGATCATTCGAGAATTAGGTTTTGTCAGTGTCCTCCAAGAGTTTGGATCAAGTGATCAATAACGCGAGAGATTTCGAAACTGTTTCCTATTTGCATGAACATATTAATCTACACAAGTTTGTTCGAAAACTATTTTTTTTCTGTTCCTGCAAATATTGGCCTTTCATCGGCCTTGGTTGAAGATAGTGATGGAATGAAACTGTTCAGACCGCTCGCATACATTGCTTGTAGTTCAATTCTGACGGATTGAGTGGAGTTGGTTGATGGCGGCAGAATGGAACGATTGAGATTGATCGATGATATTGTGAGAGGTGATCATATCAGGAACTGATTGTACACAAGTTCGAGAATATGTAGAATTGGATAGTAGCTCAATTCGTCCTGAATAAATGGAATTCAAGCCAACCAGAATTCAAATAGAAACGAATTATGGAACTGAGGAAATGAAGAAAATCTCATAATTATAAGGTAATGCACGCCCATTAACCCATCTGAGACTTCGGCAAGAACTAATTAGAGGTGTAGGTATATATATGTATGTGTTCAAATAATTCACATCGAATTTTCTTCTGAACAAATGTTAAGCTTCGAGTGATGAATCAAGTTTAGTATCATCAGGTATGCATACACCTCCATTAACGGAAATGAATCCAATTAACATGGTCGGCGAACATCTCAAATGTATCCATGGAAAAAAATATTCCTCATTTTATTCGTGGTAGGTAGGTATTCGGTTGGCTAACTTTTGTAATGTATTCACGGAAACATTCAGGTTTGCATGGGGATTCATGCAACAACTGATCACGGAAATTATTCATCAGAATTCGAATCATAACAAAAAAAGCAGGAGATGAAATGTAACTTCATGTCATCGCTTCGAGCACGAACATCAATGAAATTAACACAGAACTGTGAACATGTGCTGCCAGCTCTTCTCGTTCGGGAGATTTCCGTCCAAACAATGAATGCACATACATGTAATTTGTTTCCTCGCCCAAGGATCGCGAACTGAATTCTAATCGTATTTGGAAGAGTTATGAAAGATCAATTCTCTTGTTGCCATCTTGCATCGTCTCACTTTTCATGTTCAAGATGATGATGGAATGAAATGATTGGAACTAATCGCTCACATTGTGATAGGTGGTTCGAAATGTTAGGAGAATGAAACAATCAAGATGTTTGCAGAGTGGTGGTTGTGCATGAATTTGAAAATCCCATTCCATACGGCATATGTGCTCGTAGTGAATTTATATCTCGAAAAAGTTTCCAGGTGGGTACCTATAGGAAATCGATACGAGCAGTTGATGGTTCATCTTTGTAGGTTCGGGAAATGTAATGCAGAGAGTGATATCTGCAAGTCAATACTCGAAAATTACTCGCAGCACAGATTGTTCTTTCGCAAAATCAGAATGCTCACGAAATATAACCTATACTCTCTACCTCACTCCATATGAGTATATTCAGCTCTCAAATCTTTATCAATCCTGATGATTCCCACTTCGTATCCTCAGTTCCATTTTCCTCAATATACCTCCGTATCTCACATCAATGATGATATATTATTCCATTAGTCTTGAAGAGATTATTGTGGTACTCATCCCATCAATCTCACCACAAAGGGAATAAATGGCATTCGAAGTCAGCATCATCAACTGAGATTCATCGGATTCACAGACAAATTTAATATAATGTATCTTCAAAGAGCAGGTGCATTAGGAAATGTTCACAGAGGAATACATCAGTGAAGCCACGTATTGGAATATTTATTATTTGATGTATATCGAATAAGAAAATTCACTTCGTGGACATTGAAGGCTTTTATCCTTTCGATGAGGAATTATTATTCATTCATGTGAGGAAAGAGCTCGTTCACTTCGTTGCCTATATCGCCACTCTGATGACATATCCTTCGAATTTACAATAAATTAGAACGACGGATTTCAAGAAATCTGGCAATGTTCGGAGACTGTTGAGTAATTATGTATCTGTCATTCTGATAATGTCAATGAGAGTATTCAAATAAATAGGTAATCTGAAAACCATAACAAATTATTGGAGTTCTTGATGAAATGAAAATCAATTCTGTAGTGCAAAAATATCACAGTGAATCAAACCATTATCAAAATTTCTTTCAAAATCGAGATCTTTTTTCTAGCTCTTGATAGGAAATGTGTGTATCATCTATCAGAATATTGCATGACGCCTCATGTAAAGTTTTCAGGTTGGTATCAGGTCAGTATCCCAAAAACTGTATCAAATATCAATATTCATTTTTAACATCTTGAATAACCTCTTTCCAGAATATTTTGATTAATTTATTATATACCAATCTCAATTTCATTTCTATCAGACTAGTCAACAATTGCACCAACCTAAATACAACATATCTAGTACAATGAAATCTATATTTCATGAAGGCTTTTATGAATATAACAAATCACCTGATTTTGTAAGACAATCCAATACTATCCACAAATTCAAAAAACAAATTATTGCCCACATCAGATCTCAAAATTATCAAAATAAAATCATTCTCATTCGAAATTAATTCTTGTTAATATCAATGATCATTAGGTTTGAGGATCACTCATAATATCATTTGTATTTCAGTTGTACTCCTGGGAAATTGTCGAGAGACAATGAATGGATTCACAAATTAATTCAGTGCCCAGTTCAATAGTCAAGACTGATAAGTTGATTCAGGCGCAAGTGCACACTCGACTCCTAACAGCAATGGCTCAGTGATAGTAGTGAAGAAACGGCAGGTAAAAAAATCGTGGGTGTAGGCACTGTGGACATTGCGACAGTGGTAAAAGACTTCACTTATGAC
Organism: Gastrophysa polygoni; assembly: GCA_963576655.1. Classification (NCBI taxonomy): domain Eukaryota; kingdom Metazoa; phylum Arthropoda; class Insecta; order Coleoptera; family Chrysomelidae; genus Gastrophysa; species Gastrophysa polygoni. Next base: position 19,069,885 of record OY755082.1, read on the forward strand.
ATCAAAGTGAAAGATGTTCTATGTGTACCCCATTTAACAACCAATTCACTGTCAGTTAGTGAAGTGATGAAGAATGGTAATCAAGTAATTCTTGATAGATCAGGCTGTGAAATTCACAACGAAGTGAATACGCTGATTGGTGTGACAAAACTTGTACACAATGTGTACAAACTGAAAACAGATACTTCACTTCAGTGTATGATAACAGATATTGATACTGACTACTACTACTACTACTGGAGTAACTCGGCATCATAGATTCGGCCACATGAACAGCACTGACCTTTTGGAAATGAAGAATAGAAAATGATGCATGGTAGAGGGACTGTCATGTTCTGGGGACATCAGAGTGGACCAATACAAATGTGTGACATGCAATGAAGGAAAGCAGACAAGGCCACCATTTCCAAAGAGAGGCACAAGGGCAAGTAAGATGTTAGAAATAGTTCATGCTGATGTATGTGGGCCCATGGAGGTGAAATCTATTGGAGAAGCAAAGTATTTTTCAGTACAGAAGATGACTTCACTTCACTTCACTTCGAATATGTTCACACGGAACTGGATAGCAGAAGGCATGTGGCGGGCTGCTCTCCGACCTATCATGTGCCTTCGACAGTTCAGATATGAACTTCATCGAGAACAAATTGTACAGTGTTGGATTCAGGAGAATTTTCTTGTACTGGACTGTGGATTCTCTCAGTAATGGGAAGATGATAGTCGTCAAAGTGAATGATACCTTTTCCAACTCTCACATTATGAATAGAGGAGTTCCTCAAGGATCTGTACTGTGGCCAGTAATAATGTTGCGAAAATACACTTTTGGAGATATAGTTGAAAACCCAGGAAATATGCCGAAATTCTGGCAGGGAGTGTGAATATGTATGAGTTCCGGGGAGTATATCTGTCAGCAAACTGATTCGTGTTGAGTGGCCCGGCAAACATGATGAATGAAAATATCGAAACTGGATCAGAACTTCTCTATAAGAATGCTAATATACCTACACTGAGTCTGGAAACGAACCCAGTTCTGGCCACTCGATTTTGGAAATTTTCATTCCTTAAAAAGAATCAACGATGTGAATATAATCAGCGATTACGAAAGCTGAGAATCAACGTATTATATCTAGAAGTTGCCGAGTTGAACATGAATATTTCGCACTCTAGAATCTCCTTCCAGAACTATAGTCCGAAACTCATGCAAATGCTCAAATTAGCATTTAATTTCTCAATTAGGAATCTGACATTCTCCTAACTGGTTCAAATTGCTTCATGAAATTCTTTCTCCTGTTATTTATCTTTCACGATATTCACCGACGCAGCTTGAGGCACTGGAGAACTTCCAGAGCCTCAGCTTGAGAATTTTTCCAAGTTTCCACAACTTCATACATATGGAACACTATAGACTGGTATAACTTCACCTTCGGCAAGCTCTTTATCTTTCCATCAACTCTTTTCTTTGGGTTTGCTATGTTGGGATCCCATCTCTGTAGTACCATTACTATGCAGAGGTTCAATAATAAAGGCAGTCATAACCACTGAAATGTCTCGACAGAGTTGGAATAATAATAGCTTTCTTGACACAGATTAGGTGATAAGAAGAAACTGATGTTGAATATAATGGAATGTACGTTAGGTTTGCTGATCAGAAATGGTGAAATTTGAATGCATTGTTCAAAGTTCTTGGAGGAAATACAGTGAAATAATTGCGGAACATATGACGCAAGCATTTTAAGTAAAATGAAATACATTCAGTTTGCTAAGTTTGCAGCATCTGATAGGGTAGCGAGAGTTTACCTCCGGTTGAAGAGTATATCACAAGATATCGAATTCTTATTTCAAAGGGATGCTGGGTATGACGAAAGTATTGTTAGTCTGAAGGTGTCTAATGAAAAAGATATTCCGTATTTCTTCCAATAGCATAGTGATAAGTTCGCGACAAAGTAGTGATGGCTGATTAGTATGGAGCAGTACATGATCTTAGATGGACTCGGCTTATATTTCGGGTTCACAAGGCTGAGTAAAAGAATATCAATGCATATACATCAGCTATCATTTGGGATTCAAGGAATAACGGAGATCTTGGACAATCGTGCAAGTGCGAGTCAAGAGTGGTTATACAGAATTGGTTATCATATGTTCCTGTGAATTTGTCCAAATTTGCAAAACTGATCAACGACGAAAAATTCTAATATGACCAATTATACAAATCCAACTGGAGGAAATATTCATGAAACTATTGATGATCATATTACTTGATGAAAATAATGGTGAGGAAAAAGGTATATAGTAACATAAGAATGAATATAATAGAAAAAAGTTGAATACAAGTTAACAAGTTTGTGTGTGACTGTGATAAGATCAAACTAGGGTGGAATATATAGAAAAAAAAAATTATCATGAAAATCAGGAATGGAACCAAGCAGTGAAATATCATACAAAAATGAAAGCAACATTCATGAACCTATTTATCACTCGATATTTCCTTAATAGATGACTAGATATAAACGTTCGTACACTAACATTGACATTCTCAAATATATCGATAAAACATATATTTGCGACATGGAAATCATAAGGAACCACATTTTATTGTGGTAAATTGAATCATGTCTTGTAGCGTATTTAATAATTCAACCGGAATGTCTATTTTTGATGAGAAAATCATCAATACATTTATTCATGTACCTTTGTATGCGGTAAGCACACGATGTACTCAGTAAAAGGTTGGTAGCGTATTGTATGGCTCAGGTGTCTGTTACTTTTTTGTCCTACAGCTTCATTGATATAAGGCATTATTCCGATTTGGAATTATTCCGTTCAGTTCGATTGCTGTATTCATGTTCTCTTCTCGGATGTTTGTGTTTTGATTTAAGAATTTTCACATTATTATGCAAGCAGCAAGAGCTTCACTGGATGAAATATATTTGTCTCAAGATAGAGTGCACCTGTCGTAGGAGTCCTTCTTTTTGGAAATTATTTTCAGGATTTTTTTTTTACTCCTACCCATAATCATTCATAGTGGTTTTTCCAGCTGATCCTTATGTAAGTTCCTCGTGAGTTATGTTAAGTTAAGTTATGTGTTGAGTTGTATGGTTGATTATTCTTGTCAGAGCAACTGAATGTATGTAGAGTTATATACAGTGGCAAGGGCAGGAAGTGGAACTGAAGTAGCGAATGCACATGGGTCCATGAAGGTCAAATAGAAAAAAAAAAGACAGCGATGTCATACTTGGTGTTGGTTGAGTTCAAGCTCGCGCCATCTAGGATCTAGGTGAAAAAGATACTTTTCTCACTTGAAATGAAAGAAATAGCAGAAGATTCATGAAGATTCCATGAAATTTAATGGATCGTGGATATCATCATGGTCTCCAATGATTTTTTGTTCAAAATCAAAGTTAGAAGATATATTTGCAAATATGTTCGAACAGATCTTCCATATGATTATTTGATGAATATTTCATTTCTTCATCAGGTGAAATTCGACAAGACATACAAGAGATACTCACTGGTGGAATATTGAGCTCGATATCAGGATTGATGAATGGAAAGAATTTTTCAAGCATTCAATGTCGACTGATTTCAGAATCGTAACAAGTGATTCTACAATATTTTGTTCATCCTCAGTACAATTGCTGCCTTCATTTGATAGATACTCGATACTTGATAACACTCCAAGAAATGATGAGCTTATTGAAAATCTGGATCTGAATTGGAGTACCTATTAAAACTCAGCTGGCAGATTTGAGAACGGAATAATTATCCAGGAATCGGAGAAATACTAATTGTGCCAATTGATGGGTTATCGACAGAAAAATATTCTGGCATCAGCAGATTAATTATTTTCATGAACTTAAGCTGACCTGACGCGAAAGAAACTCGAGAACTCAGCAATAATCAACATAAATCTCAGCTTCGAAAAGAGGAAAGATGAAATGCATAATATAGCAAACGAAGTGATTCACAGTCTACAGATTGGTGGAGGCAGAAGAAGAGTAGGAATATTTCAACAATATGTGCATTTCACCGTTGATTTCTTCAATTGGAAAATATTCATGTACAAGATGTTATTGTCGCTGTCATATGAAGGATGGAGTTGAATATGACACGGAATATTGGACTCAAAAAACTGATTCAAGTTTCTTCGACGTCAGTATTTGAAGGAAAATCATGAAATTCAGACTTCTTGATAACTTCATTGGAAAATATCACTCACAACCTGAACACAACCTTAACCAAGAAGATCGAATCATCGGTGAGTATAACTCTTGTGGAAAGAAATAAATTTTTGTGATGTCAATTTTCAACAGTCCAATTCGCCTGTTACAGCAATATCTTCTGCTCGTGGGTTCAGAAGTGTGCGAGTTGAGCTACTCCACCTGAAGATTTCTATATTTCTGTAAACTGTTTGTAGATTATAAAATACAGTCTTCCTTCTTAACCTTCCTGGTCCTGATCATAGAGACCAGAATGGGTATGATTCCGAGACAAGACACAAAAACAAGTACCACTTTTTCTGCGCAATGAAACGATAAATAATGAATCCTTCTCTGGAGTTTGGGAGAAAGACATTTTTAGGCAGCGGTGTGCTCATTTGGTGTTGGCGGTCATAACTCTCTACCTCCTTTCGAAGGGATTTAATTCTGGGAATTATCTCGTTGTTTTGGGAATTGTTTGGAACTGGGTTATGATATTCCAGAATTCTGGTTTCCTGAAATAAATCGAAGCATGTATCGTAGTACGATCGAATTTGTTTTCTTCATAATTCCGTCATGTCTTTGATCTTTTTCATTTTTTTTTTCTTGTTATTCAAATTCTATTACTAGCACCATTCATGTAGCCTGCTGTTCATTGGATGTTTCATTTCTTCGCAGAGATATTCTCCATCGAATGAACTCTCATTATAATAGGTCATCAACCACTATATCATCAGAAATGGAGAAGGAACGATCCCTTGGCCAGGATGAGTTATTATCTTTATCAATACGCCCTCTGTTCACCCACAATGAAATTTTGAATATTTCTCTTCCACTGAGAGAAATGAAATGTATATGTTTGTTCATTTTCTTCGATATGTTGATATTCTACATAAGCTCAGTAATTCGGTGTCTTCCAGACCAGGCAGTTATTTTTTGTCTCCTTTTCAATCTCGTGTTTCATTTCCATATCCGGTGTATCGATATTTTCCGTCATATCAATCATCCTCTTAGGGTTGTTATTCCATTTCCTGGTATTCCAATTCAGAGTTCTGGATGATTCTTATGTTGGATGGCATTTCGGTACCTACAAGTTTTGTTTGATACACATACTGTTGGAGTTGGATAGTACTGACAGCTGTGTAGTAATCTACTCACTGAGCTCACTATAGATAAATCATTCAATATCGCCGCAAACAAAATTATATCGAATATTATTCATTACCCAATGATCTCAGTTCATACTGTGACTCATCCTGAAAGACTATCTGTGAACTATCGTTACACATTTGATAATGCTTCTCTATAAATAACGATGGAATTATCATCAATGATCATTCTATCTACAGAAAAGTATGCTATATTCTTTGAGGTAGGACGATAGACGAATTTTCAAATTCTTTCGGAAGTCTTTGCCACGGCAGAAATCGAAGGCATTAGTCGATAGTTCATAACATTACTTTTCACCGCCTTCTTTATGGATTGGATTTACATCATTCCATCGTTTTCTTTTGTTTTTCAGTGATTGGATCACATTTGTTATCTTGGTGGAATCGGTTGGAAATGAGAACATTCAAATATGATTTATTCATTGATATCATTAATGATCATTCATCAAATGCACTTCTCACGTGAACCGATGTCATGTGAATGTCGCTAGACAAACTTCTTATACGCCACTCCTTCCTCACTTATAGCGCTCTGTAATTCCACAAACATCATGTGGCACAAAGAGCATCATAAAATAGTCCCCTATAATATTCGTGATATCTAATTACAGGGGAACTAACGTCAGACGCGAAACAATGAAGATATCTCGAAACGTCTATTCTCGATACCTATCCAGTTAATGAACAAGTCAAACCTCTAAAATATTCATGACTCATTGTTGCAGATGGAAAAACATAGACACCCATTACCATACCAATCGACAATCGGAACGCTGTTTATACCTTTTCGAAATATATGTTTCTATTGAATCGACAGCAAAACGATAGATATACCTTCATATCGATTTCAGTTACTGACGAGGAATACATTGGAGTTGAATCGTCGAAGTCAATTGACATTGGGTCGGGAGCCTGAGAGATGAATATCAGTTTCGGAATCTTGCTATTGTTGGAGAGATTCTTTCACTTCTTGTGAGAATGAGGGTTTATCAAATATTGTTCCACTCAACTATGATGAAATTCAATTCTATAGATATCCACGTAGGTTTATAAGTCCCCATCATCTGAATTGAATGATCATCAATTCAAAGAACAAAGATCTCGCAATGTTCTTTTCTGCTGTTCATGAATTGATGAGGTGATCCTAAAACAGAAGAACAGAGAACTAGACATCAATGCTCGGCATGAGCGACCAATATGATAATGATGGCAAAATTCAAGGAATTGGTTGAAATAACATTCGATTCATGAGGAATATTCATGTTCTATTCATTATTGAAGATGATACTGAATTTATGCCAGATATAGAGGAGAGTATATTATCCTGAATATCATTATGGAAGATATAAATCATTCAGTGGGCAAGTCTATCGAGAATTCTGAGATTGATTGCAGACATAAACAGAAGAAGAAGAGATCAATATGGAGAGAAATATGGATAGAGAAAGTGAGGTAGCTGGAAATTCTACTAGAAATGAAGAATCCGATATGAAACTTTATATTAAGGAGCAGATCAACATGATATTCGTATAGAAGAGAGGAAAAACTGCTGGGAAAAAACTGAGAAAAGATCAAAGTACAAAAACAAGATCAGAGTTAGAGAGAGAAAGAGAGAGTTAGAGGATGTTCGATAACAAATTAATCAAAATAATTAGGCTGGTAGTAGAAAGGGGAAAAGAAAAGAAAAGGCCTAAGGAAAGATATCAGCAAGAGGTGACATAAGACCTAATTGTAGTTGTGATCTGGGACTGGAAGTGAGACATGTTTTTTTTTCATCCTTTGACAACACGAGAGGAAATCCTATAATATCTTTGAACATCGTGCCAGTCAGCAGCCACTGACGCTTGGTGATGAAAAGTTAGGCATGTTTCGAGCCAGGCTATGAATATGGATTAACAGCCTGAACCCGTCTAGTTTATCTACTCGAAACCGCTCGCGGTGGCATGCTAGACGATATTTCTGTTCAACTCCGACCGTGGAAACATCTATTGAAGAGAGAGAGAGCTCGCCCACCTTTCTGCGATGTTCTAGAGAGGTCAATCAATTCGTGAGTATAGTATCATCGACTAGGCGAATAGCTCCCTCTTGAATAGAGTCTGAGATCTTCAGCGTATGTTTTTGATCTGAACTCCAAACATGTGAAAAGTACTCCAGGACAGGTAAATTTTTAGCTTTGTAGAACGTGAGCAGTTGCTGGGGTGTGAAGAACTTTTTTCGTACGAAACAGGAAGCCAAGCAGTTCTCGCAATGGACTCATGGACACATGTGGGATCAAAATTAGGAAAAGAGTATACTATCTAGGTCACCCAACTACCAATGTCATGTAACATACAAAAAATACATCAAGTATGCATGGATATTCGAAGAATATTGAATATTGAGAATCATTCTCTAATTCATAGTATACTATGAACGAGGAAAAATTTGTCATTGTTGCGTCAATAATTATTTGTATGCGACAGATGGGCCGCAACAATCTAATTTCAACAAATCTAATTCTTTGCCTGGAATATCTTACAAACATGAATCGATGAAGAAAGGCATAGGTACGAATCGAATCATTCTGGTACGCATATACATATATCCAAATATGAAACGTTCATGACAGTATTCTGTTGATTGATGTTGATGTAAGCAGCTAGTATGTTGATTCGTTTTCGGTATTTTCGAAGTGAATTTCCATTTTAAGATTTGATGATGAGTGATTGTATAAATTCTGTCCCACATATTTGAAACATCGAAGACAGGAAGAACTACGTTTGGATTTTCTCGAAATCTTGTTGGATAAGTATTCACGTTCATCAAGTTATTTTTCACTAAATAGAGCCATTTGAAGTTATTATCAATATTGATTTCTAGATATTTCGTGCCGGTTGTAGTCTGAATCTGATATGTATGATTTCTAAACGGTAAAAGTAAGTCTAACTGTACGGTATTTGGTATTCCATTTTTATAATTCGAAATGGGCCGGTAGACAGTTTTTTTTTATATTGATGGCAGGAAGATTTTCATCGAGACATTTCATTATCATTTCCAAGTCTTGTTTCATCTTGGTTTCTACTTGTTACCAAGATTTTCCGTCTAAAAAAAGCACGGTATCGTCGGCAAATGAGATTATCGTTCCATGACAGTTCAACGTTATGAGTTCATTCATATGAATTGAAAATAATATGGGGACTAATACTGTGCCTTGTGGTATTCCAAAAATCATTCGTGTTAGCGATTTCAACTACTTGTTTTCTCTTATTCAAGTAGTTTTGGAGGAGTGCGAGAGTGAGGCCACGAAAATCCATATCATTCAGTTTCGATAATAGCTTGCTGTGACTTATGGTATCAGAGGCTTTTGCGAGATCGATGAATATCCCAGCACACGGCCTACTGTTATCCAAACTTGTGGAAATTTCATTCACAAGGACCGCAATAGCATGACCGGTCAATTTTCCATTTCTAAATTCGAATTGCAAGTTGGATAGAAGTTTATTATTTTCTAGAAAGGTTACCAATAGTTGTTTCAGGGCCTTAAAGATTTTACTCAGGATAGATATAACACTGAAAGGGCGATCATTTTTTGGATCGTTTCGATTTCCATTTTTGAAAATTGGTTCGATTACAGCGATTTTGATTTGAGTTGCGCATTCTCCTTTGCTTAACATAAGATTCATTAAGTGACATAAGGGTTTCGCAATGAATTCAGTTTTTTCTTTTGAGGCTGAAGTTGTGATATCGTCAAAACCCGGTGTCGAGTTATTTTTCGAAGAATGAATAATATTTTTAATTTCAGTTTCAGAAACATGCTGCAGAAAAATCGAGTTCAATGTAGTACGAGTTATCTTCTCAGAATGTATTGTTTGCTTGTGAAAGAGCTTAATTTCGTTTTCCATTTTTTTCACACAGTCGCGTAACTTTTTCCACATCTCTGTTACTATATTCATCGACTGTCTGCTATATTTTTCTACTTTTGTTAGTGTTTTGAATAATAATATTCTTGTAGTGATTTTATTTCAGTTCTGTTGTTTATTCAACTATCTTGTTTCTATAGGTTTTATATTTATTGAATGAGTAGTTCATGTTTGAATCGCCGATGAGAATTTCTGGGTCATTTTTTATAGTTGTTTGACATAGTTTGATAATTCATCCTGAAGACGCCCATGTCAGTCGTGTGGATTCTGTATACAGCAGTAATTGAGGTATCTTTGTTATCTAGTTTTATCGTTAATCCCATTATCTTCATACCTGCTACTGTGTGTATTATGGATTCTGGTTGAGAAATGTTCTTCACATGGACAAGGACTCCATCATTTTGGTTAATTCCCCCTCTCCTATGAATTTTCCTATAATTTCCAAGGTTAAATAAATTGGAGGTGTTTATTTTTCATGTTTCTGTGAAAACGATCACATCGAATTGGACTTCAACTTCATTCAACAAGATTTCGTGTCGAGTGAAGTTCCTTCTGGGACACTGTTAATATTAGTGTGGAGAACCGTAATTTTGATTATTTTCATAATTCGAGTTATACTTCAATTGATCTCTATCTGGGACTTCTTTCGTATCTTTCTCAAAAATATCCATACATGATTTTCACAAAGACACTATTTCAATATCAAGTTGCCTACTTATATTTACACACCTGCATCAAAAAAAGTATCTGAAACGGTTGAACGTGAGGAGTATCATAGAATACAAGTACTATCATGTATTTATATAGTTCACAGGATGAGAGTTGAAATGTTTTAATTTTGTGATGGAAAGAACACTCTCCCCTTCACACTGTTCAACCGTGTTGTCATTTTTTGTCTGTCACCTACCTCTTCAGATGATTCTCCAAGTAGCTGTTATGTCGTTGTTGATTTTTTCTTGTGGGTTCTTTGTGACTCTGATTCGTTTTTTTTTTGTTTTCTTCCATAGTTGTTGGGGTACTAGGAGCGCTTTGTGGTTCTTCCGTCACTTCTGGATTTTCGACTTCTTCCATTCACATGTAATATGTTTCCTCTATTGAAGCAATTATCCACTTCGTTTCCTCTGGCCAGATTGAGATGTTCTCTCAGAATTTCGTGATATTATTGCTGTTCGGTTGTTAGGTCATCAGCTATCAAAATGTTGGTGCCTCTCAATTCCCTAGCGTATTTGAAAATAGCTGCCTTTTCCAAGTATGAAGTGAATTCAATTCTGATTGGTGGATTATTTATTTTATCTGATTGATGGAAATTAGCACTTTCAACAATGTTCACATCAACTAGATTCTTTATTTCTTGTCTGATGTAATCGATTGTTATCTCCCCACGCTCAATTTTCAAACCGAAAATAATAATATGGTTTCCTCTGAATTTTCTTTCTAATCTTTCGATGTTGTTTTTTGAAATTGAGTTTTCTTGTTCCGAATAATTGAGTCGCTGATTCCAATCTCAGAGTTCCAATGTTAATCTCACTTCTACTGCTTCAATCAAAGATTCCAATACCTGTCTATTTTCCTGCATCTCTTCCAGTAAAGTTTCATTAGTGATGGACATTATCAATGATCGTAAGAATGTGGTTCGATGATAACGTTTCTTCTGAATTGTCGTTCAGAAAAAAGGCGCAGTTTCTTTGCATCAGAGTAAGGCCACCACAAAACAACGTGCACTCTTTTTGGACACTCTGGAATATGTCGAAATATATCTTTTCCATTCTCTGAATACTTTTTATTCTCATAAGTCATCGAGTACTCTGTCTGAGCGAAACCAGGAAAAACATAAAGAAGATCAGAATTTCAATCGTACCAAAAACCCAGAGCAGACCCTTCGAATACATTCGAACGAGCGAGTTGCATACATTACACCAGTTATCGATTAGAATTTGGAAGGCATCTCTATAAATTGAATGGAGCCCGCCAGTTTTTCAATGTCTTAGCGTATGCGTCCCACGGGAGCGATCCCGTTTTCCTGCTGCATCTCCGAATCCGGTCCGGGATGGATTCCAACACAGCGGGAATGAGACCATAAAGTAATCAGCGGGAGAAAAGGAAGTCGAGTTCTCGACTTAAGTTGGGCTTTATGGGCGTTGTCACAGACCTTCTTCAATTCAATTATTGTTCTCTGTTAGAGTAGGATGTTTCCGAAGCGAATGCTATTTGTCCCAGGGCAGAAGTGGATTCGACTCGAATGATGAAACGTACATCGAAGCCATAGAAATATACCGGGTGGCCATGAGTTCCAGTTCTCAGCCCTTCAATTTCGGAGTCGTTCGGGGTGGAACTCCTGATTTCGGAAGAGTGATAGATGTTCCCATCTTCGCAAACATCACCGCCACGACTCTCGTGATTAGAACCAGAGGAGACGTCTTCAATTACTCAACACTTTCGTGTAGAGGGCGGAGGGCTTCAGTTGTTCATTTTTTTCAGCATTCGATAACACGAAAGGAAAACATGATAATAGGAAGGTAGTGTTGGGAAAGGAGGTAAGGTTTTTCTTGAATCTTCGGAGGTCGTGAGCATCAGCAAAAGACTCAACTAGGCAAAGATCCAGGCAGAGAGTTCTTCACATCAACAATTCTTCATTGAATTCATGAATGATGCTTGGTAGAGCGAGGTTGGTCAGGTCTCGAGCTTTACCAATGAGCAAGCGTGACCAAGTGAGGGTTCCCAGCCGAAGTTCGACTAGTTTGTCTACCTGGAATCACTCGTGGTAACATGATAGACGAGATTTCTGTTGAACAACGACCATGGAAATATCTATAAAGAAGGAGAGGTTAACCACATCTCTACAATGTTCTAGATGAATCAATGTGTTTGTGAATCTGGTATCATCGGTGCATAGGTGCAGTGTATGTTTGGAGCCATATTCCAAACATGTGAACGGTAATCCAGGTCAGGTCGAATTTGCGCTTCGTAGATCTTGTGAAGGCACTGGTGTGTGGAATAACTCTTTACATGGATCAGAAAGTCAAATTTTTATGCAACAGTTCTCATGAGATTGCCTGATATATAATTTCAGATAGAAAGAATACTTATTTCGAGTCATTCGAAAGAACATCATATATTCAAAGTATCCTGGCTGCTACGTGGGACAACGCCGTATTGGAACGTAAGTAGGCGTAGCAATAGTTTTCATTCAGTTATGAACTTTGTTCAGCTATATACTTCCGGTTTCACCGGAAACGACCACAACTCATTTTCGGAAGAGAAACTCTTTATTTTTTTGACATTCCGAGATGGAATCCCATGTTTCGTATTTCAATCAATTTGTCCTGCATTCGATGTGGGTGTCCCTGATCATGAGAAATCAGAGCACACGACTTTGCATCAAGTGCGAAGTGGTTTGGAATGATTCCAATTCCATCATACTTCTATACTAGAAGATACTATATTGAGTAACATGCTCTATTTTCTTTTTCTTGTCATTCGAAATCGTGATGAAATTTCAATAGTAGTACGTGTAGGACTGATGTTTTATCATCAGCAACAAAATATTGAGCTATGCTATTCAACCAAATCAGATTGTAACATGAGAACTGCTCTTTTCATTCCACATGATAATATCTCGATCATTCATCATCAGATTCAGCTTCAGAAATGAAATGATATTTTCATTGTATGATACTTTCCATTCAGCTCAACTATATGAATTCATTATAACTTCATTCATTATAAGTCCGATCGAGCACTATAATCAACTGATTATGATTTGCATCTCGTTTTATCATTACCAGTCATGACCAAGGTTCAGTTGGAGGAGTTCCCACTCGACATTTGAATTGGAAGAAATTACATTTCGTCATGAGGTGTGCTACTACTCGCGGTGTCATATACTCAACCAATATTCTTCTATATTCTTTACTGACCTGAGAAATCACCATTTTCCAAGGAATTTTTCTTTGACCTAGGTGAATAATTCTGAACAAATTTCACCTAGGTACATAATGACATTTCAATGGTGTCGATGATATAACATAAACACGAAGATACCTATGCCTATACAACTTGACCTCCGATATTAACCGAAACGAGAAAGAAAAAGAAATGTAGATATGACTGCCTAATTCCTCACAGCCCAAAAGCGATTTCTGCAATTATTAAACAATGTTTTGATTCATGAATGATTAACAATTGGTGAAATGTCACAAATCATACGTGAGCTGAGCTGTCACTGTCATGTGCTTATCATTAGAGATGGGCATCAACTGACAGAATACCGATGTTCGAAGGCTGATACGATTCATCACGTAGGTACATCAGTTCAACGGTAGCTGTAGCATTTGCGATGCTCATGAGGTTTGATTATTTCAATCTCCTATAATGAATACTGAATTCTCTATATACAGGGTCGCTGATATGTATGGAAACGGTCGATTATTTCCTGAAGTAAGATAGTTAGCGAAAAATGTTAGGATACAAAAGTTGTAGGGTTTTTCAAAATCCATTAGGCTAATGAAAAATCAAGTATACAGGATGAGTCAAAAAGTCAGGACGAAACAAAGTTGCTTTTTCTCTAATGGGACACCCTGTATATTATTCCACATTTCAATTCTGCTCGAAATTCTGAACAAAATTGATGAAGCGCATCATTTCCTAAATTCAACCGATTTCGAGATATCGAATTTTGAAAATAACATATAATAAATTATCCAAAAATGTTAGTCCATTGAGTTCATAGTCCATCAAGTTACCTTTGAAAGTTTCCAGCTCCATAACAACGCCGCGTCGTTCTTTTGTCTAACAGTGATGATCTTGACAACAC